>ML779976.1:1308996-1324694 GCA_009831015.1 Picea engelmannii
TAGAGATTTTAGTGGAATGGGAATTATTAGAACCAGGGTTCGAACCCAAGTGTTGTGTGCAAAGTGGGTGATTTGAGTCATGGAGGGAAAAGAGGCTTAGAAAAGTCTCCTTAAGAATCACATTAGTTAAGGGATTCCATTGGTAAAAAAAAGCATGGAAATACATTTCCTAACAAAATAACTTGGTAACCACACCCACCCACCCACCCCCCGGGTCAAGATTCTAGGAACTTGTATGGTACAAAGTATCTGTAAATCCAATGAAGCGATCAAACCTTTCTTCACCTATAAAGAATCCTCTCTCAAAACTAGGCTCTCTTTTAATGAACATTTCTTGTGGTGATCAACTTTAATTATTATTGCAGGTAATCCTTTGGTTTAGTCCTCCTAATTCTTAGCCCTAAAGTTGCTTCATTCAGGCATCCACACAACCAATGATATGTTTAATGGCTTGGCCAAAAATTGGCTACTTGTGTGGGACAATCTTAAGTGAAAGTCATCCCTTGTTAATGCTAACAAGATTATCATATAAATAATCCATGAGCTTGTTCTTAAAGACTTTTTGTTAAATTTAAGTATCCCTAAAACTCATACTTTTTGGTGTTGGGACAGGAAATGGGGTACATCCATGACATTTCACAACTACAATTCAACCATGGGGTACAAGTGGATTTTCTCTAATCATTTGAAGGCCATTTGAATCAATTCTGACAACTAAAATCCAAGCAAAGAGCATGGTTGTTTTTTCTAAGAATTGTATGGAAACCCATTCTTGAGCCAAAAAAGAAGTTTTTACATGGAGCCTTGTTGTGGGAGGAATACCTGCAAATAAAAGACTCAAGTACCTAAAGGTGAAAAATGCATCTCAAGAGTGTTAGGAAATTAAACACTTCCATTCTAAACCTAACAAAAGAGGTGAAAAATGTACTATTAGCATGAAATATCCCACACAGAGGTGAAATATCACATACAAGTGTCCTGTGTGGTTGTACAAAGACTACATCGCAAAGATCAACGAGAAGATTGAAATTGGGCCTAAGTATCTTATGTTCTTTCCCTAACCATGGGTAAGATCCAAAGCGCCATACGTGATGTCTGAAACTTGTGAATAGTGAATGTATCCCACCTAAAGTCCATAGATCCCTTAAAGAGGATCTGTGTGGTGGCTTGAGGCCTTGTTCATGGTCATTAAGCACACCAATGTTGCCCATATTCCTAATTGGAGGCCTTGATATTGGTCATTAAGCACATAAGGTTCATTTAAATCCTAATTCCCTTTCCTCCTTCCCTTGATGATGGTACAAGCCTAAACTCCCATATGTGATGTGAAAAAATACTAATGGTGTCCAAATCCCACATCGAGGCCAAATATCCCTTAAACATTATCTACATGATCATTCAATGGTTAGTTCATAGACCTTGAAGTGAAGAAGCTTCATTTTGGACCTAAGGCACCTGTTTCCTCTCCTAGCCATGGTACACACCTTGAGACCTATTCTTATTATGAAAACGTACCAATGGTTCCAAAGATACCCTACATAGATCTTGTGTGGTTGTTTAAGGAATGCATCACAAATATCAGCCCTGATAAAATTCAAATAGGGCCTAAGCACCCTATGTTCTTTGCTATACATTATCCACAAAACTTGTGAATGGTGACCATATCCCACCCAAATTCCATATATCCCTTAGAGAGGGTATGTATGGTGGTTTGAGGCCTTGTTCATGGGAATTAATATCAAGAAGATTTATTTAGGGCCTAAGGCCCTTTATTTCCTCCCTTGGCCATGGTATAGGTCTTGAAACCCATTCTTTTTATTCAAAACATACTAATGGTGCACATTTTCCCAAATAAAGGCATTTTTCATATTGCAACTATATTCTCAAATATTGGTGAGTGGTCAAATGCAACTATAATGCATCTTATGCAACTATGTGCAACTATATGCAACTTATGCAACTATGCAACTAGTATATGAGACTTATGCAACTATATGCAACTTATGCAACTATGCAACTAGTATATGAGACTTATGCAACTATATGCAACTATATGCAACTTATGAATGTGTGACCTATATCCTCTTAATGCAACTTATGAATGAAACTGTATCCTCCTAGTGGCTCTAATTTCCTTCTTAGAGGCCTTGAGAGCCAACTATGATGCATAAAACTTGTGAATGTTTCCCATATGGTGTCCTAATAGTCATTATTATTATTTAAGGCATACCAATGTTGCCCATGTTCCTAATTGGAGGCCTTGATCTTGGTCATTAAGCACACAAGGTTCATTTAAATCATAATTCCCTTTTCTCCTTCCCTTGATGATGGTACAAGCCTAAACTCCCATATGTGATGTGAAAAAATACTAATGGTGTCCAAATCCCACCTCAAGGCCAAATATCACTTAAACATTATCTACATGATCATTCAATGGTTAGTTCATAGACCTTGAATTGAAGAAGCTTCTATTAGACCTAAGGTACCCGTTTCCTCTCCTAGCCATGGTACACACCTTGAGACCTATTCTTATTATGAAAACGTACCAATGGTTCCAAAGATACCCTACATAGATCTTGTGTGGTTGTTTAAGGACCGCATCACAAATATCATCCCTGATAAGATTCAAATAGGGCCTAAGAACCTTATATTCTTTGCTATACATTATGCCCAAAACTTGTAAATGGTGACCAGCCCACCCAAATTCCATGTATCCCTTAGAGAGGATATGTATGGTAGTTTGAGGCCTTGTTCATGGCCATTAAGATCAAGAAGATTTGTTTAGGGCCTAAGGCCCTTTATTTCCTCCCTTGGCCATGGTATAGGTCTTGAAACCCATTCTTTTTATTCAAAACATACTAATGGTGCACATTTTCCCAAATAGAGGCATTTTTCATATTGCAACTATATTGCAACTATATTCTCAAATATTGATGAGTGGTCAAATGCAACTATATTGCATCTTATGCAACTATATTGCAACTTATGCAACTATATGCAACTTATGCAACTATATTGTAACTTATGCAACTATATGCAATTATATCGCAACAATTTTGTATGCAACTATATGAAAATATGAAACTATATGCAACTATGAAACTATATGCAACTATGCAACATGCAACTTATGCAACTTAAGAAAATTTATGGAACTTATGCAACTTTACGCAACTTTATGCAACATGCAACTTTATGCAACAATGCAACTTTACGCAACTTTACACAACATGCAACTTTATGCAACAATGCAACTTACGCAACTTTACGCAACTTTATGCAACTTTACGCAACTTTATGCAACAATGCAACTTTACGCAACTTTATGCAATATACAACGACTTTATGCAAGAATGCAACTATGCAACTATATGCAACTTATGCAACTATGCAACTAGTATATGCAACTTATGCAACTATATGCAACTTATGAATGTGTGACCTATATCCTCCTAATGCAACCATTCTTATTATGAAAAAACTATTAATGGCACCAAAGATCCCACACAAAGGCTAAAGATTTTTGGAACTATATGCAACTATGCAACATGCAACTTATGCAACTTAAGCAACTTTATGGAACTTATGCAACTATATTCCAACTTATGCAACTATATGCAACTATATGCAACTTATGCAACTATATTGCAACTATATGCAACTTATGAAACTATATGCAACTAGGTGTGGCAATTTGAACTTTATGCAACTATATGACGGATAGGTGTGGCAATTTCAACTTTATGAAACTAAATGCAACTATATGCAACTGTGTTGCTACCAAAAATGTATATTGGCATGATAACTTATCTTCTTGTTTTAACGAGTGTAGGTACCACCAAATAGGTATCTCTCGGATCTATCTTCCTCAAGTGATAATCAATAAATAGTAAGAGAGGTTGAAAGTGAGACGTGTTGTACTAGATCTACTGGTTCTAGATCAACTAGGTTGGAAAAGGTAAGGAAACGATTTTGTACCCGCCTGGAATTTTTTATTTCCAACAGAGGGTCATGTAATTATGATGTTGAGAGAATAGGTGACATTGAGTTTCCCTTGAGGTATAAACATCTAGTGCAACGATGGGCACCTAAGGAGCTACCTGAAGTGGACACAGATTTCTTCATCGGTGGGAGGATGTATCGCATTTCTCCTTCGTCCTTACATGGATTAGGGTTATTTTCCATGGATGGCATAAAGGTCAGCTATGGAACTGTAACTGAATTGATGGAGTATGTTAGACCATTATTCAAATATAATCATTGGTTGATGTTGATCCGATATACGCAAAGTATGTGGAGATATGGAGTTGCCGCAAATTATATACAACTACTACATAACAATCAAAATAAAGGGGCAACTATGTATATTGATGGAAGGCCAAAATCTACTGGAAACATTGTGGGCTTTATAAATAGTACATGACCAATGGAAACAACAAAGAAACCGAATTGCATATTTGAGGAACGCGAAGGAAATCGTATATTTGTATGTGTAACAAAAACAATAGTTCCAGGTGAAGAGTTGTTGATAGATTACAACTTAAATCGAATAGATGGAGAGGGTGACCGTGGAAAGGCACCCACTTTGCCTCAGTAGGTAAATGTTAAATACAGGTAAAACTTATGACTACAACAACTAAATTTTAGGAAAAAATAAAAAATAAATAAATAAATAATTGTTATTACTGCAATATTTAATTTTCTTAATGTTACGGATGAATTTCATAACTTTTATTGATTGATTTATTGTGTCAACATCTGTCCAGGGTGACCGTGGTAGAAAAACACTCTACATCTCTCCAGGGTGACCACGGTAGAAAATCACATGCTACATCTCTCCAGGGTGACCATGGAAAGGCACCCACTTCGCCTCAGCAGGTAAATGTTAAATACAGTAAAAACTTATTCCTAAAACAACTAAATTTCAGAAATTTCATTATTTATTTTTTTGTTATTACTGCAATATTTCATTTTCTTAATGTTATAGGTGAATTTAATAACTTTTATTGATTGATTTATTGTGTCAACATCTATCCAGGGTGACCGTGGTAGAAAATCACCCGCTACATCTCTCCAGGGTGACCGTGGAAAGGCACCCATTGTGCCTCAGCAGGCAAATGTTAAATATAGTAACAACTTATGACTACAACAACTAAATTTCTCAAATTTCATTATTTTTTTTCTAATATTACTCCAATATTTCATTTTTTAAATGTTACAGGTGAATTTCATAACTTTTGTTGATTGATTTATTGTGTCAACTTCTATCCAAGGTGACCGTGTCCGAGTTTCACCCGCTACATCTCTCCAGGATGACCGTGGAAAGGCACCCATTGTGCCTCAGCAGGTAAATGTTAAATACAGTAACAACTTATGACTACAGCAACTAAATTTCTGAAATTTCATTATTTTTTTTCTGATATTACTCCAATATTTCATTTTTTAAATGTTACAGGTGAATTTCATAACTTTTGTTGATTGATTTATTGTGTCAACTTCTATCCAGGGTGACCGTGTCCGAGTTTCACCCACTACATCTCTCCAAGGTGGCCGTGGAAAGGCACTCGCAATGCCTCACTAGGTAAATGTTAAATACAGCAACAACTTATGACTACAACAACTAAATTTCTGAAATTTTGTTATTTTTTTCTGATATTACTACAATATTTCATTTTTTTAATGTTAGAGGTGAATTTCATAACTTTTGTTGATTCATTTATTGTGTCAACATCTATCCAGGGTGATCGTGTCCGAAAATCACCATTTACATATGTCCAAGGTGGCCATGGAAAGGCACCCACAATGCCTCACCAGGTAAATGTTAAATACAGTAACAACTTATGACTACAACAACTAAATTTCTCAATTGTTAAAGTTCATCTCATTAATTTTATTCATCAATGTATTGTGGCATGGTCAACGTGGGAAGGCTCCCGTAGAGGATATTGATGAGGACAAAATATTTTATTCAAAAAACCCAATGACAACTGTAACGAAGGCCTTGAAGAAGGCTAACATAGAATATCTAGGTTTGATTAGCAAAAGACCCCTAACACAGGAGGACAGGGAAAGAATTGTAGAGCTACAAACTAAAATAACTAATTTTGGGGTAAGTGGCATATTCACATATTTTTATTAGCTATGACAATTTCATATCTGTTTTTTAGTTTTATATTTTGTATATGATCTGATAAAGAAAAGTTTTATGTTTGTAGGAGTTTTTAAACCCCGCACATGGGGAACCTGTCGATCCTTCAACTGTTATAGGTAGCAATGATGGTCCAATGCAAAAAAAAGGTCGACATAGAAAAGTGCAACTGAGGATTTTTTAGCCTCCTGAGGTTCCCCTCGAATCCATTGATGAGCGGGGTGATTTTGACTGGCATGACATGTCGGAGCATGATGAGTCGGAGCTTGGGAATCCACATAATGACTTCGGAGAGGAACATAGTGTAGGTGCACAGGATATTATTCTGCATGGAGCAGAACGAATTAAAAGCACTGGATCACTAGATGTCACCTTTATGGTGGATGACTCATGTGTTCCGATAAAGATTCAAAAGATTGCAGGTAATTGTCCCATTAATTGATTCATTTTTTCATGAAATTGAAATGGACATTTGTTGAGATTATTATAAATTAATGGATAACATGTTTCTACAGGAAACAATGTTTTTTATAGAAACTTACATGACAAAGCATTGGAGTTGTTTGGCCCCGCCATTTGCACATGGTGGAATGGCCAAGATAGAAAAAAGAAAGATGATTTAATAGATCACATGGTAAACTTGTTTGGCAACACTTTCAACAAGAAAGTGGTTACAAAGTTAGCCGGCGAGAATTTAAAATACACTAGAGCCTAGTATAGGGATAAATTGCAAATAGACCTCAAGCACGAGCGCCCTCCCATGGTTCCCGAGAAAGAGTGGAATGTGCTAATAAAGGATGCAAAGGAGAACTTGCTTAAAAAACAAGGACGACAACCACGATCATGTCAAGCAAGGTACAACACATGTCATATTATCACTGAAATATGAGCATTTATGTTTTTCTTTCCTGTTTTAAGTAACAATTATGATATCTATTTTTTCTTTTAAATTTTATATGTACGCTACCAGACACATTGAAAGCAACAAAGGCCAGAGTGGAAAAACACGGCCAGCATAAACTAGGCCAAGTTGGCTATGGAGAAATCAAAGCCTGAATAGTAAGATTTAAATGATTAACAGTGGTTAATATTTATTTAATAGTAGAAAACAAATATATGTTTTTGTTATTGGTATTTTTAATGGTGTTATGCATTGTAGTTAAATATGTTCGACATTGCTGCCACCGAGGAGGACCTAGAGCTTGGTTACAAGCATAGTTTTAAAAGTGTGATTGAATATAGAAAAATCTTGGGCCAGACTCCTATCTCCCCAGCCATGCAGGTAAATCAAATGAATAAAGAAACTGCAGTAGCATGCTTGTAAAGTCTATTCATATTTTATTATATCACCCTTAACTAAGTATTTATGTTTGTTTTCAAGAAACAGTGCTACCGGAGTAGTGAATAAAGTGGTATTTAGCAAACACCACGTCATACAAGGGTCCACATGTCTAGTGATAGTGTAGAGTAGAGTACCCATTCTGGTATGTATGCTTCAGAATTAGAAACATTTACTGTGATTGTAGATATTTATTTCATGACTTATACTTATATATTAACTTCTCAAAATTGAAGAGCATGTAGCTCAGGAGGGTGAAATGCAAGAGCAACCAAGTGGACAGGAAATTAATGCACCAAATGTCCCAGCTACAGGGACAGGTAAAGAGCAATAGTGTAATGTTAATCAAAACAATGAATTATTTATTTCAATTATACTTCAATATATCGATATGATCATTTTCGTTGTTCCAGTTCACAACCTTGAACAGATGCCAGCTAACCCTTCTTAGCGATGTACCAGAAGTATGGTACATGAGCGCACACAAACAATAGAAGGACAGGGCACACGAAATACAATGTCCTTGGATGATGCTGATATTCCAATTGTCAATTTTATGAATGTAAAAAAAACATAAATCAAAGAAAAATTAGATGTATAAATTCATGACTTGTATTTTGATCTTTATCGATGTTTATATGTTCATATGTTTTGATGACTATCCTAGTTATGCATTAATGTCTATATGTTTTTTATATAAAGAAAATCATTTGTTGGGTATGGGGAATTGAGAGCGATGTGAGGGGGGGAGGGGCCATATGAGCTTCCACCTTCACGTGGTTGGCCCTGTTCAGTAGAGAATAACCTATTCTCGAAACAAAGAGAAGCTCATTAAGGTATGTGACAACTTAATTTTTTTCTAGAGTATTTTACATAACTAAATGCATGCTTATTTGCTTATTAATTATTTACTCATATACAAAATTTGTCTTTTATGATTCTTGCAGGTCTTGGTGATGGAAATGCATCTTGTGGACAACTCTTATCAAGTTGTATGGGCTAATGGATATGGCGAAAGAACAATGAAAAGGTAAGGGTTTTGACGTGTTTTTAAAAGTAGGATTTATACTAGTAAAAGTTCACAATCCTCATGAATATGTAGATATCGATATATATGCCAAGTTCCATGTGGTGTTTTGGTTTACTTGTAGATAATTTAAATATAATTTTGGTTTACTTGTAGTTTTTTTATAAAGAAGTATAACTATTTTAGAGAACCCCCATATACAAAGTCTTTATCCATATCCTCACTGTGGAAAATAAATCAGAAAAGATCCCTCACTTCATTCATTTTCATAATCCTAGCCTTATTGCTATCCCTAGTCCAAATCCTAGTTCCTATTAAATAATGCATGAAGATAATCCCAATAATCTAGACCCCTCCTCTCATCCCACATATTAGTGCAAGTATTATAAGGCTCCAAAGGACACTACTACAAAATGCTTATTCTTATAATAATAATTCACATCCAAATCCTTGTACATATTTGAGAAATCCCTTGATGATCCTAGGGTACACCAATATTTGGACACTTCTCCCCAACAAAAAAAATTCCCTATTACAAACTCTATTGAAAAAGATCCCTCATTACTCATAATGACGAATGAAATTTATTCCCCACCCTAAGTGTCCTTTTTACTCATAATTGTTAGATCAAAGACCAACTTGCCACTATAATCCTTGATAATTGTAACCAAAATAATCGCATTTTCCATCACTTCTCACCCCTCTCCTTATCATTGGGGCTTTGTACAATAGGACGGAACTCATCTTCTCATTAATAAACATTGTGGAGTCACCCTTGTCATAGGGATTTTTCAAGAGATTGTTGAATGCTATGTATCTCCCCTTGATTACTCTAATTTACTCTTGAACATATAATATGAACAACAATGAAATGATTTATAAGATGTCCATTGTTCCTATTGGGAGTTTTTGGGGGCTAGCTTAGACTTCCCATTATCAACTCTAGCCACTTCTTACCTGGTAGCACCCAATATTACCTAGTTCTCCCCTTGTCTTCTTCCTCTCCTAATGTTCCATGCTCTCCTACATACTCTTCCTCTTTTCCTAGTCCTTCAAATGCTTGGGGAAAGTATTGTCTCTCCTCCTTATCTTTTCTTCCTTACACCCCTTTTTCTCCATTTCTATTTGGTCATAATATCAATGGGTCCCTTATAGGTCAGTATCTCAAGAAAGACCCTACTTGAGATAACCTCTACCTAGTTAGGATCAACTATCACTTCTTTGGTCAGTTTTCAAATATGTCCCCCTTAATGGTTGCATTCCATAGCTTGCAACTATAGAGCCCCTCCCAATGGTGACATCATATCTTCCTTTGATTGTAACATCCCACTCTGGCGCACTGAGAAAACTTATTCTTTGAGGACACTTGCTCGCAAGTGATCCAGACTATTATGATATTAAAACAGTTGTCCTTGATTATGATGCGTTATGATAGATGACTTGATGTTTTACTGCATTGACATAGACATGTGCTATTGACTTGGTTTTACTGAGTGTGCAGGGTTTTGGACCTTGAGGATGCAGAGGCATCGACGGAACCCCTTGGACTCCGGATCGAGTTAGGGAGTGTGCTTTTGGCGTTTGATTGTTTTACTGTGATTTTTGGTACATTTGATCAGATGATATGATGTGGACATGTTCTGACATGTTTGTTGATGATGTAGGCTGATGATAGCTTGCCGACCAGACTCACATATGGAGTAAAGGGGCCACACACGACTACCAGAGAGATTGAGGGAGAGGTGTGGACAACATCCCTGCCACAACCTACTAGCACTCTCGTTGTGGCTTGAACTGTAGGTTAACGATTACCTAGTTCGAGAGGACCCACGATGTCGTGAGGGTAGACTACGACAATTGCTCGCGATGATTCTAAGGAGTGCGCAATAAGGCGGGGGCCTTATTCCCTAGAATCCATTAGTCTCCCACAAGTTCACCTGGCGGAGTGTTGACTCTAGGGGTTATTGATGTCTACCAATCAGTCAAGAAGCGAGTGGCACCCTTGGAGCATGTGATGCATCCTGAAGGGCACGTCGTGCAAAAGAAACAAAAGAAGCGAGTGGCACCCTTGGAGCACGTGGTGCATCCTGAAGGGCACGTCGCGCAAAAGAAACAAATGAGGCGAGTGGCACCCTTGGATCACGTGGTGCGTCCTGAAGGGCACGTCGCGTTGATGATGATGAAGGAACAAACCTAGATGGCCCTAAGACATTTAACACCTTAAGAAATTCTTAAACAACTTCCCTAATTAAATGTTGCCAAGTTCAAAATCTAAGTCCTAAGTCTAAAAATTCTCTGGGGGCAAAATTTTGTCTAACCTTAAAAAAAATACCCTATAAAAAAATAAAAATTTAAAAACTAAACTAAAAACCACTTAAGTAATAGTTTTAGTCTTCATAAAAAAATTGGGGTAAAATGAAGAGAGTGAGAATTTAATTCAAATCAGTGGTTTTAAAATTGTAAAGAAGAATTTAATTGTTTAACTTGTGAAAGTGTAAAAGATATTAAATTCTTAATAAAATGAAAAGAGGTTAATTTGCGCAACTGCCATTTTTGGCTCTAATAAAAAGGGGAAAGAAGGGAATAATAAAAATTAGGAAACTAAGGAATGGAGGAAACATAATAAGAGAAAGAAGGGAACTTATGGTAAAAAGCGAGGTCAACTTAGTGAATAATCGGCAATAAAGAACCTTCTAAATTGAACTAAATTAGCAACATCATTTTTAGGGAAAGTATTTAAAACCTTTAAGGGAATCTAGGGACACCTAGGAGTAAAAATAGGAGTAACTCTAAGTGGGTGAGGGAAATAAGACAATTTAATAAATTAAAGAAAATAGTTAATGGAGAAACATGGGGGATGAATGACACTTGTACGAAAGAGAATTTTTAGAAGATTTTATTAAAACTTAAAGTAAATGAGATTTAGGGAAAGATGGAAGTTCATAAACTCTATAAAAGAAAGGGAAGAGAAGGAAGAAAGGGGATCGGTTGTTAGCGTAACGTTACGCTATCGGATTGTGACATGACTGATTTACTTGTGAGGAGTTGGGATTTCCCAGCTTGGATAGGAGTGGTATCTCGGCCTTGCGAGGCGAGCTGGGAGCTAGACGTACCATCTGGATAGTATGTGGCCCCTTTGTGGCTCGAGGGGCTAAGGGGGAAGCAGAGTACCCCTGGCGTTGGCTGGGAGGTACCAGTGAGGTCTTGACGGTCTGCGAGCGGCAGCGGCATGGAGCACAAGCGCGGGATAGCATATTTGAGCTATTCGTCGTCAGTCACAGGTACGCAAGCGCGTTTGTTTGTTTAAGAATAAAAGAAAAATTGTTTAAAAGTTGTATATGAATCCTTATGATGACGATTGATGTGTTGAATTTGGATCATCTTGCTTCCTTGTTGTTTGTTATCTGTTCCTAGACTGTTATAACCCCTAGGATCCCTTCAATGAGTTATCCTTGGCTCTGGCATTCTCTTACTATTGGCTACAATTTCTTATTGGTGTTCTTTATTGTAAAAGATGAAAACTACTTGGCTTTAATCTGCATGGGTTTCCGTCAGATTGATTGGGTTTCCTTTTTGTTCTTCGACGATTGTAATTGTGTTACAGTTATAAAATACTTCTTCTTACTCTGTTGTTTCATGTCAGTATTTGATAAAAGAGATTTTATGACTCGGTGTTGCCGACCATCCTTGGTTTTGTGCGATCTATAGTTGTGCCTTACCTAAATTGGTCTGCATTTTTATGTTGGCATTTCCATGGAGGAATCCCACTCGATTCAACACCCATCTCTGCACCCTTTTTGTTGTATTTCTCTATGGATTTGTGAAGGTTACCCACGCAAACCATGACCACATAACCTCTAAGATTTGGGGTTACATATCGTTGTATTTGCGTTGTGTTTCCCAGTAATTTGGGGGAAGATACCCACGCAAATCTGGACCACATAACCTCTGTGATTTGGTGTTACCTATCTTTGTGTTGTGTTTTTGTTTCTCTATGAACTCGGGAAGGTAACCCATGTTTTTCGACCACCCAGACTCTGCGCTTTTGTGTTATAATTTGTTGGATGATGCCCACGGTTTTCAACCATAACCTCTGCCTTTTGTGTTGGTATTTCGCTGAATTTTTGGTGTATATTTTTCTGCGTTTCTGGGTCAGTTTTCCTGTGCAATTTGATGGAGGATACCCCACAATTGACAATCACATAATCTCTACGTTTTTGGTTTATAATTCCTGGTGAATTGAAGGAGGATACCCCACCATTTTCAATCACATAATCTCTACGTTTTTTATTTGTAACTCCTGGCGATTTGATGGAGGATACCCCACAATTGTCAATCACATAATCTCTGCGTTGGTGTTATAATTCTCTGCACTTGCGTTGATTGGTAGAGTCAGCACGGGTTCATGCTCTACTGGGGCAGCAAATTAAATTCTATCTTGCCACCTTTAAATTATACCTTTGGTAATTTCGAGAGTCCGCGAGGTACCCACAAGTTGATTCTGAGTTCCCTGAATTTTGCCTCATTGTTGGTTGTTGATTAATTTTGTTTCCTGATTTTTTCCATACCGATAGTTTCCAGTTGATTACTGCCTGAGAATTCAACCATGACTTACCCGAGTGGGATCAACCTTATTTATGTCCAGAGATATTAAAGACCCCTTCAACACCAAACTGTAAACTGAGATTTTTTTTTGCGTTTACTCGGTGGTAAATTTTCATTAAGTTTTACTTAAAGTATCGTGGATATATTTATCAATTTAAAGGTAATAAAAATATAGATAAACTTGCTATGGATGATTATTATTGATAATAATGTTCCATTGATATTGGTGTAATGTTTTTATTATTGAATTGTGAAAATTCGATTGGTTATACTACTAAATTATGATTTGACAAGTTGCCCGGAGTAGTTGTAAGATATGTCAAGGCAGGATGTTGACTTTGAGAATCTAGACTTGAATTTAGAGCGGTCTTGTCTCGTAGTTGATTAAATGTACACTCCCAAGCAACACTGTAGTAGTAGTGAGTAAATTAAGTAGTTATTATTGATTCTTTAATTCAAATTGCCTTAATATAGATAGTTGGTTAATTGTGATATTGATGGTCGTGTTAATGCCATGATTATTGCCATATTGTTGTATTAATTGTCATTATATTGAATGTGATCGTTATCAATACCAAGTTATTGTAATTTCAAAATGTAATGGTGTGGTCATTTATGGCAATGATGTTGTAGTTTTATTATTATGGTTAACACGTAAAATGTAATGTGATTGTTATCTTCGCCATTCATTGTGATATAAAGGTAATATGGGTATTATTTCATGGTGATGCTATTATTATCCTTACTGTTATTGATCGCATACAATTGTAATGTCCTTGAACTAAGTACAATAAGATATTATGACTTAACAAATGGGAATCGAAATTTATTTGGATTTACCTTATGTTTAAGGTACTCGTCGATTAATGGAAATTAAATGGAGTAGTTGGTCTGTAATTAATCTCAGTTGAGTCATAGATAATGCCTTGTCTTAATATTGGATGGTCGTTGTCTGAGTCCTTCTGACTTGCATCTTCCGTAGAGGAATTGGTTGTGTATTTAACTATTGTTGTACCTAATTATTGTTGTACTTGGTTGTAATCCTTAATTGCTTGGTCTACTTGTGTCGGGCGGAATGTAGACACCTCCATGTTCCTCAGAACAGTCGCCAGCCTTGAGAACTTAAATGGTTAAAATCGATGGGAACCTGGGCTTGAGCATTGCTTATGTGTCTTGGAGGTCCTAACCATTGCAGGGTAGGATGGGCGGGCAGTCAGTCTTATATTTTTGTCGGTTGATTATTGTTCATTACTATCATATGTTTATGTGTGTGTTAGATCTTTATGTTGTCATCACATTGCATGCATCATGTTCGTCGTCATATGGCGACGCAGAGTCGAATGTATTTATTATCCTTGTACACACGCGCACACACACACACACAAAAAAAAAAAAAATGCCACTTGTTATAAGAGGTTTGTCGGCGTAACGAGGAGGATCGTTACATTGATCCTCTCTCCTCCATTGGTACCATTGGTATTTTTCACCTCTACACTTGTATTGAACTTAGGTTGATGCATGTCACCTCCTACGCTTGCATAAAATACCCCATTGATGTATGCCACCGCTCATTCTTGCACTAAATCTCGGATACCATGTGTTGTTTTTGTGCTTTTGATGATTCTATATTACTAGTTTATTATGCCTATTATTCTCACACTCTCCATATTATCGTATGTCACATGGGACTCATGTTGTGTCCTTGACTAGGGTATGGTGCCTTAATGACTACAGAAATCCTAGAACAATGAATTTCATTTGTTATGCTCACCTTAACTCCAATTTGCCATATGTTACATTTATTCTTGCGATAACCCTATATGAGAGTGTGTTTCCTCTCTCGATCATGTTCACTCTTAGTCGATTTATGTCAACTCGCGCCTTTTTCCAATGTCATGCCAGTGTCATCAACTTCTTTCTCTTGCCTTTGTTAGAGCTACCCTAAAACCACAACCTCCCATATTTACATTTTCATCTATCCTCCATCCTTTCCACTAGAGATCATGTTTCTAATCCCACCTCACTTGTGGTAATATGCCAACCTCTGTGATGTAGGTATCTAGCTAAACATGTTCTTGCATTGCTCATTGCTCATTCTTGGAAATGAAAGTATGTATTAGTCTACCCCATGTATATTGAACATATTCATGATGTACCCAAAATTTTGGACCTCATTATTATTGTCCTTTTTGTATGCTCCAACAATTGTGCAAGTGACATCCACAAGTATCTTCCTATTATATTATTAATATTCATTTTATTATTATCAAGGAAGGAATTGATAACTAGCCCTTATATACACTATGCCTAAATTATCGAGGCATCAAATAACATTATGTTTTTACAAGAATGTATGAGTCAATGTCATAACGACCCTTTAGGTTTGTAAGAGTTTCCAATTCTTCAAGGTGTTAAGACCATTATTTCCCAAATCAGTCAGAACATAGAAGAAAATTGACCAATAGCTTATACATAGGTGATGAAAGAGATTTTAAAACCTTTTCATAAATCACAACCTTTTTACTGATGGTGTCTTCATGGGTTCAAAACCTTACTTTACAAACCTAACAATATTTCTA
>ML779976.1:1353468-1374063 GCA_009831015.1 Picea engelmannii
TCTTGAGGGCAGGATTCTATTGGACTAGTATTTTTGCGGATGTATACAAGGAAGTTTCCAGTTGCCATGAATGTCAGATCTTCGATGGGAAAAGAAAGTTGCAACCCCTTCCTTTAAAACCTATCTACGTCGAAGCACCATTTTTGCCATGGGGTCTAGATTTTATAGGAGAGATTCATCTGCCATATTCATCTCATAATAGATGGATAGTGACGACCACATACTACTTCACCAAGTGGATAGAAGCGGTCCCCACAAGCCAAGTTATCGACACAGTTATCATTCAACTTTTAGAGACTAATATCTTGTCTAGATTCAGTTGCCCGGTCAATATTATCACTGACAATGCAGCGACGTTCAATTCTAAGAAGATGGAGAAGTTCTACAGCGATTACAACATAACTCTGGGACATTCTACAGCTTATTACCCATAAGGCAATGGATTGGTGAAGTCATCTAACAAAAGTTTAACCATGATTATTAAGAAACTTATGCAGGACAACAAGAAGGCTTGGCACAAAAATCTTATCTACGTGTAATGGGCCGACATAATCACTACCATAAATTCCATCTCCACATCGCCTTTCCAAATTGTATATGGTGCGGAGGCAGCTTTCCCCACCTCATTGGGATTTCCAGTCAGGATATTGTTGCAAGACCAAGAAACCGAACCAAACGACACTCAAAGGAGGATAAACCAATTGGTCCAGGCATAGAAAATGAGGGAACAAGTTTTCAACAAATCACGGCTTCACCAAGACATGATGAAAAGAATTTTCGACAGACACACTAAGGAGGAAGATTTTAAGGTAAATGATCTGGTACTTGTTGATGGGAAAAATTGACAAGCCGTCAACTAGAAGAACAATTATGGTATGGGGTTGTCTAAGTAACCCAAGTCGTTTGGTGTAACCTGTTCAGACAGGTTTAATGGCTCCCTTAGCCAATCTAAGGTCCTAAAATAAAGAAAGGAAATAAACTAACTAATGTTAAAACTATAACATATATATATATACTCTAATATAATTATTGAAAATGCATTTAAGCAGAGAAAGAGAACATCAAAATATCACTTATGAACAGAATTTACAGGTTGCAAGTTTTAATGGAAACTTACAAAATCAATGTAAAGTTAATTGTTTTTGAGAAGCAGATAAAGAAAGCACATTTTTATATTTTCTTTTTTTCTAATTATAAACCTAACAAAACTTAAATTAACTAAGTTATGAAACAAAGATGTACAGATGGTCAAAGTCGATCTAAACTTTCTTGTTTCACTAATACATAAATGACAGAAATTAGAAGCAGGTGAAGCTAACCTGATATTAGTTTGTTAGATGTGTTTGTGCCTCTGTACGAACCAAGAGCATCCAGTTGCCCCACCTGTGAAAGAAATCTGCAGTAGACTTATACTAAATTTTTCCTGAGTAAATTCAAGGAATATATTGGCAGCCAGGGCCTAATAACAAAGTGTCAAACACATGTGATATAGTAATATTATGATTACGAATGATTACAATCAGAGAAATCTTTGTGTGAAACATTCGTATTTATGTATCAATAAAAACATCAAAGAAAAATCCTGACATCAAAATTAAGACTGATGATCACAGTTATCACATATGGAACAACAAATCATGAATGACATCTACAGCATGAATATCATAGAACATAACATGTTATTGAGGCTAAAGCTACACAACATATTAATATCCCAAGATCAAGGAAAACAAAACATCAATGAAACAACATTCACAATGGACTAAAGCCGAAATGTTGTACGTTGTTCCATTGAGTCCTAAAAAATCATTCGTCCATAATTGGTTCAATGCCAAGATGCCTTTCACTTACAAAATGCAGAGTATTTAAAGTGTTTTCTGAAATCTCACCTTCCTATCTCCTAGGATAGGATAAGATCTCATGAGATCAAAATATTACAAAAATGGAGGGCATACAGCCACTCACAACTGAATTGTTTATTTTCAAAAATTAATAAAGTTTTTCTTTCTTTAGAAAATAAATAGGAAAGAGATACTAATCATCTAAATCGAACATGTTCCACCTCAGAAAATCAGCATCAAGATCTACCATGTCCTGAAAATGAAACAGGAACAAGTTAGATAATTTATTAACAACTAATTACTAATTTTTTATTTAAAAATGACTTGGCTAAAGAAATCTAATTTTAAACCGATTTGATTCAAAAAGATAACATAAATGTAATAAGAGGGAAAAATTGTTTTACCATTTGAACCAATGACTAAACATGGATTAGAATAGCTCGGAATTGATTATGGCATTAACACTGTCTTCATTTTTTATCACAATGCTGCATGTCTTCTTAAGGCGTTTAGCTTGTCTCTTTGTGTTTGCTCTGAGGTCATAATTTTCTTTTGTCAGTAATTCATTGTGAGTTGTGAGTGTTTTAATCCGAGCTTGGAGGATGGGAATATCAGTATAGTATCGTTCAATCCAATGTAGGCAAACCTCACATTGCACAGGAGGGACGATATGTTGGCAAAGTTTACATTCAACTCTGGTTGTATCAATACTACATGTTACGTGCCCTTGACCAAGCTTAATACTAGTAAACCCATATTTACCCTCAAGACACGGTGGAAGATTATTAACAAAGTCATATAGTCGAGCAGGATTGGATCTCTGATAATCTAGATCTTCTTCTACCAGGAAGTCTTCAATTTCGAGATCTGAGACCTCATTGACCTCGATCGGGTCAATCGAGCTCAAATGAGGTTTAGATCGATTCCTTAAATTTCTCGAAATGAGGCAACCAACTCTTTTGTTTTGAAAACCTAGAGCCATGTGTTTTTGTTTTGTCTGATCGTGAGACTTTTTGCTATCGAATTTTACAGTGGCATTATGGACAACAATTAATTCATGCATAGGGGTTTCGATCAACTCAGAACCAACATCCTCTTGCCCATGTGAAGACTGACTGGGTATTGCCTCATCTTGAGAGTTTCTCTTTAGAGGTTATGGCTCATTACTTGAAAAGTCAAATTGTTTTCTTATCAGTGGTTCACCCAAAATAAAGGTTTCTATAGGAATGGTTGTAGCAAAGCCATTTCTAGTTAAAAATATATCCCAACAATTGCCCAGGGTTGTCAAACGGTGAACCAACAACATTTTAATTAAGTCGTGGTGAAAGTGACTAGAGTCAAGGCTCTGTTTTTTATACCTTTTAGACATCTTGTATAGGCTTCTCAACAAATAGAAAGGCACATTCAAATGAAAACCTATGAAGTGCATAAGTAACCATATATGATAGAGAAAAACTAGACCATAATGACCCTCACAGGTCACAAACTGTTTGAGGATCAAAAGCAGACCATGCCATCTAGATTTAACTAAAGAAATAGGGATACCTTTTTCACAGCAATTGATTTTCCTGGAGGTCATGAAGAGGCTCCATGGAACTTCTTCAATCTTTGAGTTCTTTAACCACTTCTTGTCGGTGGATGGAAGCCATGTGGCTTCACTCACAAACTCCTTAGTGACCTCTAACTGGATATCTCTAATTTTCTCCCTACACCCATCAAAAGTATGTTCAAATTCCTTAGCCACATAAAGGTTATAACCTTCAAACCTTTTGATGAAGGCATCTCAACCTTGACCTCTCAAATCTTTGATTGAATCATCGTGACAGAGCAGTGCTTGGCAGCCATTCGGCTCCAATCGAACAACAGGGGCCATCACAGATATGACTCGACTTTAACAAGGGCGACTCAAAACAATTATGGGTTTGGATGGTAGGAGTAAAAGAAACAAATCTGAGAGGATAAAATGAAAACAAACAAAATGAAATCTTTGTGCAATCATAGTATAAACATCAAGGGTTTGGTCATGATTCTTGACCATACCTGGTAATGAAACCCTCGCATACAGAGCATGAAAAACCCTCAACCCATAATGAAATTTTTTTTAATTTACTCTATCAGCAAAAGGATTAAGTACAGGGTACGATATTTGCGCATTAATTCTCATGACTAGCACGACTATAGTTGATTTGCAAATGGTTTAAATATATTAACACAAAAATGTTCATATTTCAAATGTGAACCAACTAAATCATATCAACATTCAAAACATTCAAAAGGTAACTCATTCAAATGTTAGATTTAGAAAAGATATGAGCACAATGACCCTTTAAAAAAAATGCTTTGAATAGGAATATAATACGAAACTAAGTTTTCATGTTTGACTTATGCTTTTAGTCATGAATCAAACATGAAACAAAACGAAAATGCAAATTTTAAAGAATCAATGAACATCTTTTATAATCCTGTAATCATCTCCAAATGATAATATTTACAAGATGAGGTGAAGGCAGCTACAGAAAGTGTCGTTTGTTGTTCAAATAGTGAAATCGTGTAGGGCTGACAACAATGGCGATTTACTGGGCGAAGCAGTTATCTCTGCATCACCAGAGAATTCATGTTAGGATAGATCAGAAAGGTTGAAAATTAAAGATTAGTCGATAGCAAGTCAAGCATCCCAATCAAACTCAAAAACATCATACAATCTAGTGTCATATATCTTTATGTCCAAATGCAATCTGGTGACAAGTTTTAATTACGAGAGAGATGATATTTAGGCCAATGACTTTGATATTGTTGACAGGGTCGTTGTTGCTAGCAGGCGTCCATAGACTCGGCAGGGATGTCAATTAACCCACTCTGATACCTCTACCCTGTCCAAGAATTGTCCATTCAAAATGAAGGATATTTTACAATTAATATCAAAATTTATACCAAATCATTTTCTTGAACCTGACATTGCTTCGCTGCCAGCAAGACTGTTCAATACCCTGACAAAGTTGTCTTGGCATCATGTATGCATTTACCCGCTGCCTGTAGACCTGTTCAGTATCTCGGCGAGTTTACAGACACTTCCCACAAGTCTCTAGAAGTTATTTACAATTTTTTATGATCATCAAGAGAGAGGGGTGATGTTGAAAATTTCATATTCTGAAACACTTGATATTTTCCAGCTTAATTTTTCACTTGATGACCTTCATCATGATTTGAATTTAGTTTTCTGATAAGAATAAATTTTTGAGGACAGGAAGGCATACTTGAGTTGTTTTCTTTAAAAACAGGGACAGCGTAAAGATTTTTAATGATGATCGTATCTTCTCATGATTATAAAGTGAAACCGGGAAGACTATTATGAACAGGAAATTTCTTTTGCTAGTTTGAGTTTCAGCAATTTATAGCACTGATACTTTGAAATGACCTTGATTGTTTCTTTATGATGAGGCATTCTGGTTTTCTTTCATGAAATGAATGGTGACACAGACATAAATTTAATCAAAAAGCAGTGAAAACAAACAAAATGAAAAGAACCAAAAAAAATAAAAATAAAAACTTAAAACAGAAAAATATGTACAGAGAAGTGGATCTGGAATCATCAAGAGAAATATCTTTTGAGAGCTTGGCTATTCACTGGGAAGGTGTCTGGTTGTCCCTCCAAATTGTGTAGATGGAAAGAGTTGGGACCTAGTTTTTCAGCGATTACGAATGGCCCCAACCACTGGTTATGGAACTTGGTTTGTTCCCCTTTTCCCTCATGGGGTTTATCCCATTTGAGAACCAAGTCTCCTACCTCGAAATTCCTGTCTGAAGAGGAGTTTGAATCAAACTATTTTTTTACAATCTGTTGATGTTGATTCATCTTCTTCTTTGCTTGTGCTCTCACTTCCTCTAGTTTTAATAAGGCATTAATTCGACTTTCAAGGGGAGGGCATTCCTCCTCTTGAACTTTCTGCAATAATTGCAAAGAGGGAAGCAAAACATGTGGAGGGAGAATCGCTTCTCTTTCGTAGACAAGGAAAAAAGGGGAATTTCCAACAGAAGTTTTTGGTGTCACTCTATCAGCCCAGAGTGCATTAAATAGTGTGTTGTGCCAGTTCTTGTGATTTTTAGAAATTGTCCTCTTAATGATCTTGATCAAATTTTTGTTTGTTGATTCTGCTAGGCCATTTCCCTGGGGGTAGTAGCTGGCAGAATATTTCAATTTAATCCATTTTTATAAAGTGAATACATTCATATCCAGGGATAAGAAATAAGATGTTTTATCAAAGACTAAACATTCGGGAATGCTAAATCTAGTAATGATATTAGAGTTAAGGAAAGATACTACCTTATTCGTGTTTACCACTTTCAAAGGTGTAGCTTCGGACCATATGGTAAATTAATCTGTGTTGTAATGATATATTTGTGTTGTTGTGAAGAAGAAGGGTTAATTGGTCCTATGATGTCAAGACCCCATTACTGAAAAAGGAGAATCTACAGTGACAGGCTGCAAAGGAAATGTTGCCTTCTTGACCCGTTCTACAGCCTTTTAGCAAATTATACATTTACGGAATAGAGTATGGGCATCTTTAAACAAAGTGGGACAATAGTACCTAGCTCTTAAAACTTTATGGGTTGTGGTGTATCCACTGAAGTGTCCACTAGCTTCACCTGCATGAAGTTCAGATAGTACTTTCTCTGCTTCATCTTTTTCCAAACAACGCATAAGAACACCGTCGAAATTCTTTCTAAACAATACATCATTTATGAACTGGAAAGATGCAGATTTTAAACTGAGTGCTCTTCTATTTTTAGGATCAAGATAGTGAGGAGAAGATCCATGTGTCAAATAAAATTAAATATCATCATACCAAGAATTAGCAACAACTTGTGTACAGCATATTTGTTTCTCGTTGTGTTGATTTACAGTTGAGATGTTAATTTAACTTTCTTGTTCTTCAACTGAATCAGCCACTAGTTTACATAGGCCTTGACCTCTAACAATTTGTGCAGGAGTTATTTCGAGGTCATATTATTGTAACGATGTCATCCAATTTGCCCGTTTTTCACCTAATTCCTTTTGTACTAACAAGTTTCTTACAACAGGTTAAGGAACGATGACTTTAGTTCTGGATTTCAGCAGATATGATTGGAAGTGTTTCACTACTTTAAAAACAACATATGCTTGTTGATCTATAGTCGGGTAATTTAGCTCTGCCCCTTTGAAAGTTGATCTCATGAAGGCAATATGAATTTCATTTCTTTCATCATTCTTTTGTGTTAACACAGCAGCATAAGATCGGTCGGAGGTGAAAGTGTAAAGAGTAAAATCTTGCAAGAAATCGAGACTCGTCAAGGAAGGGGCTTCCACTATGGCTTTTTTGATGGAATCAAAAGAATGACTTTCCTGTGGTCCCCAACGATACTCAACATTCTTTTTAATTAAACTCTGTAATGGTCTTACCATTTCTGAGAAACTTGGGACAAATCTTCTGACAAAATTAATCTTTCCTAAAAAGGACTGCACCGATTTTTTGGAGGAGGGGGGAGAGAGTTGGGCAATAATTTGGGTTCTTTCGAGATCGATGATCATTCCATATTTGGATACTATGAACCGAATCAGTTTGCCTTGCTCTACTACAAAGATTGATTTCTTAGGGTTGAGGGATATGTCGTACTTACGGCATCGTTCTAGGACAACCCTAAGGTGAGACAAGTGATCTTTCTTGTTTTTAGAGAAAACGGCAACATCGTCAAGATAGACCACTACTGATTGATTTAGGAGACCACGAAAAGCAATGTCCATTGCTCTTTGGAAAGTGGCCCCAACATTTATAAGCCCAAAAGGCATCTTCATGTAGGCATAAGTCCCCCATGGGGTACGAAAAGTGGTTTTGAGATGATATGAGGGAGACATGAGGACTTGGTTGTACCCTGAAAAACCATCTAACAGAGATAGTCTTTCGAAACTGGACACATGTTGAAGAATTTATTCCATTGGAAGAACGAGATAATTATCTTTATCAGGGGTTCGGTTCAACTTACGAAAGTCGACACAGAGTCGAATTTCACCACTTTTCTTCCTTACAGGAACTAGATTAGACACCCATTATGTGTGTCTCACCAGAAAAATTGTCTTTGCATTTAGTAATTTATTCAGTTCTTTCTTGACAGTGGGTTCCAACTTGGGGCGCATGTTTCTTAATTTCTACTGAAAAGGTTGAGTTTGTGGTTTCATGGGGATGATATGTTGTATTATATTAGGATCAAATGTTTTTAAATCATCATATGTCCACGCAAAAATGTATTTCAATTCTTTAAACAATGTAATAAAAGCAGATCGTTCTTTCTCAGAGCATCCCGTTCCCAAGTTAATATTTTGAGGGTTTTCTTTAGTCCCTAAATTTATCATTTCATAAGTCAAAGAAGAACTATTCATTTTACAATTAACTGACCCTCTAAATTTATCATGCAGGTCATAAAAAAATTCTAGTCTTACAACAGATTTAGGGATAGAGTTTACCAGATCAGATGTCAATTCAGGAGATCTAGGATCCGATATTACCGTAAAATTACGAAGGTTTTCATCGTGATTGCCTTCATCGATGATTGCACCTTGGAAAGTATCCTCCATATGTAAGAAGTTGATGATTTGTTGATCATCGTCAAACACTCTCCAATTGGTAATGTTATCCGAGATCGATGGCCTAAACAATAATTCAATTGAAAATGCATTAGGAGAAAGACCTTCTGTGGGTAATAGTTTCGAAGCAACATTAGCCAACAAATCAGCCTTTGAATTACTTAGACTAGGAAAGGAATTTATGTTAAAAGCTTAAAATTTTTGTATTAAATTCCCTACCTCAGTTTGGTAACTTTTCAGATGTGGTGACAAGCAATGTATGGAGTTTCTTAGCTGCCTGACCACGATTTCTTAATCACCGAATGCCATTAAATTTCTTATTCCCATATCCAAAGCTTTCTTAAGCCCTTGTAGAAGCGCTTCGTATTCGGCGATATTATTAGTGCACTCAAACTCTAATCGACAGGCAATGAAAGTCTTATTTTCTGCAGGATCGATGAGTACACATCCTGCATCGGCTCCTTCTTTGGATTTGGATCCGTCAAAGTACAACGACCAGATTTGAGCTTCATTAGCAGTGTTTGACACACTTGGCAAAGCTGGTGACTGAGTACATGTCATAAGTTCTGATTGTTGCCTAGGATCAGTGAAAGGGGAAATTTTGGTCATGAAGTTACCAAAGAAGGTGTTCATTCCTTGCATTTCAAGTGAATTAGTGGATGTAGTAAAAGGTTTGTTTGCATCATTTAGATCCGCCATGGTGTGCTTAAGATAGCATTCACGGTTTATCCTTTTAATGGGGTGTCCATTTTTCAGCAGACATAAATGAGACCAATATGTGGCAAAGTAACCATGCAGTTGTTCGGACTAGTCCCTGCTTAAAAACAAACCATAGACTTCAGGGATTTCAAAAACAATGATGTCAATAATTTGGTGAACCTTGGGATTAGAAGATAACCTAACCAGAACATTCTTAAGCTCATTGATTACCTTAACGTTCATCTGATCAAGCTGAATGATTTTAAGATCAAAAAGTTGAACTTCCGCATCAATTTTTTGACAAACAGATAAAGGCATCACATTTGATGATGTGTCAGAAACAACCATACAATTATATACATTCCTATTAAAAATTTCAAAGGTTAACAAAAAAGGTGGGACATTTTTACGAGTGTTCATAGCAGAATTTTGTTGATTTTTTGTCGTTGTCCCTAAAACAGTTTTATCTACATTTGATATAGTTTTTTCAGCTAAATCCCTTTTTTCTGGAGGTTGGGATGTCATTTTAGAAGGGATCTTTTTGGTTGTTTTAGAACTAATTTCTGCAATTTTCTTGCTACTAGGATTGTTGTTTTTACTGTTTTCTGTGATACTTTGAAGCATTTTCTGCAAAATCAGAGAAAATTTCAAAAGCTCGAAAACATAAATATTAGCCCTTAGTTTTTTCAAATCTTCAATTAAGTCATATTCTAAAACTGGGGCTACTAAACTCTCTTTTATTTCATCTTGCTTTGAACGCTTTGGAAAGGCATTATTACTTACTTTAGAAGAAGGTTTGTTCTGATTTTTTTTTCTTGTGTTGTAGGGGTGGAGAGTTTCAAAAATTGCTTGAAAAATACTATCAGAAAAGTGATTGAAGATATTGTGGGTTGATTCTTCTTCTTCTGCTACTTCTTCCTCAATTATGTCTTTAGAAATTTCAAGAGGGGCAGAAGCAAAATTATCATGTGCTTCAAGAATGGTTTGAAAAGCGTACTGCAAGCTTTCGAAATTAAGACCTTTAGTGGTATGGTTTGTCCTGTTGGGGGAAATGGCTTTCTGAAAGGAAGTTTAAAACTTCCTTTGCTTGAGGATGCCTCCTCAGCTGATCTCTTCAAGTCTACGACTTGATTCAATAATTTTTGGAAAGCATTTTGCAAGCTTTCTAGGTCTAAAGTTTCTGGTTGGCTTTTGGCTTAGGGAGGCCTAGTAAGGATTTCTATATTTTTTTTAGAGGATGAAGTTGTTTCAGCTTCACTATGGAGATTGTCTTTTAAGCTTAATATATCCCTTTCAATTTGGCTTGCCTCCTCAAAGGCTTCCAAAAGTGTGTTTTTTTTAGACCTTTTGACCCAAATTTCTATGTTATTATGTAGGGCCTTGGTGTAATAGGCGACAATTAGACTTTCAGTAGGCATTGAATCTGTGGGAATTTTAATCTTTAATGTAAGAAATCTTTGGTTAAAATATTTTACTTTGTCCTTAGAATTCATTTTTAGACTGGAGAGTTCCATAACCAAGACTTCGGGAGATTTATCGTCTCCAAATTTCTCTAAGAAACAGGTTTCAAATTTGTCCCAAGAGACAATGGTTTGGGGTTGTTGGGCGAAATACCATGTGGAGGCATTGCCCTCAAATGTATAAGGAAAGAGTCTGCATACTACATATTCATGCTCTACACTTCCGAGTCTAATGGCCAACATAAACTTCTTTATGTGATCTTCAGCAGATTGTTTAGAATCTGGATCAAACTTGGGTAACCATTTCTCTGGGTGTTTTGGTAATGGGTGTTGAGGTTCGGGTACAGCCATGACATCTTGATCGAGTCAGGGTCTGGCAGGATTGTTTTGGTTTTCCATGGGTGTTGGTGCTATCGAAGGTTGAGATGATTCAGACGAGGAACTACCTTCGTCAAATTATTCTCCTCCTGAAGAGGATGGAGATGAATGAGGTGGGGAAGGTGGAATACCAGATCCCCCGGCTCCAAGAATAGGTGTCTCGATAGGATTAGTAGTGTGTTCACGTAACAGGTTTTGGAGCAGACCAGTGCCTTCAAGTTGTTCTCAGATATCTGAGAAGTTAAGGGATTTATTTAGTGGCCTACCAGGCTACCTGATATGGGCTAAATCATTGTGTGTCCTTATGAGTGACTGACAAACAATTTCTTGTACGTCGACCCCTTGGGGATTTGGTGTCACCAGCTCAACGGGAATCTCAGGATTTTCATTCGAGGTAGTTGTTGTTTCAAAAGTAACGTTGTTGTCTGAGCGACTACGTGTTACTATAGGGGAGCGAGTGTGTGGGGGAGGAGTCTTGCGACCTCCACGTGCCATCAATTGAATTCAGTCCCTCCTTCTAGCGCCTTCTGTTGATGGGAAAAATTGACAAGCCGTCAACTGGAAGAAAAAGTACGGTCCAAGGAAGTCTAAGTAACCCAAATCATTTGGTGTAACCTGTTCTGACTAGTTTAATGGCTCCGTTAGCCAATCTAAGGTCCTAAATTAAAGAAAGAAAATAAACTAACTAATGTTAAAACTATAACACACACACACACACACACACACACACACACACACACATATATATATATATATGCTCTAATATAATTATTGTAAATGCATTTAAGCAGAGAAAGAGAACATCAAAATATCACTTATGAACAGAATTTACAGGTTGCAAGCTTAAATGGAAACTTACAAAATCAATGTAAAGATAATTGTTTTTGAGAAGCAGATAAAGAAAGCACATTTTTATATTTTATTTTTTTCTAAATATAAACCTAATAAAACTTAAATTAACTAAGTTATGAAACAAAGATGTACAGATGGTCAAAGCATATCTAAACTTTCATGTTTCACTAATACATAAATGACAGAAATTAGAAGCAAGTGAAGCTAACCTGATATTAGTTTGTTAGATGTGTTTATGCCTCTGTACGAACCAAGAGCATCCAGTTGCCCCGCCTTTAAAAGAAATCTCCAGTAGACTTATACTGAATTTTTCCTGAATAAATTCAAGTAATATATTGGCAGCCAGGGTTTAATAAGAGAGTGTCAAACACATGTGATACAATAATCTTATAATTACGAATGATTACAATCAGAGAAATCTTTGTGTGAAACATTCATATTTATGTATCAATAAAAACATCAAAGAAAAATCTTGACATCAAAATTGAGATTGATAATCACAGTTATCACATATGGAACAACAAATCATGAATGACATCTACAGCATGAATATCATAGAACATAACATGTTATTGAGGCTAAAGCTACACAACATATTAATATCCCAAGATCAAGGAAAACAAAACATCAATGAAACATCATTCGCAATGGACTAAAGCCGAAATGTTGTACGTTGTTCCATTAAGTCCTGAAAAATCATTCGTCCATAATTGGTTCCAGGCCAAGATGCCTTTCACTTACAAAATGCAGAGTATTTAAAGTGTTTTCTGAAATCTCACCTTCCTATCTCCTAGGATAGGATAAGATCTCATGAGATCAAAATATTACAAAAATGGAGGGCATACAACCACTCACAACCGAATTGTTTATTTTCAAAAATTAATAAAGTTTTTCTTTCTTACAAAATAATCAAGAAAGAGATACTAATCATCTAAATCGAACATGTTCCACCTCAGAAAATCAACATCAAGATCTACCATGTCCTGAAAACGAAACAGGAACAAGTTAGATAATTTATTAACAACTAATTACTAATTTTTTATTTAAAAATGACTTGGCCAAAGAAATCTAATTTTAAACCGATTTGATTCAAAAAGATAACATAAATGTAATAAGAGGGAAAAACCGTTTTACTATTTGAACCAACGACTAAACATGGATCAGAATAGCTCAGAATTGATTATGGCATTAACATTGTCAGCATTTTTTATCACAATGTTACTTCTCTTCTTAAGGCGTTTAGCTTGTCTCTTTGTGTTTGCTCTGAGGTCGTGATTTTCTTTTGTCCGTAATTCACTATGAGCTGTGAGTGTTTTAATCCGAGCTTGGAGGATGGGAATATCAGTATAGTATCGTTCAATCCAATGTAGGCAAACCTCACATTGCACAGGAGGGACGATATGTTGGCGAAGTGTACAGTCAAGTCTGGTTGTATCAATACTAACTGTTACGTGCCCTTGACCAAGCTTAATACCAGTAAACCAATCTTTACCCTCAAGACACAGTGGAAGATTATTAACAAAGTCATACAGTCGAGCAGGATCAGATCTCTGAGAATCCGGATCTTCTTCTGCTAGGAAGTCTTCAATTTCGAGATCTGAGACCTCATTGACCGCAATCGGGTCGATCGAGCTCAACTGAGGTTTAGATTGATTCCTTAAATTTCTCGAAATGAGGCGACCAACTCTTTTGTTTTGAAAACCTAGAGCCATGTGTTTTTGTTTTGTCTGATCGTGAGACTTTTTGCTATCAAATTTTACAGTGGCATTATGAACAGCAATTAATTCATGCATAGGGGTTTCGATCAACTCGGAACCAACATCCTCTTGCCCATGTGAAGACTGATTGGGTATTGCCTCGTCTTGAGAGTTTCTCTTTAGAGGTTCTGGATCATTATTTGAAAAGTCAAATTGTTTTCTTATCAGTGGTTCACCTGAAATAAAGGTTTCTATAGGAATGGTTGTAGCAAAGCTATTTCTAGTTAAAAATCCATCCCAGCAATCGCCCAGGGTTGTCAAACAGTGAACCAATAGTATTTTAATTAAGTCGTGGTGAAAGAGACTAGAGTCGAGGCTCTGTTTTTTATATCTTTTAGTCATCTTGTATAGGCTTCTCAGCAAATAGAAAGGCACATTCAAATGAAAACCTATGAAGTGCATAAGTAACCGTATATGATAAAGAAAAACTAGACCATAGTGACCCTCACAGGTCACAAACTGTTTGAGGATCAAAAGCAGACCATGCCATCTAGATTTAACTAAAGAAATAGGGATACCTTTTTCATAGCAATTGATTTTCCTAGAGGTCATGAAGAGGCTCCATGGCACTTCTTCGATCTTTGAGTTCTTGAACCACTTCTCACCAGTGGATGGAAGCCCTGTGGCTTCGCTCATAAACTCCTTAGTGACCTCTAACTGGATATCTCCAATTTTCGCCCTACACCCATCAAAAGTCTGTTCAAATTCTTTAACCACATGAAGTTTATAACCTTCAAACCTGTTTATGAAGGCATCCCAGCCTTGACCTCTCAAATATTTGATTGCATCATCGTGATAGAGCAGCATTTGGCAGCCATTCGGCTCCAATCGAACAACAGGGGCCATTTAAAATATGACTGGACTGTAATAGGGGCGACTCGAAACAGTTATGTGTTTGGATGGTAGGAGTAAAAGAAACAAATCTGAGCGGATAAAATGAAAACAAACAAAACAAAATCTTTGTGCAATCATAGTATAACACCGAGGGTTTGGTCATGATGCTTGACCATACCTGGTAATGAAACCCTCGCATAGAAAGCATGAAAAACCCTCAACCCATAATGACAAGCTTTTTAATTTACTCTGTCAGCAAAAGGATTAAGTACAGGGTATGATATTTGTGCATTAAATCTCATGACTAGCACGACTATAGTTGATTTGCAAATGGTTTAAATATATTAACACAAAAATGTTCATATTTTAAATGCAAACCAACTAAATCATATCAACATTCAAAAGGTAAGTCATTCAAATGTTAGATTTAGAAAAGATCTAAGCACAATGACCCTTTAAAAAGAATGTTTTGAATAGGAATATAATACAAAACTAAGTTTTCATGTTTGATTCATGCTTTCAGTCATGAATCAAACATGAAACAAAATGAAAACGCAAATTTTAAAGAATTAATGAACATCTTTTATAATCCAATAATCATCTCCAAATGATAATATTTACAAGATGAGGTGAAGGCAGCTACAGAAAGTGTCGTTTGTTGTTCAAATAGTGAAATTGTGTAGGGCTTCCAACAATACTGAAGTGGGACACGAGGAATGAAGACAAGGGGAAGCATGGAAAGTTTGATCATGTTTGGATGGGGCCATTCAAGATTGCCACGTATCATAGGAACAATTCATATTTGCTATAAGAACTTAATGGGGGGATCACTTATGGGGGGCCTATTAATGGCAGGTTCCTCAAACATTATCTAGTTTAGTAAGTCTTTTTCAGTCTGTCATGTCATTGTAAATAGCCATTTTTTATTTTTTCAAAGAAGGCGTTTCGAGTCAGTAGTCAGTAGAAAATTGAAGTCCGAAGTGAAGGCCCTAAGTTTATGCTGAGTCTGGTCATAAATGTGTCAAGAAGGTCTGGGATGAGTCTTTTCGTTATTTTAGAGTTTATAAATCAAATAAAGCCCAATGGTCAGGCACCTGGTCGATAACATCCCCATTAGAGCCAGCTATTAGCACCGTAATTTTTACAATTAGAGTCAGTCTTAGATGAGTCATAGTTCATGTGTCGAAGCATGTGAATTTAGGTACTGAATAACGAATGGGTTGAAATCATCAAGTAGCGGGGCTGGCACTTGAAGGTTGGAAAGGGCGTAATGATTAGTTATGTGTGACTTGTAAAGCTCATTTTCCCATAAGATCGAGTCCTGTCAGAAAGGGGGAATTTACATGCTAGAGGTCAAGGTAAGTTGTTGGGGTAAAGGTCATGTCAATGGATATAACGACCATCATCACCTAATTATGAAGTCAGAAAGGTAAACAATCACGACACTCATATCACATATACTCTGTCACTCTTATCATTTGTACTTTGCACACTTTAAAGTGTACCTGTCGTGTGAGTTTGTTGCACAAATCTTCAGCCTTCTTATAAACTTCTCGTCACTGTGGATTTATCGTCCTCTGCCATGATTCCATTCCTTTCCCATTCAAGTATAAATACTGGTCACCCTACATGCTTCTCCTTTACCTTCCAAATTGGTGTGTTGTCTGTGGTTTTTTCTGCAAGTCCTGGAGCCTTTCATTGTGCGAAGGTTGATTGCCATCATTTGTATTGTGAGTCTTTTCATTCAATTTGTCGCATCTCCTTCATTCTCAATCATTTTTTAAATCCTATTGGAGTTCGTTGTGAGCTGGTGCATCGGATGATAGTTTTTCTCGCTGTCAACCTCCTTTCTTTGGAGTTTCTTCCTGTCGTGTTGGATTTCTTTCTGCACCTAAATTCTTTGTCTCAGGACAAGTCTCCCAACGCCTTACCACCACGCCAAAATTTTTTGTCGCGCTTCCCTACTACGACAAGCCTACCATTGTTGTTTGTCACCGCGTCGATCTCCTACTGCGTCAAAATTTTCCATCACACCTTACGGCCGCGTACTCGACTCCTTGGGTTGATTTTTCTTCTCGTGCAAAGTTTTTGTCACTACCTTTCGATAGGTCTCTACGAAGTACATCATTCTCATTCACCATGCAGAGAGGGTGTTACTGTTCATTATTGCATGCGTGAAACAAACACACTTTGGCATCATGACAACATCCCAAAGCATAAGAAAGAAGGTGTGAAGTTGATGGGCCATGAGGTTTGAGCCTCAAGACCTAGCATTAATCAACGAAGATTTGAATATCAAGGCATTTTTTGAACAGGTCGAATGTATGCGCTAGTGTGAGAAGATCAAAGGATACAACATGAAGCTGGATGAACAGTTCACGCTCAGGCTTAATGGGTCCCTCTCGACCATTGTGGGAATCACATTCAGAGTGACAGAGGAAATTATGTCAGCTGCGACGGAGATCTCTCTGCGCAGTGAAAAGTGGGCTAAAGGCATGCCTTTAGACATTTTATGCTATGAAGACTTTATCAAGCCAAATTGCCTAAATGGGAAAATCGTAGCAAGTGTCCCGAGTCAATCTCTTCGAGAGCCTTTCCAAAAGCTCCTAAAGGTGATTAGAAGGTATTTCAATTGTGAAGGAAGGTTTGATAGAGTATACCCATATCACATCAGGATCCTAATGCACTTCACAGGGAAAAAGCCTTTAAACTTACCTTTCTTCTTACATCGAAGCCTAGAAAGGATGGAGGACAGCGTCCATGCCGAGGCTGACCAACCGAGGAAAAATTTATTCCATCTGTCATTGATCAAGTTGTTGGTAGTCAAAGAATTGAGACGGCTGGAAAAAGACTGGATTCATTAATAATTTCAGCCGACATCCCCAGGGACCCAAAAGTAGACTTTCCTCTATCCACGATGGAAACAACATTCCACAGCGCAGGAGGAAGAATGTAAGAATCCATGGGAAAAGGAAAGGAAATAGAAAGGAAAGGAAAGGAAAGGAAAAGGAAAGGTATTATTTCTGGTATTACTCTTCTCAATATTTTGTTGTTCCATTGATATATGTTGAATATTCATGTTTATGCATATTATATTACATCTGGCATCTTACAAAATCTGGCATACATATGTGTTGCCAAAGTACAGTTCTATTGCACTCTTGGTCATATTGTTGTTTAATAACAACTTAGGTTGAAATTTTGGTTGACATTTGTAGCATGTGGCTATTCAATAATTATATTGAATATTGTTGATGTAACTTATTTTAATGGTGTTGGAAAGGTACCAACAAACCTTATTCTTCACTTGAGTGTGTGAGAGTGAATTGAGCTTCTTTTTAGGTTTACTATCCATAAAAGATAGGTTTCCATTTAAAAATAATATCCTTCCATTGGATCAATTTGTTAAAAAAGACACATAATATTTTTTATTTTTAAGCAAGTGGTTTAAATTTTAGTCCATCGATGTTATTTTGGATAGTTTCTAGTTCTTCTAAGGAAAAAGTTAGAAACATTATTTTTGTAATTTGTTGTAAAGTTTAAACTGAAATTGGTTATTTTGTTCCATCAATGTTATTTTGATAGTTTCTAGTTCTTCTAAGAAAAAAGTTAGAAACATTATTTTTGTAATTTGTTGTAAAGTTTAAACTAAAATTGGTTTTAATGGAATCCATAATTGTTACTTTGAAAAAAAAAACAATGAAAGTGAATAATACAAACAATATTCAACTTAAAACTATCAAAATGATTTACTCAATTTTTATGTCATATAAAATTGAAAAAGTGAAGTGCTTTACAATTTAATAGGCAAGAGGTTAGTGTAATGCATGTAAACACTGATGAAATAACTGAATAAATAAAGATATATAATATTTAATGTCAAAAATCAAAATAACACACTAATTAGAGATGTTTTGATGCAATTTTTAAAGGTTCATATCAACTAGGTTCAAAAGGGGGTTGTGAACTATGGTCACATTTGTGTACAACTATTTCACAAAAGCTATGATTTCTTAGATAAAATGGTTATATGATGGAGTGATTGTTATTAGATGCAGGATTAAGATTATGAAAATGCGATGCTTCGATGTAGGGTTTGTCAAGAAACTGGGCATTCAAAGGGTGCATGCCCCAAGGCCAAGATTTTACCAGGGAGAAAGGGGAAAGTTGTCAAACTCAAAGGTTTACATTTGAAGTCCATGACAATTCCAAAAAGTGTTGATGTTCGACCTAAGCCTAGTGCATCAATCAAGGTCTAAATCTCCCTTTCTATAGAAAGAGATAGATATTAGAATTCAGTCATGCAAACTGAAACTACCTTAATTACACAATTATATAAATAGACATCTCTTATAGAGCGTTGAAGCGATGTCATGAATCAAATAATTTTGATGTGGAAATGGACACTTCCCTTGCCTCTAAGGGTGACCTTGATTGTGATATAGATTGATAGTTATTTTTACATAACCTTTCATTGGGGTTGTTCCCTTTGGTTGAGTGGAAGTATGTTTGAAACAAAAAGGTTGGAAAATAATATGCACTTGTGATCCTTTTCGAGCATGTAAGTGAAGCAACCATCTGCATCTCGAGAAGAACCATTCAATTATCTAGTCAAATTCATGTGTTTGTTAATCATCGTCATGTATAGTTTATTTGATGCAGTTGCAGTGACCATCCACTCTATCAAACCTTCAATTTGCATTAGTCAAGCCATTAACAAAAAAAAATAGTATACAATGTTTGTAAAAAAATTATATCAAAAATTTAAATTTTAATGATTCGGTTCAAATCCTACATATTCATGTAATGTACCTCGCCTCTGACTGAGAAACATTGCATGTGGAAACTCATTAAATTATTAATATTTTCTACTTAATTAAATCCTTGTAGCTTACAAATTACAGATCACTCACAGATTTAACCATTTGATTGATTCCACATTTATGAATGCATCTAACAACATATATTAAACATGAATGCAACTGTACAAGAAAACAACAACAGGATGAACCAACTGCTTATATGTTAATGATTAACCAACTGCTTGAAAACGAAGGATGAACCTCCCAGCATAGGCATTGTTGTTCATTTTCTCTCAACAGCAGGCCACCCTCGAGTTGAGGCTATGATTCCATAAGGAGATCTAACACACTGGTTGTCCACTCTCTACACATAACAACCCCAAACCCAGGTTCTATACTCACAACAGTTCCAAACCTCCAGCTCTCTCTTTTCCCCACTACCCAAGGAATGTACCCCCTTCACTATTCACAATCCCTCAGGCGGTACCATTCATTTATGGCCAGGAGTCACTCAGCTGGGAACTCTAGGAACTCTCGGTTGTTTCATGTTTTCTCACAGTAGCCTTCACAAGGCTCTGAGTCATTTCCTCCACAGAAAATCGCACCACAGGTGCACATCCTGATTTACAGGCACACGAACCTCTTTCTCAGCATAAAAACACAACCAACAATGGCTTCCTTCAAGTATACCATGGTTGGTCCTCTTCCCAGCCCTCTGATCCTCCTTTGCTGCCCAAAATCTAGCTACAAAAATTGTCTTCCATGCAAAAACATGACTATCCAAAAATTGCCCCCTTGGCCATACAAATTTCCTCTACTCGTTTTCTTGCTTGACTTGACTTACATTCTTCCCCGAGTTGATTGTACTTCAGCCCATACTCTCCAATAATTATGGGATGTGACCACTCACACCCGCCCTCTTACATGAGTTAAATGATTGGCTTCTTATACACTCAATCAACAAATAGAAGGTTATAAACAATGATAATAATTTTAGGAATGTGGGTTGGATTAATACCCATAAATAATTCTCCCTTGGACCCCTCTTTCTTGTGGAATCATAGCCCCCCATCGTTCTTCATTCCTCTCGTATCGCAGCCAACGATTATTTCTTTTATTAATTATTCAATGTTCATAATATGCAATTCGATCTCCCGACCACATTAAATCAATATGGATTCTTCGCCCCAACATTATAATTCACGTGGATTATAACCCAAAAATATTACAATTCATTTCAAATAAAAAATAAATATAAATTTATATAAATAACTTGTTTCAGTTTGTTAAATCCTACATATTCATTTCAAATAAAAAATAAATATAAATTTATATAAGTAGTTTCTTAATTTGTTA
>ML779976.1:1378633-1396748 GCA_009831015.1 Picea engelmannii
TACTGTACTTGTTGTCACAATTAAAGCATAAACCTTTTGCTTTTCTTTCCTCCAATTGTTGAGGTGTCAACCTTGTAGGTTGAGGTGTTTTAGAAGAAGGAGCATTATTCTATCTATAGATGTTAGGATTGGTCCTTCTAGTAGCCATAGCCATATTTTTACTTTCAACATTTCTTGCCACTCTAAATTCATTCTCCAATGATTTGGGTTCCCAAAGGTGAACCTCATGTTAAATGTTATCCTTTAAAGTTCCTATGAATACATCAATCAAGTGCTCATCTGGAATATCTGTTACCTTTGTATTCAATGTGTGGAAGTTCTCAATGTGCTCTGTAACTGAACCCTTTTTCTTGAGATTTATCAATTAGCTAAAGAAGGTATTGCACCTTGTATCCTCATAGTGTGCTATCATTTCTTCCATGAAAATTGTCCAAGTGACGAGTGATTTGCGAGAACAAATCCATCGATACCATACAAATTGATTGGGTTCTAAATATAAAGAAGCAACTCATACCTTTTGTGTTTGTGGAACATTATGTAGATCAAAGAATTTCTCCATTTGAAGTATCCATGTGATTGGGTCCTTGCCATCAAACTTCCTCATATCGATCTTAGGAATGTGGTTGCTCTTCAACCCAAAATTGGAGTTTCTCCATTCTGGATTCACCTTCCTTGTGTCCTCATCATGAATTTCACGGGATACATTTTCACTTTCAGGTGTTCTCTCTATTAGGAATTTTTTCAATCCTTCCATGATTTCCCCTTTTAAACCATCCATCTTAGTATTTATTGCCTCAAACTTAACTTTCGTTGAATCCATCATCTCTTGTAGTTCATCTGTTGTTACTAACTTCTTTTGCAAATCATTTATGTCCCTATGCAATTCTTCACCTTCATCAAGAGTCCATGTAGGATTTTCTGGAGGCTTATTTGGTGTATAAGTTCCCTTTTTGGGTGGCATGTTGGCCAGGTATCACTTTTAAACCTTGATTTTGAGGTGGTTCTGCTAGACAATATGTCTTTCGTTGTATATCCAAAGTTTCAGCCCTTCTGGGTATGAAACCTTTTTTTTGTAGTTCTTTGATATTTCTTCTCTGTAATGCCACAGGTATGATCAAAATTGGATGTGCCAAATGGAATTTACAGTAACTTCCCCACAACTTGTTGATTTTTGGCCTTTCCAAGAGATCTAACTTGTATAGCATGCCCCACACAAAATAATTGATATAAAATACTGAAACTCATACCAGAAATACTATAGACTGACAATTATCCAATGCAATCAGTCTCACTCAATTTGGATACTCTAGGAAGAAGTTATGATTGTTTTACCTGGAACACCTTCTTGAGACTAGTAAATAGGACTAGTCAGATACCCTATCGTCCACAGGGTGTATCTAAAAATGTGTGATGACCCAAAAGCTGAAATTTTTACCAGAGATACCTTACTAATTTTTGTAAATCTCCTATGGATTTCAAGGTCTGAAACATTACAGAAAAAAAATTTATAGCGAAAATTCTGCAATGACTCAGTTCAGGATGATTCCAGAACCCTAACTTGCATAGGTTGTATCTCCGAAAGTATAAGGCCTCAGGAGCTTAAATTTTAACCCAACGTACCTTGGTCCGTCTACTAAATATCCTCCAAGCCATTCCTTTTGAAACATTGTAGAAGAAAATTTATAGCGAAAATGAAAAGGTGTCTCAAATGTAGCAACGAAACCCCAAGACCTTGAGCTCTGATACCATATGTTAAGAACCAAATATCAATATAGCATAGAAAAACCTCAGAATAAGTACTCAACGCCTTGAAAAAGAGATAATTTCTGATAATAAGCCTCTTTGAGGGGGCAACCTCCTTTTACCCCACATAAATGTTCAAGTACAAGATGATTCAAAATTAAAATGTCTCCTTGGTATATATAGGAGACTAGGAGGTATAATTACAAGTAATGGAATAAAGCCGACATAAATAAAATAACATTACTAATGTAATATGCCCCAGTTAAGGCGCAATGAGCCAATATTAGGGCTTAACACATCCATTGGAGTCAATGACTTATAGAGGGAGTAAGAGAAGGACTTCTTTCTTAGTCCAAAGGAGGAAAGTGTAGGTATCTTAGCAAAAGGGAGAAAACAAGAAACCAAAAGATTATGTGGAGGTCATACCAATAGGGAAGAAGCCTTACTATTTTATGGAGGGTCGAGAGAGGGTCATACAATTGTTGTTCGTACAACACACAAGCATACAAAGGTCATACAATGTGAAACCAATCATACAATAGGTCGTACGGTGGTTGTATAGCACACAGGGTAGTCACACAACATAGAAACATGTCATACAAGAAACAAGGAGGCCATACATGTCGTGGAAGCAAGGTCGTACATGCCATATAGGGTTGTACAACATCCCAATGACAACATCAACATAGGTTTTCTTCGGGATGGTAGTTTGCCAATTTTGTTGTTTTTGAATTTTTTCCTCAAGAAGCAGTTTTTTCCTAGGTTGGGAAAGCCCTTGTAAGCTTTGATATTATTGAATGAAAAGCTTATTTGAAGGGCAAAATTTTTTTGTGTGTTGTGTGAGATTTGATTTTCATTTTTCTTCTGTTCTAATTATTTCCAGTGAGCTGTAATTTATTTTTTCAATAAGGAAATAACTTATCTAAGTGGTGGAAATGAGATTTTAACATGGTATCGGAGTTTTCACTATGAGAGGGGGACAAATTTCGGGTTACACAAAAGATTTATTGGATATGATTTACAACAGTGGGTTTTTAAAGGACCAAACATAGATCCACAATAGTTTGCAGCATATCTATTAGATTTGTGAAGAGATCCCTTCGGATCTATAAACCAATAGTGAAGTTCTTGTGGGTGCTTGAAGGAATAAGCACACAACAATTGTTTTTGTTCATATCTAGTAATGGCAGCAACCAGTCTCAGGTTTGAAGACAGGTTGGATGAAGGATCTAACTTCCTTTCCTGGAAGGCGAGGGTAACCTTTCTTTTGAAGGAACATAACCTTTGGGAGATTGTAGAAAAGGTTGATCCTACACCGATATATGTTGTAGAGAAGGCCACCCTTGAGAAGGACATTAAAGTCGATAGAGTGATATTGGACGATGTGACAGACCATTTGATCCCTCACATGGCAGAGAAGCATTCAGCTAAAGAGATGTTTTAGGCTCTAGTGGATTTGTTCCATAGTGATAACTTCAACAGGAAGATGATCTTGAGAAACAAGCTCATATATATTCAGATGTCAAGATTTGGAAATGTTACCAGCTACTTCGTGAGGATCACCCAGACACATGATAAACTTGCAGCTATTGAGGAGAAAGTGGATGATGTAGGACTTGTAAATGTGGCATTGAATGGTTTCACCAAGTCAAGGGAACCATTTGTCAAGGGAGTCTGCGCTTGGGGGAAAATTTCCAATTGGGAGAGTCTTTGGGAAGATTGCATCCAGGAAGAGACATGGGAGGAGTATAAATCCAACAGAAAAATAGATGGAGAGGAGAACATGGCCCTAGTCACTCAGGCTAAGAAGGGCAAAGGAAAGGGTTCCAAGGGTAACAATGAGGGGGAAACCTCACAGCCGAGGAAGAAGAAGGACTTGATTAAGATAAAGTGTTTTGTGTGCCATAAGAGTGGGCACTATACATCACAGTGTCTGAAGAAGAAGAAAGGGCAAGGGAAATCACAACATGTAGCAACATCAACAGAAACGCAGTTGGATGAGTTTGTTGTGAAGTTTGAGAAGGAATTCACACTAGTCTCATGCCTCTCTACCAACATAGTCATAAGGAGTGAATGATACTTGGATAGTGGTGCATCACATCATGTGATAGAAGCACATGAGTTATTCAACAATCTGATGAAGAAGGACTCAAGGATCCATGTCGAGCTTAGTGATGATCCCAAGTATGTAGTGAAGTGAGAGGGAACCATCTTGTTCCAGCTTGAGTCAAGAGGTTTGTTTTAGGCCCAGGATGTGCTATATATACTAGGATTGAAGAAGAATATGATATCATTATTTATTATGGAGGACAGGGGTTTCCATCATGTGCAAGAAAGGGCAAGTACTCATACGTCTAGAGGGATCTAGCCCTGACACGAGAGTGAGATTTGGGGTTAGAGAGGAAAAATTATACAAGATGAACAGAAATCTTGTTCAAACGTCCTTGGTACATGCCAGTGACAACCTGTGTGATTTATGGTATAAGAGGATGGGACAAATGCATTACAAAGCATTGTCGATTATGAGGGAGATTGTCACCGGTCTCCCATATTCCAATGTTAAGTAGCAAGTTGTGTGTTGAGGGTGTGCACTTGGAAAGAATGCTAAGGCTTCTTTTCCAAGCAATGAGAATAGGTCCAAGGGGATATTGGATCTTATTCATTTAGATTTGTATGGATTGATGTCAGTGGAATCAATGCAAGGAGAGTCATATTATGTGACATTCATTGATAACTTTTTCAGGAAAACTTGGATCTTCTTTATGAAGACCAAGGATGAGGCCTTCGGTCTGTTCTGGGAGTTCAAGGCCTAGGTATAGAACCAAACAAGTAAAATGATCAAGGTCTTGAGATCAGACAATGGAGGTGAGTACACTTCCAATGAATTCAAGGATTTTTGCAAGGAGGCAAGGATTAACAGGGACTTGACAGTCTCATACAACCCTCAACAAAATGGGGTTATGGAGAGAAAGAATTGGTCCATCATGGGTTTTTCCAGGGCTTTGATACATGACCAATATCTTCCTATGTTTCTTTGGGTAGAGGCATGTAACACAACAATATATGTGCAGAATAGGAGTCCTCATAGGATATTGGGGGACACGACTCTAAGGAAGCATTCGCGAGAATGAAGCCAGAGATAGGACATTTGAGGATCTTTGGTTGTCCAATATACATCCATGTTCCTATGGAGAAGAGGATGAAGTTGGATTCTCCAGGAGAGAACGAAATATTTGTGGGGTACAGCGATACCTCAAAGGCTTACAAGATCTTCATACCAACATAGAGGAAGACAATTGTGAGCAAAGATGTTAAGTTCGAGGAGAACTTGGCATCTAGGAAGTCTCATGAGTTACCATTAGTGGCAGAGGAGGAGGAGCAGGAGACTCCAAAGGGAGAACAATGTTTAGAGGCTTCCAGTTCAAGGAATTATTGATTTTTAGATTGGAAAAATTAAAACAACAACCTCACGAGGATAAAATCCCCTTGTGTTTTTATAGAGATGGTACTTCTCTTTTGTATTCTAAAACATATGGCTTGATGTTCTTGAAATAGTCTACCAAATAGGGGAATACTAAAAACAAAACCCCAATCTTTAATGCTTTCAAAATGTAAAGAAAAGATGAAGGTATATATTCACAAAGAAAATTTCCTGAGAAAAGGGAAAAGGAATCTTTTACAAACTGAAATAAAATATATACAAGATATTATATAGTAATAAAGAAACCATAATATAAAACAAGACATTCCTCACATCCATCACAATGTTATAAAATTTGGTCACATTCATAAGATAGAGAGATATAAGTCCACAATATAGAGAACTTTATAAGAGTTTCATTCAAAACATAACCAAATATGATAGGTGCTCTTCAAAAATCTTGTGCTCACAAACTCAAAGTTTGAGAAATCATTAAAGCTACACCCCAAAATAGTTCTCTTGGGAGTTCAAAGAAATAAATACTTTGTTTTACAATAAAATTAAGGATTGCGTTCGTCCAAATGGACTGGGATGGGGCTCCTGTGGACCATAAAAGAAAGTAGAACGTGACTAGACCTAAAAAAAGGAAAAGGAGAGGTGATCAGATATCGGTCATGGAATTTCAAGAAATGGAAGAACACAACTAGACAATTTCTGAATGAGAAGTATAAAAGATAAGGAATGATGAAAATGACTAGTTCAATTACTATGATGGATTATCTCTCTCGTTATTTGCTTGTTGAGGTTCCTTTTGTAATCTCCTTAGCTGGAATTTTGTGACTAGTTGTAACTACCTCTTCTTGATCTGGTTTCGTTATTTTAGGTAAGTCATTCCTTAACCATTTTTCAATATAATTTCTCATAGGTGTTGTAGTTATATCTTTCCTTACTGTTATGTCGAATAACGAACGTTCCAGATCTCTAAAGTCAATTGAATGTTGGTGTAGTATATCCTCAGTGTCTTCATTTTTGGTTACATAACTAACTAACCAAGTTTCCACTTCCAATTCTAAATATTCGGTCAAGTTATTGAATCTCTCAGTTGATGCAGTCTTCAATAATTCCATTTTTTCTTCAAATTGATCCTTTGACATAAGAATAGAAACTGATATTAAATGTGGGTTCTCCACATCACCAATTGATCTGACCAAATCTAATTCAATCAATTTTAAATAAAGTCTCCATTTTAACACGTATGGTATCACAATCAACTAACATTTCCCTTAGACACTTTACTCTTTTTAAACAACATGCCTTAAGTTGCTTTATTCGAATTGGTGAAGGCAAGTCTTCTTCTTTTCTCTGTAGCTCACTAACACTTGATACTTTTGAAATAAAAGTGGAAACAACTCCCTTACATAATTCCTCGTCATTCTCAAGATCGGCTTGAAGGTATTGTCTGAAATTTGTTATTCTTGATCCCAAACAAACAAAATTATTTTCTGATTCCCGTGCCTCGAGAATAAGAGACATTATTGTCTTAATATTTTCTTCAACATATCTCTTGAAAATAATGAGTAGGCTCAATGCTCCTCTTAGTCTTGAACTAGATTTTGTCATTCCATAAAAACTCTCCCAGGGATGCATTGTAGCAATCGGGTTGGAAAATATAGGTGGTTGCATCAAAGCATTCTCTAATTCTCTAATTCTTTCTTTTAGGATGACACTTTCATTTTCCATTTCTCCAATTGACATATTTAAGGCTTTACCCATAGTGTCATGAATATGTACAATTTTATACAGTGGAACTCCATTAAGGTCGAGTTCCAAGATCAATTTTCCTTAAAAAAAAATATTTCTTGAATGAACCATTTCAATAACCAACTTCTTTGAACCTTTGTAAAACATGGCACTGTGCAAAGTTAGGGATTCTTCCTCAAATAGAATTGGATCCTATGTAGATAATTCTACTGCGACTTCTCTTCTCTCTTGAATTCTTTGTTCTTCATCAGAAAATTCGATGTCCTGAATGTTCACATCCAGGTCAGGAGTAATGTCATTAAAGAAACAATAGGCCATCAGGTTTATCAGGATGCTATGGTGCAGGATGATGTGCACGATATTGTGCCAAGATTGGAAGGACAACCAGTTCCAAGTGGCTCTTCCAGAAGCACCTTCCTCACTAAGAGGGAGTGTTGAATTTTTGTAGCTTGAATAGGTACTTCCACACTAGTTTATGTCTAATGTGTGGAAGTCATCATTAATACCAATCATAACTTTGGAAACTCACTTTAATTAAAGGAATTATTAAATGGAATGTCATTTTAAAATTAATTGAGTTAATTTAATGAAATGCCTAAGTTTTTGGCATTAGTGAATTAAATGAATCGTAGCCCTTGATCTCAAGTGACTTGAGATTTAATCTCAACCGTCAATCACTTTGGAGATTAGAGTTATGCTTGATTCGATCAAAACTAAAGATTATAAAAGAAACCAATGTGAGAGGAGAAGATACACAAGAGAGACATATATTAGAGTTGGTGACTCATAGAGGGAGCAAGAGAAGGACTTCTTTCTCAATCCAAAGGAGGAAAGTCTAGGTATCTCAGTGAAAGGGAGAAAACCAACAACCAAAAGATGTTTTTGAGGTCATAGCAGCATGGAAGAGGCCATACTATTTTATGGAGGGCCAAGAAAGGGTCGTAGAACTACTGGCTATACAACAAATAGTCGTACAAAGGTCGTACAACATGCATCCATCCAAACAACAGGTTGTATAGTGCACAGGGAAGTCGTGAAACATATGGACAGGGCGTATAACATGCAGGAAGGTCATACAAGTTGTGTAAGCAGTGTCATACAGGTTGTACAAGTCATACAATAGGTTATACAATAGCCCAATGACAATAACAATAGAGGTTTTCTTCAGGAGGGTCGTTTGCCAGTTTTGTTATTCTTTTATTTTTTCCTTAGTGGACAGTGTTTTCCCAGGTTGGGAAACCCCTTGCAAGCTTTGATATTGTTATCACTCCAGGAAACTCTCCTAGGCTGTAAGTCAGAGATGCATGGTAACTTAATCTTTTGGTAACTGTTTTCTCAATAATAAGTGTGAGTTTGGATCAAGTCGGATGACTGAATCATTTCTCACTCAAAACATGCATGAACACATTTAGATGGACAAGGCTTTCAACCACAAATGTTCAGAGAGTTTACAAATAAATGGATGTGTGGAGAAATAACTATTATACCAGTAGAATCATATATAAAACATATATGAATGGCCAATTACAATAATCACATAAATACTTGCAAAGTTTGACTTATGAATGCAATGATAAGATGACAGTTATCAAGCATAAATAAACATAACAGCATGAATATAATATCCAGGTTCAAGTACAGAATAGTTAAGAAGATGAAATCTGAACAAGTTATGGCAAAAGAAGATTGTATTACTTAATATGAAAATGAAAAGTTTGAGTACAAAATCTGAAAAAGTCTCCAAAGTCAAACCCCCCCTCAATTATCATATTTCCATAGTCTTAAATAGACTTTACATAGCTGTTACAGATCCCAAGAAAGTGGATCTCAAGCTACCTGTCAAAAAGAGATTAAACTAATTACAACAGAAAGGAAAAGATCCTATCTTTAAGGGATTAGATCCCATCTAAAACTTGAGTCTTCAAGTACCACACGAGCTATCTTTAAGGAGAAAGAAGTCTTATCTAGTCATCTTTGCAACCTTTTGATGAGTCATCTGTTTTGAAGGTTGGAGCTGAGGATTAGAGTTGATCAACTCTAATCCTCCTTCAACTAAATAAGAGTCCAAGTTTAATTTTAAATCTAATCTAGGCGAATAGTCTAACGTTCTGCTCATGTCTGTGATTTCAGCAGCTAATGAGCATGAGACAGAGTAGGATAAGCTGTCGAAAGTCATAGATTTCGGCAGCTAACAGTAGTTTTTTTAACCTAGCTAAGCTGTCGAAAGTGCAGTTCTTCAAAATTGTTTAGAAACCTACAAAATTGAATTTCCATTTTGTTCTTGTATTTGAATCTGTCTTCTTATTTCTAGCTTCAAGCAACAATAGAACTCCATCTTTAATGGCTTCCCGTTTGTTTTGAGCTGCTATGATCTGTATTTATCTGCTTTGAGTCTTAAAGAAAAGTCTTCAACATTTTATCCTTCCTAAATCTTCCCAAATCTGAAATTATAATACTATCATCTTCAATGCTCTGTCATCTGTATGTCTGTCTCCTCTAACCAAGCCAGACATAATACAATTTCGAGGTCCATTTCTTCCTTTCACTGTGTCCCTTTGTGTTGTATGGATTTTAGAGGAGACAACCATCTAATTGTTGCAGTTACTCTGTTTGGTCAACTAACTAATTTAGACTCTCAGGAGTTACTCTATCTGTCCTCAGAAACTCTGCTGGTATATATGCCAAGTTCATACAATAGCTTTTTCCATCTCTGTTGTTTTACATAAGGCCAAAACTTGAAAGTCTAGCATTCCTATCCTCATCGAAAAACACCCTGTGTGTATTTAAATCATGATAAATGTGATGATTTTACTATTACAATGGTCTAGTGCTTGAGTAATATAGGATGCAAATCTCAAACGCCTTGCCCATGGCATAAGTTGCTTCTTCCAGTGAAAGAGATGTTTGAAAAGAGTATCGTAGGGCATATATCTGCGACCAATAGCCTTTTATCTCCTTCAGAACAAAAATCGATCAAGTTTACTAATATTGCGATGCTTGGGAAAAAGCAATTAACCCTGAAGAAGAGCAATAGAAACGCTGAGGCCCATACAAGGACATTTATCAGTCTTGTGAGTGCCATGATTTGATTTTATAAATCAACAATTTGATCCCTGCAATTTCACCTGTTCATGGCTCTTATTCATGGTCCTCTCCAAAAACTAAACCATACTAAATCACAAGACACCTGCGCAATACACCTATCAACCAGTTTTTATCATATATTAACGTTTGCATTTGGCTTTGTTTTCATAGTCAATGCATCCAGAGTGGCTCCTTTTGAAACGTGACAGCTGCCAAGAGCATCATAGCTCTCTTACCCTAATACCTTCACCTCCCTCTGTTTTTGAAAATTCCTGCAATCAATTTACAAAAACCGACTTACTAAATATCAAACTCATACTTAGCAGCGGAGATGTCATGCAAAATCGTCGACACCTGCCAACTTATGCCCTATCGCCTCTGACTTCAAGATAATTAGCTTGGTGCATAAAACCTGCAATCTTAGGCATCTGTCAGATGTTGCATTTTATGTTTGATTATTTTTTAAACTCTGCTCATGAAACATATCCCATATACTTCGATATTTAGGGGATTATAAACTTTAAACCCGCCACTAATCCCTAGGTTATCTCGATGATATAGGTGAAATAGAGAGCTTGGTGCTTGCGTTGGCTTTGGTATATTGAGTGGCTTATGTGGATTTGGTGTTTGAATTATTACTTGTAACTTGCCATATAGTTGATATATGGTATTGGCATGGAATCAAATAACACACGTGCACACACTCCTTTTATTTGATTTTCTTTTTTGGCAAATCTAGGCAATACTAACAATGTTTTTGAAATATACGTTAGAAGAAAATCTTAGACAAAAACGATTGATGGAAGCTTTGATGCAGAATTGGAAGTATGATACTGGCCAAAAAACCTAAGGAAACTCCAAAATCAAGTAGAGAGTAATGGCGACACTCTCAAAAATACCATTACATTTTGGTCGCTAACAGATATTATTGAATGAAAAGTTGATTTGAAGGGCATAAATATTTTGTGTGTTGTGTGAGATTTGATTTACATTTTTCTTTCGTTCTAATTAATTATAGTCAATATGTTTTATTCAGTGAGTTGTAATCTATTTTTTCAACAAGGAGATAACTTATCTAGGTGTTGGAAATGAGTTTTTAGTAGTATGGACCTCCCAAGCCACAATGAAAAACATAGGTGTCCAATAAGCATGGAGTTATATTTCAATCTCAAGCTTTGCAAGCTCAAAATTAGAATTAATTATTTCATGTTGAACATGTACCTTTGTGAGACATTCCCTTCATTGATCAACTCCATACTATATGGTTTTTAAAGGAAATAAGCCACTAGAACACTAGTTCAATACCTTTTTTACTTCATGTTATTAACTTGAAAATGAAAAAGGCCCATTTAGTGTTACTCACAAAATATCACGTACTAACTTTAATACAATCAAGAACAAGAAGGAATATATGGACATCTATAAATTTTATTTTCCTATAGTTGATCCTCTAACCTGAAAGATCTTGTCATAAAAATGAATTTGTTTAATTTTTAACACTATACAATCTTGTAGAATCTRYGTAGAGTTCAACATGGGAMCTCTCTTTAKCTTATTTGTTTCAAACAAATTAGCCAAATGCCATCCCTAAATTCTAATTAATAAATATTACAATTCATTTGTAAGTTATTTGTAGCTATCTTGGCTTTGAGATACTGATGAGAGCAATTATAATTTAGGAAAACATACTTCAGATCCTTTTACATTTACAAAAAACATTCTTGAGATTCAATAACTTGAAATACATATTGATTTTACAAATGAGGCAATGCAATTAGACATGAGGGAGATGAATTATTGAAAAAATATTGTGTTACGTAGGCACCTATCTTATTTTGATTCAATCCATGAATGGATAAGGCATGCCCTAAGCCCCAGGGGAGGTCGACCAGACATGGGCCCAACTAATGGCTTTTTAATGTTCACCCATATATCTTGACCTCCTTGAAATGGGACTTTTAGAGAGGATGTTTAGGAGAGTGTTGTGTCTCCTAGGATAGAGTGAAAACAAGGGTGTCTAATAAAACTATAAATAAATTTGAGTTGCGAGCATTGCTAGCACAAAATTTAAAAAGAGAATCCTCTTACTCTAATAACAATATTTTTCTTTGAGGCTAATTTCATAGTCACTTTTGAAATCTTGTGCTCCTCAACACCAACTTGCATAAACTTATGAGAGCCCATAACTAGAGAAAACACAACCTTTGTTGTAATACCATCACGTCGATATCAATACTCTCTAGCACCTAGCACTTGACATATTTGGATGATATAAGCCACAACCATGTCTATTAATCCTATGCAATGACACAACAATGATCTTCATAGGGTTTTACAAGAGGAAAGCAGGGCTCCCAACTCTTAATNACTCTCTAGCACCTAGCACTTGACATATTTGGATGATATAAGCCACAACCATGTCTATTAATCCTATGCAATGACACAACAATGATCTTCATAGGGTTTTACAAGAGGAAAGCAGGGCTCCCAACTCTTAATTTACAAGCTAACAAGGTGTACTACTAACTTATAAGTCATTTCCCATGATTAAACATAGGAAAAACGAACAAGAACATACATTTCTATCGATAACTAGCAGAGAATTTAGTAAAACGATCAAGTTTTGAACTCTAATAATTTAATATACCATTAACCTAAACTTCTCAGTGGCTTAATGAATCAAGATCAAGCATTGTTCTACTCCATCACATGAGTTGAATCCTATAAAATGTCCAATATGTATTAATAATACAAAATCTTTCACATGACTTGAATATGTCGCATGAATTGAATCTTTTTGTGTCATAATACAAAATCTTTTTGTTCACTCTCCCAAAAATGGAAAAATATCCTTTCTTGAAAACAAAATATTGGGCACATGCTTCTTCCAAAGATGAGCTCATTACTTGAATTTCTGAAATAATATCAAATAAGCAACCATTCTTTAGAAGAACAGAGCCTGCTAGACATGGATTACAAAAAAACAACAATAAAATAAAATGTTGAAAATCAATATAATTTGCCATCTTCTATCAAATATAATGATTTCAATGTTAAGGTTTTTCAAAGCATGTTCAGAATATGAGAACGTTGTTCTTGTCAAGCATTGCATGGCCCTAAAACCAAATTCCAATCATTTTATTCAAATGCATTCAAGATTTCTATAAATTTAACTTAGCAAGATTATTATTATCATTAAAATAAAAAAATAAAAACCATACATGTACCCACCCGCAAGGATTGGTATTTTTGAAACCCCAAGGCCAATGTGTGGCCATCTTCAACAGAGTCGAGGGTATGTTTTCACTCAATTTTCCTTGTAATTCTAGCAAAACCTTCAAAAATCCTCCATTTTCGATAAGAATATCCTTGTATAATATTTCAAGAAGATGCTTGTATAATATAATACCTGACTCGTTTTTTTTTAAAGGAAGGAAACGAGGACATGACCAGGAACATGGAAATATGCAACAAATTCTAATTGGGGAAAAATGTTGGATGGTACTAGAGGGCAGGTGCTAGTTAGAATGCAAGAAAATGATAGTGCCCTAACATGAACGAGAGTTTGAGCAAGAAAATGACAGAGAGGTGAGTTTATTGGTTAATTGTAAAAGCAACAATAATAACTATGTACTATTGTCAATGTTATGCCGAAATTTTGATTTCAGTCACTCTTAAGCAACAACCCTATATTTCCAGCAACGATAATGTGAACTCTGCATTTAATTTGGCACATAGAAGGTAGGAACAACACATCGATGAATTCAATAAGTTAGTCAAGCTGACCTCGAATTTTTTTGAAGAATGAATATTAGAAAAGAAAAAGGGTTAACGACTTGAACTTAACTCGATTGCAGATTCCATCCATGATAAGGATTGTCATGTTATTGTATCACTGAATGCATGAAAAACACACCCTTTCATTAAAACACGATAGCTATGTCGAGACCTTAAAAGTAGAGTGATTGAATAGGGATGAAGCCCTTTGTGATGTATCTTCTTAATTATATAATAATCCTTGAGATATTAATAAGGTAATGTAGTTTTGAAAGGGTCAAGAAAAGAACCTTCTCAACATAAAGACAAAAACAACCAAGTTTGTTGGGTCTATGCATATTGCGAAGAGAACGAAGAACCCTTAGTTGGGAAGCCAACAAATCAGTAGAGAACACAAAGCAACATGATAAGTGGAAAAGAATGCAGAGCAATGTCATCCTAGAGTGTGTTCCCCTGTAAACACTCAGAATCCTTGTGAGAAAGTGATTATATGTATAAACAAATTATGTAGATCTGAAATTGTATGCAGTCGCATGAACATAGCACATAATAATCTTAGTGATAGTGTGTTTATGGGAAATTATTGTATCTCTAGTGTAGAGATAATAAAGCATATGCTTTGAATGTGTTGAAATTGTTCTTCTAGTTAGGATTTCTCCAAGGTAAATAGAGTGTAATGGTGAGTGTCAAACCGTAAATGGAGCGTCGACAAAAGGTCTAACAACTACAGTAAAAATGAATCTAATTGTAGATATTGAAAAACAATATCACATGCACAAAAGACTACTGAAAAGCCAAAAAACATTCTACAAGAGAGAATGATTGCATTAGATATGTTGTGTGTGTTACAAGAGAGAGCTCATTTATTTATCATAGACTTGGAGGAACAAAAATTGAATGTAGGTGGTTGGGAAGTTCATCTTTTGAAATAAATAGGTGGTTGGGAAGTTCACCTACCACTGTGACTTGACCTAAGCAAACTTGGTCAATGTATGTACACCAACACCTCCCATAAGTGCAACTTAGGGAAGTAAAAAAAACATTAAAACTCAAAAATGGGTCCCGACTACTAGGACTAATAAGGTACCCAAATAAAAACTCTCATAAGTGAAGAATARGAGAAAAACCTGCTGGAAAAAACTCCTCCCCTAAAGAGAGAAAACAGAGGAAAAACAACATAAACAAAAGGTGAAGGTAGGAGGACTCAAGATGACCCCCTAAATACAACTTCCTTTACCTCAAGCATCAGTCTTAATTGAAGAAAATGAGGTGATGACAAAGGTTTAGTTAGTAAATCGGGAACTTTCTCTTCAGTAGGAAAATACTCCAAGCTGAGAATACCATCATGGATGAGTTGTTTAATGAAGTGCTTATGAATCTCAATGTGTTTTGTACTTTGATGCTCCATTGAGTTGCGATAAATGTGTATGTCACTCTAAATGTCACACAAAAGAGTGGTGGGATGATCCTATTGAATGACAAACTTTGTCATTAGCCGTCTAAGCCAAAGAACTTCTTGACTAGCAAGAATTGTAGCACGATACTCAGCTTCTACAGAGGATAATGAAATTGTTGATTGCTTTTTTTAAGACTATGAAATTTGAGTGGAGCCAAGGAAATACATAAATCCAAATGTGGACTTTTGATCATCAAGTGAACCAGTCCAATTAGAGCCAGTGAAGCCCACAAGATGAGAAGCACCAGAGGTGTATTGAATGCCAAAATTGGTAGTACCATGAATGTACCTTAGAATGTGTTGTAATGCCTTGCAGTGACTCTCATGAGGATCTTGAGAGAATCAAAGACAAGCCCCACTACAAAAGAGATGTTAGAATGTGTATGAGTCAAATACAATGGACTCCCAAACATTTGTCAATACAATGAAGGGTTAATGTGTGGTGAAGAACAACTAGCATAAAGGGTAACTCCTAATTAAAATGGAGTAGGGGCATACTTACAATCAACCATGCCAAAGTGCTTAAGTAAATCAAGTGCATAATTCTGTTGGAAAATGGAGATTCCTTCTAAAGTCTAAAGAACTTGCAAACCAAGAAAATAATGCATAAGTCCTAGATCTATCATATCAAACTATCCCATCAATTCTTTATGATCATTCTGAATCATAGATGAAGAACTCCCCGTGAGAAATAAATCATCCACATGCAGAACCATAATCAAGAGATGAGTTCCATGTCTTTGAGTGTAAACTGTAGGATCAGAATGATAATGATTGAACCTTGAAGAAATAAAAAAACTATCCATCTTCTGATACCAACCTTGAGGATCTTGTTTTAGACCATACATAGAACGTCGGAGCCTACAAACAAGATTATAATCCTACAAAAAACTAGGAGGTTGCTCCATGTAGATTTCCTCATCTAAATCACCATGTATAAAGACACTCTTCACATCCATCTGGTTGATTGACTAGAATTGGGAAGCAACAAGAGAAATCCTAAGGTGTATGGAATTAATATTAGCAACAAGGGAAAATGTCTAAGAGTACTCAATTCCTTCAACCTATGAAAAACCCTTGGCCACAAGACATGCCTTACTTTTGTCAACAGAGCCATTTTTTGCATATTTGGCCCTACAAAATCATTTACAACGAACTAGATTGTGTCCCTTAGGAAGAGGAACAAGATCCTATGTGTGCTTCTTCATCAAGGAAGAATACTCCTCTATCATGGAAACTCCCATTCAGGTATCCCAACAACTTCAGAAAATTGTCAGGGATCATTTGAAATTACATGACTAAAAAAGGAGACCCCGGTTGTTTGTGACTAAATATGGTGAGGGACAGAGGTATAATAGCTTAAATCAATTGGCCCATATCCATACCTGTTGGGGCCCTTTCTCTCATGAAATCTCCTCTAGAGATATGGTTCTTGATAAATTTGTCCCTATTCAGGATGCTCATGCTTTGTTGGTGCAGGTGGCATATTTTCTTCTAGCCAATGTTCATCTTCAAAATGGTCATGATCTTGTTCTTCTACCAAAAAAAATGTCAAAATGATTTACAACATTGTCAACATGACAATCTTGGGGTGGAGAAGGATTTGATGTGGGGTTGAATCCCTCCTCAAAATAGATAACTCTTTTAAAGATGAATTCTTTAGAAATGGGATCAAATAACCTATATGCCTTCATATCCTCATATTAACGAACAAATATTAGTAGTTGGCTCTTCTTCTCCATAGCTTTGCACTTTTCAACTAGAATCAAGGTCCATGTTGGACTACCAAATACTTTAAAAGTAGAGACATTAGGCTTAACATGGCTCCAAGCTTCCTCTAGAGTCATATGCATCACTGCTCTATGAGGCATCTGATTATGAATGTACTTGGCACAACTTATTGCTTCAACCCAAAAAGAAGGTGCCATCTTCTTAGACTAAATCATGCAGTTCACCATTTCTTTTAGTTTCTAGTTCTTTCTTTCAACAATGCCATTTTGTCGAGGGCTGTAGGGAACGTAGTGTTGATGATGAATTCAATGTTCTCTACAAAAATCCTTGAATGCTTGATTAACACAGTCCCCCCCATTATTTGTGCATAGTTTCTTGATAGAAAGAGAGGACTGCTTCTCAACAAAAGTCTTGAAGGTCTTAAAAGTAGCAAAGACCTCACTCTTGTACTTAAGAAAGTACATCCAAGAGTGGCGTGAGAAGTCATCAATGAAAGTGAGTGCATACTTAGCCCCTGAAAATGAGTGAGTTGGAAATGACATGAGATCACTATGAACCAACTCAAGAGGTGTTGTAGCATGCAAGGCCTTTCCTTTAGGAAAACGATCATGATGTTGTTTGTCAAGATCACAGCCTAGACAAACTCTTCCAGTACAAGAAACTTTAGGAAGACCAAGCACCAAAATTTGTGTGCTTGACTGCTGCAAATATTCGTAGTTTAGATGTCCAAATATTTCATGCTAAAGCCTACTCAAAGAATCGATATGTGAAATGAAAAAGGAATTAGAGGAAGGCTCAAAAGAAGCAAACTTGTACAACTAAGAACTATGGTAAACTCTTCCAGAAGCAACAACAATATCTGGATTCTATATTCTCGAATGAATACATCATTAGGAGAAAACTTTATTGTTTTCCCATTACCAAAATGAAAAATATGATAGATAGAGAGTAGATTTGCAGAGATGTTAGGAATAAGAAGAACATCAATAATGCACCCTTTATCTAACTGCATAGTGCTTGATCCTAAAACATTCAGTTGTTTAGAGTCTCCAACTGCAATATGTGAAATGTTACATTCATATGTGGAAGGAAACAACTCATGAGAATGAGCCATGTGGTGTGATGCACCAAAATCAAGCATC
>ML779977.1:25517-64007 GCA_009831015.1 Picea engelmannii
CTGGAATTGTTTAGGTGGGTAGTTTTTCTTCCTAGAGAGGGTGGAGGAAGAACCTAGGCCAAATTTAATGACAAATTATTTGACTGGTGGGACTGTCATATTCTGGTCATAGAGGACTATCCCTATGTAGGAATTAGCTTCCTCAGAGATCCTGACATGCCCATTCCCCCTAGTGAGGCGCGCGGTGAGATAGGTAACATATTTTTTTAAAGTTATTAAATTTTTAAATTTTTAGATATTATCCTTTTTATGTTAATGTTAGACTACAAACTTAGAGATATTTTATATACAGACATGGGACTAGTGCGACCGAAAAACTTCACTAGGATCAGACATCATCCTCGACCAGAGGCCGGACCAGCAACAGCAGGAGGACCAACAACTGTAGGAGGACCCCAACCAGAGAGGTTGAGAGAGTGCTACGGCGATTAGAGAGAAACCTTACAGCTCTCACTCATGCAGCACCCATGGCTGAGATCGAGGATATTCCCCCGGCTATGCAACCACATGTAGTGGGAGTGCCCAAGACTTGGGTCTAGTTATTCTGACGTCATGCGAATGTTGTAGTTCACTATAGTAGGGACAGTAGGCCTAGACTGTAGATATTATTGAGCCACTTATGTGTCAAGGGCACTTTTTGTATTATGTATTGAGGGATTAATTCCAATGATGTATATCAACTATATTTTTTAGGATTTAATGCCCAATTTGTACTCATGACATTGTTTTTGGATATATATATATATATATACACATATTTTATGTCTTATCGATGAACATTTTTTACAAATGTATGTACATGTGTATGTGTGTGTTTTATTTTTACATGTGAGAAACATGCCAATCTAATACTTGATTATTTAATGTATCAGTTAGTTGGTTATATCTCCTAGGAACATGAATATAAGTAATATAATGAAAATATCGTACTAAGAGACATACCCTAAGGAATCATCGGTGAAGAGTGGGATCGTAAACATGGTAAGCCCAATTTAACTGGGACATGACTAGTCGAGCATCTAAATAAACCTGGAGGTGAGAAACACCATGTGACAAGGCATCATGTAGTAATTCTAACACTGCATTGTAGTCGACAACATTATTGGTTGCTTTTCCTAGAAAAATACCTCTAGAAGATAGCAACTGGTCACCGTGTGAAAAAATCACTCAAGTTGCGGAAGCAAGCCTCCAAGTGTGTAAACTAGCATCATCCGCGAACCCAACATAGACCTAAGATTCACTTGATATCTACCACAATGAAAAATAAAAAATAAATGACTACACATCCATAAAACAAAAAAAACAAAAATGCATAAAAATATATACATATATACAAGAAATCACGCTTAGGCGATCATACTAAGTGTAATACTTCTTAAGGTAGAGCCCATTTCTAGGCTCCGCTAAGGAATTACCCTCGAAATCAACTAGATGGTAAGCACCCTTTTCTAAGACCTCTTTGATAATGAAAGGTCTGAACCACATGGGTTTGAACTTTCCTGCCCCCAAGGGATCTTTGTCTTGGTAGTAGACTAGGACAATATCGGCTTGAGAGAAAATATGAGGGCAGACGGATCGATCATATTGGCACTTGACCCATTTTTTATGAGCCTTTATGCAAGAATATTGCTCCACCTCAGCAACGCGCCATCATTCCAGCACATCAGCGCACATTTCATAGAGGGAGAGGCATTAACCCTCCCATTTTTAAATTTGAAATATGATCCTATACGGGTCCATGTTGTAAGCTTGAGTGAAAACCAAGCCATATATTTGAACATGCAGAAGATAAGGTCACCTTTAATGGCTGACAGGTTGATGGTTCTAGGTTCAATTTAGACTAGATGGCCATTTATAAAACTTCAATGTAATAGATGAGGTTAGGTGAAGGAGAGCATAAGCTCGTAGAGACCTCTTTTGTAAAACAAGAGAGAGAGATCTTAGAAGAATAACTCGGGATAGAGTTAGAATAGGAGAAATAACTGGGACTCTTTTGCAGTCTAGTTTTTGTAAAAACACTTATATAGACACACAGAGATAATAGAAAAGAAGTTTTTCCCGCACATGATGTGTTTATGTATTTGTGTTCATTGTTATGCTTTTATATGTCATTCATGTTTTGAATGTATGAACTGGTGAAATGTGTCATAAGTTTCAATTATTTCTCTCCTTTGAGTTTCAAGTGCAAGGAGTGCACATTTATACGCAAGGAGTGCATTCATAGAGGTGAGTTAACCTTAGGGAAGCTCAGGAGAGATACCGTTGAACCTTCATCAGTAGAAGTGCAAGGAGTGCACAGGAAGAACTCTGTGTTGAGTTCAGAGAGAAACCGAGTTACTGAGAATTTTGTAGAGCTCTGCTAGGTGGGCATCAAGTGGGTGCAAGTGTGCATAGAGAGAACTCTTGTCAAGTTAAAGGATAAGATTATCAGAGAAAGATACTCACAGAGTTGTTGAACACCCTGTGGAAAATCTCTGCAAAGTGTGCATTGAGCGGAAGGTTACCAGGAGGGCACAAAGTTTTCCTTTTGAAGGAAACAATAGGGAAGAGACGAGCCTTAGGAGACTCAGTATATCAAAAATATCAGAAGAGATAACGCAATGAGTGTGCGGGAAGAAGACTTATTCTAAGTCCTAAAGCTTAGAAGAGACAATGTGTTCAAGAGCACAAGCGAGACCCAGATAGCTAGGTTCGCAGCAGAAAGTTCAAAGGTTGAATCCTTTGAACACTGACAAAATATTCCAAGGTGGAAGAAGTCAAAAGATTAGGAGGAGGAGAGACAACAATCGTCTGATTGGTTGTGGAAGGGAGCCTGGACCGTTAGATCTACGTCCAGTAAATGAAGGAAGCACAGAGGAGAGTAACAGACCCAATCTGTTGGATTTGAGCGTAGAGGAGCAACAACTGTTGGATCCGGAGGTAAGTGCAAAAGAGTTAACCCTTGTGTGTGCAGGAGAGTGGACTTGTCAAAGTCCTGAAGTGAACAGGGACCATCCATCGTCCAGGGCAACATGTGGTGAAAGATCTGAGTTTTGGGTGAAATCCCTCTGGGAGAAACGAGTGCATAGGATTTTGAAACTCCCGAAGCTTGAATAGATGAAGCGGTGAAGATCCGAAGGGCCGAAGAGAATCTGAACCGTCAAATCCATAAGGGCACGTGGCGAAATATGGTGAACTCTGAGTGAAAACACTCAGGGAGAACACGAAGGACAAAAGTTTGAGATTTCTAAAGCCCGAACAACTGAAGTAGCTGGGAACCATTGACCTCGGTTGGACAGGTGTCACCAGATCATGAAATTCATAGGATTGTACTCTGGGGTTTCTGAGAAGTTTTGTTTTGAAATATCCTGAAGCATCGAAGACTAAAGCATTCAGGGCCATAGATCCCAAAGGAAAGGATGTGGATCGTTGATCTGCGAGGGGATACATGAAGGATGAAGGTTCACTCCGTTGGAAAACCGTTATATCAAGGAGGACAGGTGTCAGAGGATCCGACACTCCAGAAGGATTCACTCCAGATATTTGTGGTGGTTGATTTTTGAGATCGCTGAAGGTCGAATTACCGAGCAGACAACAACTGTTGATATGGAAGCGGACGCATGGCACCAGATCTGGAATTCCGGTTACGGAGCACTCCAGAGGATAGCATAGGGTGAAAGCGTCAAAGTCCTGAAAGATATATCGATCGTTTATTGAGGAGGAGTTCAAAGGACCATTGATTTAGTTTAGGAGGCCAAAGTCCCGAAGCAGGAGAAGAACTGTCGATTGAAAAGGACGCGTGGCAGACGATCTGTCGTTTCGGAGAAATCTCTTTGGAATAAATGAGAGTTTGAGAACTAAAACTCCCGAAGGATGAAATCATGAAGGAGATCCTAACTGTAGATTTAGGGAGACAGGTGTCAATAGATCTTTCACTCTAGAAGATAGATGTTGAGAAGGAAGTAAAGGTTGAGAGTTGAAACTCTCGAAGGGTGGAGAGTCGGAATCAACAAGAACTGTTGATTTGAACGAGAGATATGTGTCGTCATATCATGGAGATCTCGGATCGTGCGTAGGAGGAGGAAGGAAAGATGATAGATACCATCCGTTGATCATGGATCATCTCTAAAATAAAGAGATCGACAGATGGGAAGGATTGCGGGGCCAGGACATGCCTGGACGTTAATTCTCCCTGAGTGGGCGACAATTGGAACCACATTTTTAGAAAATGGATACATGGAATATGGAGGTAGATTGTGGGGCGAAAAGCGGGTTGGTCTATAACCACTCTTGCCTGCACCCACAATCACATATTTCTGCAAGGTCATAGCCCAGGGCCATATGGAGGAAGGGGCTAATGGAAAAAGGGCCAACGCTTGAAACTCGATATTTTGGAAGCGCGTAGGGATAGCTCGCGGTTTGCTCAAAACCTGCACACAGAAGGAAAGGGGTTTGTGTATAATTTTTTTGGGTTCAATTAGGATCCCGAAGAGTCGACCCGACTTAGAAGAAAGAAATATCCTAGATCGGGAGGTCATAGAACCCCAAGAGGGGTGGGGGGCTGCATCAGGTGGTATCAGAGCTAATTTTCCATCTGTATATTTTAGGCGAAAGAGAAGGAGGAGAAAGCCTATTTTTTTTGCTTGTAGATAGCAAGAAAAAGAGGAAAGGAAATGAAGGAGATAATCTGACAACATTAGATGATATGGTTCAAATTTTCCTGTAGACAAAAGGTGAAAAGAAGGTAGAGTACTGATGTAGTGTGAGAAGGTTGTTGCATGTGCACAGCAGAAAAATTTAAGCAGCCAGATGAGTTGTGAGAGAAGATGGAGATGATCTTGGATGTAGAGTGACCCATAGGCTTGCCAGGAGGGAAGGTAGAAAGTGAAAATGGCTACTGAAGGCCATGAGCATGGTCAAAGAGAAGACCGCAAGAAGAAATCAAATCCAAGGATGGATCTGCAGCTCAATGATTTAAGAGCAAGGATGGAACAACTAGCATTGAGGATGCAGCGAGAGGAAAAGATACATTGGAGGTATGAATGTCCTCTGAACAGGAAGGCAAAATGGCCTGTTCAAAATTTGTTGGCCAGAAAGCAGCAATAAGAATTAAGAAGGTGGTTGAGGGAATTAGAAGACCTCAGTGACATAGAGGAGGAATTGATTCACATCTGTGAACTAGAAATTGGGAGACACCTCAGTGATGAGGAGGAGGTGAGATCAGTCAAAGATTTCATAAACTGTCAGGTGGGAAGAAATGGACTTTCAAGTTGCCAGGTGGGAAATGGAAAGAGATCATTCGAAGGTCTCATATACTGCCAGAGGAGGAGTGTTGAAAGTTCAAATTTCCATCTGGGCAATGAGATGGGATCGATTGATCTCATAGACTCCCAAGTGGGCAGAAGAGAAGTCCCAAATTGTCAGGTGGGTAGGGGGGAAGAAACAAGACTGTCAGAAAGTCTCAAGAGCTCATAAGTGGGTTCAGGTTAGCAAGGAGTGTTGATAGGTGAAGGTTCATGTGGATTTGCAGACGATGTGAATGAATATGATGAGAAGTTAGAAACTCTCACCATCCAAAAGGAGGATTAGAGGAGCATTCTGATTATTGGAGGGATCAAGGAATTCCTACCAAGCAACCAAGTAGAGGCGAGTGCACATGATGAGAGTGTGGCAGAAGAAGAAATAAAGCCAACAAAAATTGTCAAAGAGGAAGAAATCGAGAAGACACTGATGTCTACCCCAATAGAAGGAGAAGAGCATTCGAAAAAATTGCTCAAAATTTTCAGCCAGGAAGATGAACAGGAGATGACTGCAACAATGGAGCTTGTAGCAAAAGGAGAAGCAGAAAACATAGATTTTGTTGAACTGTATGAAGAATTGGAATCCCTGGAGAGAATAGTAATGGTACAAATCTTGCACATCCAACAGGCTAAGTTGGAGACAGATGGAGGAGCATACCAGCCCGAGGAACAACTGGAAGAAGTTGGACTTGAACCAACGGAAGAGGAGCTGACGGAAGGTAATTTTTCAGAGAAGGAATTTGAACAATAACTCAGTGATGAGACTGCAGAACTGGAGTTTGTAGCAGGGTGGAAAACTAATTCCATCGAAAAAGAAGACGACATGGGGGATCAAGAGGATCTACCCAATGGTAAGGAAGACTTGTAGCTGAGAAGACTGCATAAGAAGATCCAACCACTGGAGCAACTGGACAGAGTGATAGGGGAAATACAAACATTGATGTTGAGGTCAACAGAAGTAGTCAGCAAGGGGAAGTTGAACAGGGGAGAACCTGCAACAACAACAGGGAAGAAGAAGAAGAAGAAGCAACAACAGGAATGACATAGCTAGAGAGGAGCAAGAGGACAACTCCAAGGAAGAGTTTTGGATCCATGAGGACTTTAATATTGGAGAAGAGGAGCTCATGAGCAGGAGCTCATGAGTAGGAGCTCCTGAGCAGGAGCTCATGATTTTCCCAACAAAGGAGTACGATGCAAGAGCATCACTCCACCTCAACAACATGCCATCATTCCAACACATCAACACTTTTGGAGAGGGACGGGCATTAACCCTCCCATTTTTAAATTCAAAATATGATCCTATACAGGTCCATGTTGTAAGATTGAGTGAAAACCAATCCATATCTCTGAACATGCAGAAGATAAGGTTGTCTTTAATGGCTGACAGGTTGATGGCTCTAGGTTCAATTCAGACTAGATGGCCATTTATGAAACTTCAATGTAATATATGAGGTTAGGTGAAGGAGAGAATAAGCTTGTAGAGCCCTCTTTTGTAAGATGAGAGAGAGAGATCTTAGAAGAGAGGTCTTATAAGAAAAACTCAGGATAGAGTTAGAATAGGAGAAAGAAATGAGACTCTGTTGCAGTCCATTTTTTGTAAAAACATCTGTATAGACACACAAAGATAATATAAAAGAATTTTTTCCTCCACATGGTGTGTTTATGTATTTGTGTTCATTGTTATGCTTTTATATGTCATTCATGTTTTGAATGTATTAACTGTTGAAGTGTTGTATAAGTTTCAATTGTTTCTCGCCTTTGAGTTTCGAGTGCAAGGAGTGCACATTTGTCCGCAAGGAGTGCATTGACAAAGGTGAGTTGACCTCAGAGAAGCTCAGGAGAGATACCGTTGAACCTTCATCAACAGAAGTGCAAGTAGTTCACAGGAAGAACTATGTGTTGAGCTCAGAGAGAAACCGAGTTACTGATAATTCTGTAGAGCTCTGTCAGGCGAGCATCGAGTAGGTGCAAGTGTGCACAGAGAGAACTCTTGTCAAGTTCAAGGAGAAGAGTATCAGAGGAAGATACTCACAGAGTTGTTGAACACCCTATGGAAAATCTCTGCAAGGTTTGAATTGAGTGGAAGGTTGCCAATAGGGCACAAATTTTTCCTTTGGAAGGAAACAGAAGGGCAGAGACCCTTAGGAGACTGAGTATATCAAAAATCTCAAAAGAGATAATGCAAGGAGTGTGTGGGAAGCAGACTTATTCTAAGTGCTAAAGATCAGAAGAGACAACGCATTCAAGAGCACAAGAAAGACCCAGATAGTCAAGTTCGCAACAGAAAGTTCAAAGGTCGAAGCCTTTGAACACTGAAAAAATCTTCCAAGGTGGAAGAAGTCAAAAGCTTAGGAGGAGGAGCGAAAAAAACCATCTGATCAGTTTTGGAAGGGAGCCTAGACCGTTATATCTACGTCCAATGAACGAAGGAAGCACAAAGGAGAGGAATAGACCTAATCCGTTGGATCTGAGTGCAGAGGACCAACAACTGTTGGATCCAGAGGTAAGTGCACAAGACTTAACCCTTGTGTGCGTAAGAGAGTGGACTCGTCAAAGTCCCGAAGTACTGAAGTGAACAAGGACCATTCATAGTCCAGGGCAACAAGTGGCGAAAGATCTGATTTTTTGGGTGAAAGCACTCTTGGAGGAACGAGTACACAAGAGTTGAAACTCCCAAAACCCAAAGACTCAAAGCAGATAGAGGTCGTCAGATCAAGGGGGAGACACGCATCAAGAGATCATGTTTTTTGGGTGAAAGAACTTTGGGAGAAACGAGTGCATAGGAGTTTGAAAATCCTGAAGCCTGAATAGACGAAGCGTCAAAGAGCTGAAGGGCCGAAGAAAATCTGGACCGCAGATCCAGAAGGGCAGGTGGCGAAAGATCATGAACTCTGGGTGAAAATGCTCTGGGAGAATGTGAAGGACAAAAGTTTGAGATTGCCAAAACCTGAACAACCAAAGTAGCTGGGAGCCATTCATTTGGGTTGGATAGGTGTCACTAGATCATGAACTTCAAAAGATCGTACTCTGAGGTTTCTAAGAAGTTGTGTTTCGGAATATCCCAAAGCACCGAAGACCAAATAATTTAGGTCCGTAGATCCCAAAAGAAAGGACCTGGATCGTTGATCTACGAGGGGATACATGGAGGACAGAGATTCACTCCGTTGGATAGTTGTTGGATCAGGGATGACAGTTGTCAAAGGATCCGACACTCTGAAAGGATTCACTCCAGATATTTGTGGTGGTTGATATTTGAGATCGTCGAAGGCCGAAGTCTCGAGCGAACGACAACCGTTGATCTGAAAGCGAACTCGTGGCGCCAGATATGGAACTCTGGGTATGGAGCACTGCGGAGGATATCAGAGGGTGAAAGAACTGAAGTCCCGAAGGAGATCTCGATTGTTTATCGAGGAGGAGGTCGAAGGACCATCGATTTGGTTGAGGAGGCCAAAGTCCTGAAGTGGGAGAAGAACTATCGATTGAAGAGGACACGTGGAAAATGATCTGCCATTTCAGAGAAATCTCTCTGGAAGAAAGAAGAGTTTGAGAACTAAAACTCCTAAAGGTAGGACTCGCAAAGGAGATCCTGACCATAGATTCAGGGAGACAGGTGTCAACATATATTTCACTCTAGAAGATAACTGTTGAGAAGGAAGCAAAGGTTTAGAGTTGAAACTCCTGAAGGGCGGAGAGTCAAAATCAACAACAATATTTGATTTGAACGGGAGATACATGTCGACAGATCGCGAAGATCTGGGATCGTGCATAGAAGGAGGAAAGAAGGAGGATAGATAGAATTCGTTGATCGTGGATCATAGCCGAAAGAAAGAGATAGATATACAGGAAGGATTGCGAGGCTAGGACATGCCCGGACGTTAATTCTCCCTGAGCGGGCCGCAATTGGAACCACGGTTTTAGCAAAGGGATACGTGGTATATGGAGAAGGATTGCAGGGAAAAAAATTGGTTGGTATTAAAACACTCTTTCCCGTGCCCACAATCACATATTTTCTCAAGTTCATAGCCTAGGGACATATGGAGGAAGGGAATAATGGAAAAAGGGATAGCCCACAGGTCGGTAAGAACCTGCACACAGAAGGAAAGGGGCCTGTGTATAATTGTTTTGGGTTCAATCAGGAGCCCGAAGAGTCGATCCGACTCAGAAGAAAGAAATATCCTAGACCAGAAGGTCGCAGAACCCTAATAGGGGAGGGGGGCTACATCAATCCTCATTAGCCAAGGATGGATCTCAACGCTACTCATCGACCTGCTTGAGATATAAAAGACATGCATTGATCTGTGTAGTATCATGCAATAGTTCCAATGTCAACTTTAGAGAAGGGATTTGACATTCAATGGGAAAGACTGCCTCCAGCCCGTAAACGAGTTGAAAAGGTGAAAAAATGGTAGTAGTCTTGATAGAAGTTTGATAATCCCAAAGCGTCGAATATAACATTAAATGCTAATTTGACTTGGTTGAATTAATCGTTCACTAAGGAATAATATTGAGAAACTTATTCGTAACTTCTACCTAACCATTCGCTTGTGGGTGATATGGTGACAAATGTTCCTATTTGAACCCAATATTTGATGTTAATTCAGACATCATTTTGTTCTGGAAGTGACTACCATGGTTAGTGACAATCTCCTTCGGGATACCGAACCGAGCTACTATTTGATTGAAAACAAAAAGGGCAATAGTTTCTTCGTCATTTTTAAATGTTGGCATATCTTCGACCCACTTATTAAAGTATTCTACTACTACAATGATATAGTGATTCCCCCTGGAAGAAATCAGGTGACATGTAGTGAAATTAATCCCCCACTTGGTGAAGGGGTTGACGACAATAATCAAGAACAAAGGAGCTGGGTGTGCTTGCATATTCCAAGAGAAGATCTAGCACGGGTGACACTTTTTGACTTCATGAACATAATATTTGATTAGCGAGGGACAAAAGTATCCAGTGCAAAGAATCTTTTGGTTTGTTTCCAACCAAGACAGATGACTGCCACATGCTCCTCTATGTAAATCGTTCAAAATAAGCTATGTTTCTTTGTGAGTAAGACATCATCGAATAATGCAATCCACTCCTCGATGATACAAAGTGTCATCGAGGATGAGATAGTTTCACGCTTGGTGTTGTATTCTTCGATGCTAATCACGAGAATAAAAAGTAGGGCACTTCAAAGTATGAAGATACATAAGTATATCTCTATACCAGGGGTCTGAAGATGCGATCAGAAAAAGATATTCATTAATTGGTGACTCTCCAGGTGAAATATCACCACTTTTGACCGGAAGTTCCGAGATTAACTCCGCAAAGACCAAGGAATTTTTAGATTTCACCGAAATGAAATCCAAGTCAAACTCTTGCAGAATAACTATCCATCGACTAATTTTTTCACTGATGACCCATCGTGTTAAGACATATTGAAAGGGGTTGATAACGACAACGACGATGGTCTTGCGAAGTAAAATATAGTGACAGAATTGTGGAAAAACTGCCAAAGCAAGTTTCTCAACATGCAAGTAGTTGAGTTTCAATCCAAATAGGCCTCGACTAAGATAATAGATAACGTTCTCTTTGAGTGCGTCATCTTGTTGGACCAAGACCATGCCGATTGTATACTACGTAGTACCCAAATATAACAAGAAATCCTTTCCATAATCAGGAGGACTGAGCTGAGGAGTAGACATCATGGCGTGTTTCAGCGCATCAAAAGAGCATTGAGATACTTCATCCCAACATAATGGGACCCATTTTTTCAAAGGACTCATGAACCCTTTCGTAATCTCGACATAATTAACAACAAAACGCTGAAGAAAATATACTTTCCCCTGTAGACTCTAGAGCTGGGGGATCATGCATGGGGGAGGAAATTGGACTATTGTCTCATCCTTTAGAGGATCAACCATGATCCATTTTATTGACATGATGAAACCTAATAAATGACACGATGTCACACAAAAACTACACTTTTTTGGATTCAAGCAAGTGTCATAGTAGTGACACCTCTCAAATATTAGTCGTAAATGGGCAGGATGATTGAATTTCTTGCGAGAATGTGATGCCAGATCATCTAGGTACACCTCGACTATGTGTTTGAGCTTGTGAAAAGAAAACAATATGGCCCACTGAAAAGTAGCTCCAACATTCTTCATGCCAAAAGGCATTTTTTGATATGCAAATGTACCCCAAGGACAAATAAAATCCAATTTATGTTGTTCCTCAGGCTTTATTTGAATTTGGTTATACTCGAAAAGAATATCCATAAAATAAAAGACCTCACAACCATCACATTCATCGACGATATGGTCAACAAACGGGGTTGGATAATTTTCTTTCCAGAAAGCTTAGTTCAAGTCGCGAAAGTCCATACATACGCGGATTGTTCCTTCCTTCTTGTTGATAGAAACAGGGTTCGATACCCATTTCGTCAATTGCATGGGGTAGATGAAACCAGGTTTGTGGAGTTTCTCTACTTCAACCTTTATCATCGTTTCTTTGCAAGGATTGACCAGACAAAGCTTCTGTCATAATGGTTTAACATCAGGATAAGTCATGATTTCATGTTGAACAATTCGTGGGTCATTGCCTGGAATCTCCTCATAGGACCAAGCATAAACGTCACATAATTATTTAAAAAATTCAGTGTATATTCAAATATCTTCGGAAGATAAATCCGCTCCAATGAAGAAATTTTCCACAACACCAGGGGTTTTGGAGATATTGATAGGAATTGTATGAGCAATAATTTCCATGTTTCCCTTAATGTATATTTTGTTCTTAACCAGAGGGTTAATAGGATAAGGGATACCTCCATTCATGGTCGTAACAAAATCCCATGCCTCTATTCTCCTTAGATCTGGTAAGAAGTAAGATATATGATGAAGATCATCCCAAGGTATATCTGGCCCAGCCATTTCCTCCAAGATCGCCTCGTCTCAGGGAAAGACTAAGTCAAAAGTATCTTGAGCGGCGAGAGAGTCTTGAGCCCAAATACGCTCAAGACTCAACCAATGCAGGGTTGGTTAAGGCTTGTTGGACAATGTTATACACAACCTCAGCAGTGGATAAGGGCATGGCCATGCCAAGGTGCCATACCCCTTCCATCGAAGCTGATGGGGAAGGTAAAGTCCAAGGGTCTTCAAAGTAACTTGTTTTGAAATACATCACTTGAAAAATTGCAGCTTTCAATGGTTGGGGACAACCGAAATAAACCTAACACCATTAGAAGGCGACAGATAATCGAAAGTTCCCATCAAAGACGGATATAATCCGACACCTAAGTTGACAGTTCCTAGATGCAGGTTATAAATCATCGATACTGTGGATGCCCCTGATGAAGGGTTGGGATGGGAGAAGGATAACTAGTCAACGGTTATAAATCGTCCTTTGTGAGGAAATCATAAGACCTGAAAAATGATGGCTATAATCACATTCATTGCACAAGTCCAACTCCGCCCTAAAAAAATATTGTAGTCGAGAAGCACATCGACTACTTCTACCTCGATGTACACATTGTTTCCCTCCAACTGCATGGGGAAAGAGGGAATTATATTATGTGGTCTGAATGATTTACCGTCAAACGTAGTAAGAAACGTGGGCAGCAGAGCCAACTCAGGCTGGCCAATGGCCTTCCAACATGCCAACGACATCACGCAAGTCAAGGCACCCTCATCAACCACCATACAAAAAATGTTCCATGTCAAGTATTTTGTGGTTTACGCCACTACTATCTGAAAGGTGACATGGTGAGGAAGACGAGGTTTATGGTTAGTAGGATAAGAAATGATCATTCTTGATTTACTGGGCTCGACCGCTCCCAAGGCAGATAACAAAGATTTTCTTTGCGAGGGGCAACTCTGGAGAACCTCCAGAGAAGGCATTGCATAAGCCATTTGTGCCAGATCCTCCATGATGGAGTAATTTTGAGCATCCCTCATGCTTGGGTTGTGATAATCCTTTTAAACACACCTTTAGGGATGTGAGGCATCATTTCTCCCATAGTCTTCTCAATTTTAAGAGGAGTCAATGTGTTGGAGGCTGCTTTTCCTTTCTCAAAGTATTTTGGCATTCCATAGTTATGAGCCCTGGTCGATAAATTCGCTTCATCTTTCATCAAATAGATTTTTCCGGCCCCGTTATTATTATTATTGGGCGCGAGGGTTCCCTGACTGCCCCCATCCACACTTGTGGATGAAAAAGCTTGAGCCATATTTTCCCCTTGTGGAAAAGGGTGTGTCAACACAACAGGCTGTTCCTGTGCCAATAGCTTATGGGAATCCGCAAGCTGAGGGCATAGGTGAGTCAAGTGGTCATCTGTACAAAGCTTACAATGAAACTTCACCTTTCTCTTTTCATTTTTTCCCTCACCAACATTATTTGCAACCTTTTTATCAAAACATATTTTTAAATTCAATTAGATGAAAAATGGGTTAATGGGAATGCTTAGTCAAAACATATTTTAAAATTCAATTAGATGAAAAATTCTACAATCCCTCAAACCTTGAATATTTCTTGTCATAAGTAATTATGTTACACACTGGAAAATGATAAACTTTTCAACATAAAAAAATTACATGTGAAATTTTACACCAAAGTGTCAATTTCTCTTTGCCATAAGAGATAATTATAAATCCCAAAGATTCAAATGATTCAATATTATGAGGCAAATAGAGGATATTATAGTTATGGAGGTCATCGAAAAATAATCATGATGGAAAAGGAATCCAAATATCAATTCTTTCACATAATATGTTAAAGATTAGATCACATACCAAAATGAGAATACATGAAGGACACTAGATTTTAGATCCATTGTTGAGTTGGTGAAATTTTGGTTGATTAATTCTAAAAATGTTACAAAGGAATCTAAGCATCCAAGTATAGATTAACACTTCCATAAGTTTCTTTCATATAAAGAGAATAAATCTTGAGTTTTTGGTTGCACAAGCCATTTTCTAACCTCCATAACCAAAGTGAATTTTATGTTCAAGTATTTGATAGTTTGGGAAAAAATATTCCTCTAAATGACTAAATTATTAAAATGAAATTAGACTAAAAAGAAAAATAAAGCCTATTATTATAAGCTAACAAGATATGCAATACTAGTAGGTGGGACTCCCTTGTAGATTGGGAGATCAGATCTAGTTCTTATTTCATGTTTATCCTGTTGTTCGAAACTGCTTACAAGGTTCTACATGATTGATGAAATCTTGTTTTTATTGCCAATAGATAAGGCCTATTATGTGTTGGTTCTAATTGTGACAAATGAATAATGGATAAGGCATGTTATGTGTTGTTTCTATTGCTCTAAGCTCTAATTCCAGGTTACAATGGCCTATGATTATCCATTGTTACCCTTGCTATTTGTTCCTAGATTCATTACTGTGACACTTGCACAAGAGACATGTTAGTAACAACACATAAGAGCGGTTGAAAAGAGATAAAAAAGAAATATAAACAAAATACAAAAGGAAGAAACTTTACTATACTAATATGCTACACTATATGAATTGGAATTAAAAGGATGGTTGTTAGTCCTAGCTAACGAGGTTAGTGACTATATGATTTATTGAGTTAAATGGAAACACATGTAATATGTGTTATAGTATGGTTGGCAGTGGTTCATGTGACATAGGGTGGCACTTTTGGAAAATAGTGGATGTTGGTTTCGATGCATGGTTTAATTGAATGAATTAATGGAATAGTGGGCTGCCGTGTACTAAGGAATTGAATGACTGGAGGATGGAGACGACGTTCATTTACTGCATGTCACTCCATACCCCTCCCAATGGTCGTCATCCTAGCTTGGCTATTGTTCAATTGCGTTCGTTGTGGTTAAGCTCTGATTTTCAAGAAGAGGAAGAATTGTTCGGCCAAGCTCGCGTTTTTAAGGGTTTCTTGGTTACAGGTATGTATTTTTTCCATCCATGAACCCACTATGGTTATGAAATAGATATTGGCTTGGTGATGTATGGGTCTGTTTGTTTCTTAAGACTCACAACTGTGTAAAATTGTGATATTTTTCTGGAATGACTGGTTTGTGTGGTTTTCATTGCAATAATGTTTGAAGTCACGGTTTCATTGATCATTCTAAGTGTTAGAAGCCATGAAGGATCTATGTCATCCTTATTGGTCTTGGTTGAAGGGTTTCATTTGTTCCATATTGGCTGGTTGTCTCCACGCATTCTTATCACCATACCTAGTCGTTTTCCTATTATGGGGTTACTGGGTTTGAAACACCTTGTGTCACTACGTATTGTTTCACTTGGGTATGGGTTCGTTCATAATACTGATGTTTTCTCAGTGGGTTATTGTGGTTGTTATGTCAAATGGCTTTCTTAATGTTGATTGTTATTTCTTGGCTTTGTTTATCTCACCATTCTTCGGTTGATTGGGAAAACCACAAGGGTGATACCCTGCGTGTTCTAAGTGTTGTTACAAGACCAAAATGAATCCTTTTATCCTCTATTCGTAGTCTCTCCTATCTCGTGAACTGTCACCTTGTCTATGAATTCATTGGTGGTATACCTTGTGTGTGCACCGTTGGTCTCGGAGGTTCTCACCCGATGTTGGGGGTTGACTCCAGTCTCCCTGTTTTGGTCCACACAACAGACCCTTGATTTCTCAAGCCTGTTTTTTTGATAGAGGGAATCGTTATGTCATGTTAGGTATACTATTGATTGTTATGAGTTGGTGGTGTATTGTCGACAATGTTCGATTACTGGCTCATCCCTATTGATTATGTTTACAGTGGTGTTGGTTTTGGTATTTAGTCACTGCATTGGTTATTATGACAATCGAATTGATAAGCTCAGCATAGTTAATTGGTTGATTGGAGAAATGGGATTAAATACACAGTTGATGTCTCTTACATTGTAATTATTGAATTGTTAACCCAACATTAGTTTGTAATTGATTAAGTCGTAGCGATGCTTCATGCGTGATGCATTGGTTTGTGTGGACTTCCTACAACATGTTATGTTGAGTTGATGGTTTTTGTGACTGTGTGTTTTAAATTGACAAATGGGATTATTGCAATCGTAATAGTTGTGGCATGGTCGTCCACTGTGTATGTTATGGATATTGTTTGATTATGCCATTAGATATGGGCACATATTTTATAACAACATTGTTTGGTTGCAGTCTGATTGAATTGAGAAATGGATTTAAGAATACTGTCGTTGTTTCCTTGTATTGGATTGATAGCTCAATGTCGTTTGATGTTTAGATCCAGAGTAAATAGACATTTACAGTCGCAGTAAAGCTCTTGCGTTTTGTTTACTAGTATGTGTATCATACAACATTGCATAAGTCCAAGTAGTGATTGTTGTGCATTTAAATGGAAAGTCAAGGTTGTTGCAATTCGATATATTGATGATTACAACTTAATTTTATTTACTTAATTTTTAAATGGAATTGATGAATAAAATCGGGCACGATTTTTGTGTCTAGTTTGATGAATGAAATAATTTGTGGATAGTGGTTGATGTTTTAGTGCTAAACAGAGTGGAATTAAGTGACTGTTTATTCATTTGGGAATTGTTTTAAAACATTAAATGGATAAATGAGAAGAAACACAACTCTTCTACAGGTTGTTGTGGAATGCATATTGTCTTGTTTGGTGACACTGTGTTAAAGATTTGTTTACAAACAGTGAGAAAGTTAATGCACATAATTGATTGAATCATACATATTAGTTGTTCATTTGATCATAGTGATTTTTTCGTTGGTGTTGTATCTTTTACGTTTAATATAGAATGATTTTATGGATTACTTAATTAATTTTATGAACAATATCTACTCTTTTTCCCTACCATTATTTCGCTTTTCACTAATTACAACCCCCTCGCCTTCCCACATTCATTTTTCACTCCTTGTTCTTAATATTTAATTACAGTTAAGAGAAATTTGTATTGAAACAGTTTGAAATCACAGTTTCTTGGTTGGAACATAGTGATATATTCTTTGGTTTACATTACAGTTGATTGTTTGTTGTCTTTGAGTAGTAACCATGATTATTTTTCCCCTTATTTTAACATTTTTTTCGCTCAATACAGCGCCTTGCATATCCCAAAACCTTTGTTCACCCCCTTCTCATTGACAATAGTTGATCAATTTGTATGGATTGGATTGCATGAGCCTGATATGTTTCTGAGAAAAAAATTATTTCATAGTTTTAAGGAGTTGTCATGTATGGTTGTTAAAAGAATTATTTTCTAATCAATTATGCATGTAGGAATGAGTTTTCTCAGCTGAGGTAGACATGGAAGAGGTAACCGAGGAAGAGGTAATTGTAACATCGGCCCTAGAAGGCCTAGATTCTCCATTCACTTTGATGTTGACTCACAAGAGTTAGGCCAATTATTCTAGGCTGGATTTTTCAATTGGATTGGGCAAGGAGTGATCCAACCTAGGCTTGAAAGGACTCCCTTCCAAGCTCCACAAGCCTCTGATATTCACGTTCCCCCTCATGTCTCATTACAACCTGAGGTTCCCGAAAACAACAGATGGCAAGAGATTGTCCACCCGACAATCTCTCAACATCGTGGCTGGCCCAATGTTTCCTTACCTGCTCCCCTGCATATCAATCAGATTGTCCAAGCTTCACCTGTCCACTCACCAGTTCAATCCTCTCATTCTAGGAAAAGGTTGAAAACTGAGGCCCACCATGCCCATGAAAAACTAAAATCCATTGTTGCCCCTTCCTCACCCTCCAATAGCTCTGATAAATCAATGTCTTCCTAGATGCATTTGATGGACGATTGTTCTCATGTGATCAACGAGATTAGGCCTAAAGGATCAGTTCATCCAAAGGCAAATTCAGAGAAATCAAAGGGTGACAACAACAACCAAGGAAAGATTGCATCTCAGAGTGGAAAATATGGTTTTTGAGTTTTATTTTATTTATTGTTGATGAAAGTTGACTTTAGAAGTTTTGGACATGTGTTCTTTGGATATATGAGTAATATATTTTTGAAAATAATTTCAAATATCAATGAGATAAATTGTCAAATATGAATGTGATGATGGGAGTCACAAGGATGAGTGTTTTGATTAATTAACTAGTTATGTTATGATTGTTAAGAGCTAAAGGGAGTCACAAGGGGTCCCAACTATTAGTTATTATTTATTTAAAACCCTTATTATGATTTATTACTTTCCCCCCCTAACTAAAAAGTTGGTTGAGTTTTTAGCTAACTTAACTAATGAAGTAGTTCAACTACTTCAACCAATTCTAATTTGCTTAAAGGCAAAAGGAAAGAGAGGAACAAGGGCAAGATAGAAGGACAAACATACTAAGGTTTTCTCTTTGAGTTTGTGTTGAGATAGTTCAGTTTTCATTCATTCCTTAATTGTTCATAAGCCTACTTTCTTTTTATGATAGCAAGGTCTTATTGTAGGCATCAAGATTCAAGGCTGGATTACATCATTCAGACACTTGTTTTTCAGAGATGTTGATCTATATTTGATAGTCTGTGTAGACTTGTCTGTTTGTGAATTATTTTTCATGACTGACAAAGACTATTATGAAGAGTCGAGTGGGAAACAATATGTGGCAAGTTGATCCATCTTTTAGAGTTTAGTTTTTGATTTCCTGTCAGAGGTCCTTTTGTATGTTTCATTGGAGACATCTAAGTTTGACTTTGGTCCAAACCTTCTTCACAATTTTTTTTAAAGAGAATGACTCTTTGATGAATTGGAATGAAATAAATGATCGCTTTATGTCTCATCTATCTTGATTATCATCTTGGTGTCTTTACTTCTGTCTATACATTTATTTCAGCAACTGTTATATTCATAAAATCATATAAATAATGAATTTTCCAGCAAGCTTTTATTTATAAAAAGACTAGCCTAAGCACTTGTAATCAATACTCATGATTTAGGATATTAATTTTTATGGCTATAAACATAGGGTGACATTCCCGTCTATTTTTCTTTAGCCAAGAAAAATCTGAAAATGCTTGAGTAAGATCATTTCATATCTTTTCCTCAACATTTGTTTGGTGACCATACTGGGGAGATCTTCAATATCTCTCTGGTTAATTTTTATACTCGATTCTCATCGAATACATCTATTTTTCTGATATTGATTATTTGACCATTTTATTTGTTAATGATTGTGCCTGTTGCAAGGTAGCCCAATATTGAGCCCAGTCTTCAAGATCAGACCAACATTGCTTTGAACCTATTTAACACCATTTTAGACATTGCCAATACTTGTTTTGATCTTAATCATTCATGGGCAACAATTGAGTGAGATATTAGTGCCCAAGAACATTGGGAAGCTAGATGTAGGCATCCTAGAAATCAACAATAACCTTCTTGTTCCTTTAGTTTTGGCCTTTCTTTCATGTCCTTAGACTCTCGTGTCTCTAGAAAAAGAAGAGGCTTATCACCCAAAATTAATCCTATTGTTGAAATAAGAAGAAGGAACATTGTGTTATCTACCCAACAAAGTGATCTAAGGAGAACTTTGTCTGATTCTTCAAGTTCGTCTTTTTATCCTTCACCTATCATCCACAAGATGGAATCTAGTGGTGGCTCTAGTGTCACTAGAATTTCTTCCTCTTCCCAGTATTTGTCTTCGTCAGTGATTGGTAGCTAATATAGCCACCATATCCCTGTCCAATCTACCACAAATCCCACCAAAGTCATTAAAAATTATGGGATTTTTTTGTTTGAAGAAGACACCACAACCACACCGTGGCATGTGTCCTCTCTTCTTAACCTAGCCCCTGCTACTCATCCACTTCCTAAATTCAAAGAACATCTTCCTAGGTTTTTAGGAAATAACACTGTCACTACCAACGAACACCTAGTGGAATTTTCTAATGCTTGTCACAACATAGGATCCAATGACAATGATACTTGCATGCACTTATTCGTCAATTCCTCCAAGGGAAAGGCTATGGCTGATTTATTTGACCTTCCTCCTAAGATTCTGTCTACCTAGGAGGAGTTAATCTACTAGTTTAGATCCACTTATGGACAATCTAAAAGTCCAGCCGAGAATTTATAGGAATACAATAACATTGCCTATAAGGATGGTGAAACCATCAAGTCCTTCAACTTACATTTCACTAAGTTATACAATTAGATCCCTGAACTCATTCATCCTCAGAACCAAGATAATTTCATGCATTACTACAATGCATTAACTTCCCCCTACCGTCTGTAACATACCCACTACCTAAAAATCAAACTTTTTTATCGTTGATTTCTCAACAATGAGAATCCCCGAAGCTCGCAGCAGCGAAATGCCAAACCCGATCCATAAGTCCTTCTCACCCACACAGATTTTCTGCACTAAGCCGTGATCTTTCCCTAATCTTAATTTTTGGGTTTCAGGGTTTCATGATCCCTGATGTCAAGAGTTCATGTCCTCTTGAATCCCCGATCTCCGATGAGCAATTTCACCGATATGTGCCCTTTACGCGTTAGCCCTCCTGGCTATGCTCTAGTCCATGTGACCGCTAATTCATAAGACCACAACCTTATCCTTCTTTCGGGGTTTTGGGCTTCAAAATCCCGATGCACTCCAACTCCCGTTAGCCCTCCAGGCTAGACTCCTGGCCCACATGACCACTATCTCACAAGACCACAGCCTTGTCTCCCATCGGGGTTTCGAATGTCGCAATGTCGAAATGCATAAACATTTTGTCCTCAGAATCCCTGATATCCCGATATGACGTCAACTTCCGCTAGTCCCTAGGGCTAGACCCTTTTGGGTCCATACAACCTCCCTCTATATGACCGCAGTCATACCACCTATCGGGGCTTCAGGGTTTCAAATGCTGAAAAACATTCTCCCACGGGATTGCCAATCCCTCAAATCTCGATTCTCCGATAGGTTGACAGCTGGCCCCACAATGGCTCCTTCCTTCTCATCGGGGATTCGTACTTCACGATTCCAAATTGCATAAACACCTTGTCACCAGGATTCCCGATATCCCGATGACCCAATTGTCGATAGACGACTTCCTGTCGGAACTTTCCCCGACGACTCCAATTGCTGCCACGCGTCCTCCTCTGATGGACGGTCCTGGTTAACTCTCGGGATTTCGTGATTTCTGATGTCCTGGACGCCTCATCCCTAGGATTCGCAAAATGTCGGACTCCGACTCCCTTCAGATCTCTAACACGTGTCTCAAGTGAATGGACGGTTCAGATCGCTCTTCACATTTTCGAGACTTTTGATGTCCCGACTTTCACGACCTCAGGAACTCTGATTTCCCAAATGTCGATATCCCAATGTCTAGTGCCCGGATCTCCAGAATGGACGATCACGTGACATGCATCCTCTCTCAGATGGACGGTCCAGATTTTTGTCGGGGTTTTCAAGGTGGACTTACCCGATCTCCTGTCCAGGGGAATGTCGATATCCCGACTCCCGACGTCTCGATCTCCGCCACGTGTCACCACTGACGGACGGTCCAGATCGTTTCCGAGTAATTTCCCATGGAAAATTCCCGATCTCATGTCATCGAGACTTCCGATTTCCCGACATGTGAAACCCCGATGAGCCACCCCTCCTTTTGGGATCTTTCCTTCTATTCACGAGCTTAACCCTCGCGCAACTTCTATTAGGTCCTACGGATGATGGGTATCTGCTCAAGATCTGACGGCTCAGATCTGTCCCACCTCGCGCATTCTTCCACTAATTCTTGGATGTGGAAAGATCAACGGTACAAATTTTCTCATGGACCTTGAGGGGAAGAGTATACGATCCCAATTTCATCTCTATTCACGAAGATAGAGAGAAAAAGGGGCAAGGTATGTAATGCTCTGGTTACTTTCGTCAATCTGACAGTCGTGAATGACCACGGGTCTTCCGACGGGATCTCATCCGTAGATTCGTTACTTATCCCTACGCTGCTACTTCGGGATTTTAAGAGGGTCGTTCCTCCTCATACAAGGTTATTAAGACTTGCATATTCAAGTCCTTTTTCCATGTTCTTGGTAAACCTTTCCAAGGCGGGAATCTCTGCGAAGAGATCTATTCTAGGACTTTCTTGGAGACGGATAAGGGGAAACAACTTCCCGAGAATGGGCCGAAAATCGGACTTGGTTCAACTTATGTGTAATTAACTTCATTTATCAATCATAAGACAATTCATTCATTTTCTGTTATAAGCATATATCTACCCTTTCTTATCAAAACACTACACAGACATTCTTTACTGCAGTCATTCACAATTTCACAGTTTATGAGCATATATGTCAACATATGAATTTCAAGATGCAATATGTAAAACACTTATTAGAAATAACACCAGGAGTGAGTGCAACTGCTGAGAGGGGTGCTCGTTTCCACCCAACCGTAGGCGTAGTGACTCGCAACAGATTTACCACTAGCCACCCCCAAGCTGAGACCACGATGCTCTGAGACTGCGTCTTCTCTGCCTGCCAGTGACCAGGAGAGAAGGTTGCAATCCTCCCTCTCTGCTATCACTCACTTTGCGTAATGCCAGAGTTCCCCTCGCATCTGCCTCTTCAATCGCTTCTTCCCCACGCCTTATCCTCTTGCGAGGTTGTGTGTGGTGCGATTACCCTCGCGCTGATCGGTCCTGACGGCTCTACGGATAGGTGGTTCACCTCCCCATCCCTCATTAAGCCATCAACCTGCCAGCCTGCAAGGCATTAAATTCAAGGCCAGTGAGCCGCTTTTGGTTCTCTGGGCCAGTGGAGTCCAAATACAGTATTAATTCTCGGTGGAAGTTAACGCCACCTTTTCAGGTGCCTTCCATCGCCATAGTGGTCTCTTTTCTGCACATCCCCTCTCAGCAGTCCTGCAATAAATTCAAAATGTTATTCACATTCATTGACCTCTTCCTCAAGGTCCATTTACATCACATATTCACATTTATAAGTTTGCCATAGTTCTTGGCCAATCCAGTTATATTTACAAGATGGGGGAAACAGGGTGTTACACCGTCATAGGCTTGAGGAAAAATCCATTGATAATATTGGTTCCGCTCTGCATACTTGTTTAGAGTATGAAGAACAGCGTGAAAGAACTAGTCTTCCTAAGGGAGAATCGGTTAAACGGACAGACATGTCCTCCCTCTTACATCTAGTACAAGACATGAATAATAGTATGATAGCGTTCGAGTGAAAGGGAACTGTCTCCCCTCTCATGCCTGGAGCTTCATCCTCTTCTGCACCCCCCTTTAGAAATATGATTGAAAATAATTTTTAGCCTAAAGTTATCTTTCCTCGAAGTTGGTGTAAATTCTGCGAGGAACACCACGAGGAAGCCACATTTGAGGTAAGGAAGAGTTCCATAGATAAGATATTTAGTAAAAGACCAGAAACTACTATTGTTGTCCTAGATTTTGCAGAGTCAGAAGATGTCATGATCATCAATACTAGGAACAAAGCCTATGCTCCCAAGGGAAAATTTGATCCTACCCACAATACTTCTAGCCCGATCTCATCCTCACCCATTTCTAATGTTCAGGTTCCTAAGGTTCCTGACAGTCAAGGAAAAACTTCCCCTCTCCCCTCTTCCAAGTAAAATATCTTGAATTAGTTGGCCAACATCAAAGAAGATGCAACCCTTATGGACATTTTTGTCATCCCTGAACAACAGATGCATATGAAACAATTCATGGAAGGAAAATATTCTGTTGTATCCAATATTTCTAAAGAGGTAAATGAAGAGGATTTGTCTGTAAATAAAGTAGGTGTACATAACTTCAGATACCCTGTAAAAAATCCCCCTCTTTACATTTCTGTAAAGATTATGGATAAGATTTCTCATTGTTGCCTCATTGATGGCGGTTCGGGCCCAAGTGTGATGTCGAAGATTATTATGGAAGAGCTAGGCTTGTCTTATACAAATGAAAACACCAGAAGCATTCTCTCCTATAATAGTCTACAACAAACAACCATAGGAGAGATTAAAGATGTGACCTTAGTTTTGTGCGCTCACCCTGAAATAAGGACAACCCTTAGTATTCAGGTAATTGATATGCCAGTAAGAAATTACTCAATCATCTTGGTAAGATATTGAAAATCCTTGATGGGTGGATACCTCTCACTCGATGGGACACACTTATCCATTCCTCAAAATGGTAAAAACATTATAGTCCTTAGAGAGGGAAGGATTTCACCTTACATAGAGAGTGTTCCACAGCCTAATGTGAATTATATCGAAGAGGAGCTAGGGGTGTAATCCATCTTTGCTGAGGAGGATAACATTCCCTTGGAGAAAATTGATTTAGATGATGGTATGTGCCACATGAACTTTGATAGTTCATGCTCTAATGAAGGTAACAAAGTTGGCATTATTTTGATTTCTCCTGTAGGAAAAATCCATAATTTTTCTTACATGTTGGAGTTTGCTTGCACAAACAATGTTGTTGAATTCGAAGCTTTATCATTAGGCATTGATAACGCCTATAATCTTGGTTGTGACCACCTTTCAGTTTTTGGGGATTTTGAGCTTGTCGTGAACCTTGTACATAAAATTTACTCTCCTAGTGACAAGTTGATGAAACGATACACCCAAACTATTTGGGCACTTATCTCGAACCTTTTATCTTTCAACATCACTCATGTTAAGAGGGAGTTAAAATCAATGGATGATCGGCTAACTGTCTTTGCATATTCTCCTAATCAACAACTTCTGCCTCACATATCTGATTATACTTTTTGACCTCTATATCATCCGCATATCCTTGAAAATATGGAATTTTGGAAGGTTTTCCCTAACGATGAGAGAAATTGTGCTTTCATTCAAAATGAACCTCTTAAGCCTAAGGGAATTGTATCCATAGAAGACAACATGATTCCTAAGGGCCTGAATCCTCTAGAGAGCTAGTTTTCATTGAGTGATGTAGGAAGTAAGGAGAAACAAAAAGAAGAGGAGTCAAGAAGGAAGGTTGGTGAAACCATCCCCTTGAACATTGGGGCACCCGAATCTTCAAAGGATGTTAAAATAGGTGCCAAATGTTCTGATAAAGAAGAAATGAAGTTTGCCAAGATACTTGGTGGATTTTAATATGTTTTTTCTTGGTCTTATGAGGATATTCGTTCTTTTGATCCTGGTCTTATACAACATGATATCCCGATCGAAGAAGGCATGAAACCAGTTAGGAAGAAACAAACACCTATTAACCCTGCATTTAATACAACTTTTCAGAGGAGGTTGGAAAAATTCTTAAAGGCTGGGATCATTTTTCCATTCAAGTACCCTAAATGGGTTTCCAATTGGGGACCTACTCTGAATGCCACTGATCATATTAGAAACTACATTAATTTTGGCACAGTCAGTCAAGCTATTATGAAAAATCCTTTCCCTCCTCTTAATATGGAAATGTTTCTACAATAGGTTGTAAGGTCACAGATGAGGCCCTTGCTTGACAATTTTTTGGGTTACCGTCAAATCAATGAGAAAGGGGCAGATGCTCACAAAACCACTCTTATCACTAATTGGGGTACCATGACTTATAAATTCCTACTTTCTGGCTTACCTGATGCAAGTACCGCTTTTAAAATACCTATACGAACAACTCTTGACGAATTTATCAGTATCCATATCTATCTTGATGATTTAATTGTATACGTTAAAGGGTTGATAATTACTTCAGAGTTCCAAGTGTTATTTCTGGGTCCTTTCAAAATCGCTTTTGTCCTGGATAATAACTCTTAAATTCTAAGGGATTTACAGAAGCAATTATTTTCCTACAACACTAACAGTTCTCACTTGAAACATTAAGTGGGACCAACATGAAAAGTTCTAACACTATTGGATTTTCTGTATACTAGTAACCTAACTTTGCTTTCAATTTTGCACTATTTTCTTTTCTTCTTTACAACTGTTTGACTTCTTCTTTCTATTTTAAAACATTTCCTACTGCTTTTACATTTCTGTCATGTTCTTGTTGTTGTTTTAATTTTTGCAATTTTACTTCTGTCATGATTTTGTTGCTTACGATATTTTAGTTAATTTGGTCAAAATAAGATGTTGGATCAGTTCTGCCATAGTGTCACTCCTGCGATATGTTGTTGGTCAATAAAAATCAAGCTTACACTATTGTCACGGTGTTTCCCTTGAGAAGCACACTTGAAATTGTTATCCCCTTCCACTGTTGTCTAAAAATTTATTTGGGTTATCTCCCACTTCTGCTTTTCTTTTCTTCATCCATTTGAGAATTTAAAAGAGCAAGTACATAAATTTTCTCCTTGAAGTTAAGAGTCAATCCCAGTTGAATGAATATGATCACAGTGGACTTAACACTTTTCATGAGTTATTCTAGAATTCCTAGTCATTTTTCCATTAAATTTGCTCACTTCCCCCTATTGCATAATCTTCTTGGTGATATCTTCTTGATCTGCGAAACCATGAGTTCCGAGTTCTAATTTGTTGAAAACAAATTTCCCTGTGGAGTCACCAGTTTGTTGAGGATTAAAAATAACAACAAATATTTTTCCCACAAAGTATTGTGAAAGCCTATTATTATAAGCTAACAAGATATATAATACTAGTAGGTGGGACCCCCTTGTAGATTGGGAGATCAGATCTAGTTTTTATTTCGTGTTTATGTTGTTGTTCAACACTACTTACAGGGTTCTACATGATTGATGAAATAACCAGAAATGATTTTAAGAATGGAAAATTATTTTAAAATGTAGAAACCTTGGCGAATATTACTAATCCTTCATATGTCAACTATAAAATGTTTGGCGACATTTTTCTAAAAACATTCAAATTTCTAAGGATTTTATATAGTTTGTATAAATTTTTGGTGATTTTAAGGTATAATAATTTTATCCTATAGAATTTGGGCGAATTGTTTTTAGAATAGCGAATATTTGTTTGGGAAAAACCTTGGAAAATTAGCCCATGAGAGAAATTTAGCCCCTAAAATCATCCTTAAACCTTGGTTTTATTGGCAATGGATAAGGCCTATTATGTGTTGGTTCTAATTACGACAAATGAATGATTGATAAGGCATGTTATGTGTTGTTTTTGTTTCTCTAAGATCTAATTTCATGTTATGATGGCCTATGATTATCCATTGTTACCCTTGCTATTTATTCCTGGATTCATTACTGTGACACCTACACAAGAGACGTGTCAATAGCAACACATAAGAGAAGTTGAAAAGAGAGAAAAATAAATATAAAAAAAATACAAAAGGAAGAAACTATATTATACTAATATGCTACACTATATGCATTGGAATTAAAAGGATGGTTGTTAGTCCTAGCTAACGGGGTTAGTGGCTATACAATTTATTGAGTTATATGGAAACACATGTAATATGTGTTATAATATGGTTGGCATGGTTCAGGTGACATAGGGTGGCGCTTTTGGAAAATAGTGGATGTTGGTTTTGATGCATGGTTTAATTGAATGAATTAATGGAATAGTGGGTTGGCATGTACTAAGGAATTGAATGACTGGAGGATGGAGGTGACGTGAATTTACTGCACATCACTCCATACCCCTCCCACTGGTCATCACCCTAGCTTGGATATTGTTCAATTGTGTTCATTCTGGTTAAGCTCCGATTTTCAAGCAGAGGAAGAACTGTTTGGCCAAGCTCGCATTTTTAAGGGTTTTTTGGTTATAGGTATGTCTTTTCCCAATCCATGAACCCTCTCTAGTTATGAAATAGATATTGACTTGGTGTTGTATGGGTCTGTACTTTTCTTAAGACTGGTAACTGTGTAAAATTGTGATATTTTTCTGGAATGACTGGTTGGTGTGGTTTTCATTGCAATAATGTTTGAAGTCATAGTTTCATTGATCATTCTAAGTGTTAGAAGCCATGAAGGCTCTATGTCATCCTTATTGGTCTTGGTTCAACGGTTTCATTCAGTCCATATTGGCTAGTTGTCTCAACGCATTTTTATCACCATACCTAGTCATTTTGTTGTTATGGGGTTGTTCGGTTTGCAACACCTTGTGTCACTGTGTATTATTTCACTTGGGTATGGGTTTGTTCATATTATTGATGTTTGCTCAGTGGGTTATGGTGGTTGTTATGCCAAAGGTATTGCTTAAGGTTGATTTCTATTTATGAGCTCTGTTTATCTCACCATTCTTCGGTTGATTGGAAAAAATACAAGGGTTATACCCTGCATGTTCCAAGTGTTGTTATAGGACCAAAATGAATCCTTTGCTCCTCTATTCATAGTCTCTCCTATCTCGTGAACTGCCACCATGTCTGCAAAGTCATTGGTGGTATACCCTGTGTGTGCATCGTTGGTATCAGAGGTTCTCATCCGATGTTGGGGGTTGACTCTAGTCTCCCTATGTTGATCGACATAACGAACCCTTGATTTCTCAAGATCGTTTTTCTGATAGAGGGAACCGTTATGTCCTGTCGGGTATAAGGTTGATTTTTATGAGTTGGTGGTGTATTGTCGACAATGTTCGATTACTGGATCGTCTCTATTGATTATGTTGACATTGGTGTTGATTTTGGTATTTAGTCACTACATTGGTTATTATGACAATCGAATTGATAAGCTCAGCATGGTTAATTGGTTTCTTGGAGAAATGGGATCGAATACACAGTCGTTGTCTCTTACATTATAATTATTGAATTGTTAAACCAACATTAGTTTGTAATTGATTAAGTCACATCGATGCTTCATGCGTGATGAAGTGGTTGGTGTGGAATTCCTACAACATGTTATGTTGAGTCGATGGTTGTTGTGACTATGTGTTTTAAATTGACAAATGGGAGTGGAATTAAGTGATTGTTTAATTATTTGGGAACTGTTTTAAAAAATTAAATGGATAAACGAGAAGAAAAAAAACTCTTCTACAGGTTGTTGTGGAATGCATAATGTCTTGTTTGGTGACACTGTGTTAAATATTTGATTATGAACAATGAGCAAGTTAATGCACAAAAATGATTGAATCATACATAGTAGTTATTCATTTGATCACAATGATTGTTTAGTTGGTGTTGGATCATTTACGTTTGATATAGAATGATTTTATGGATTACTTAGTCAATTTTATGAACAGAATCTGCTCTCTTTCCCTACCATTATTTCACTTTTCGCTAATTACAACCCCCTCTCCTTGCCACATTCATTTTTCACTCCCCGTTCTTGAGATTTAATTACAGTTAAAAGAATTTTGTATTGAAATAGTTTGAAATCGTAGCTTCTTGGTTGGAACACAGTGATATATTCTTTGGTTTACATTACAGTGGATTGTTTGTTGTCTTTGAGAAGTAACCATGATTCTTTTCCCCCTCATTTTAATATTTTTTTTCTCTCAATACAACCCCTCGCATATCCCAGAATCTTTGTTCACCCCTTTCTCATTGACAATAGTTAAGCAATTTGTATGGATTGGATTGCATGAGCCTGATATGTTGCTGAGCCAAAATTTATTTCATATTTTTAAGAAGTTGTCATGTATGGTTGTTAAAATAATTATTTGCTAACCAATAATGCATGCAGGAATAAGTTTTTTCAGCCGACATAGCCATGGCAGAGGTAACCGAGGAAGAGGTAATTGGAACAGGGTCCCTTGAAGGCCTATATTCTCCATTCACTTTGATGTTGACTCTAAAGAGTTACGCCAGTTATTTCAGGTTGGATTTTGCAATTGGATTGGGAAAGGAGTGGTCCAACCTAGGCCTGAAAGGCCTCCCTTCCAAGCTCCACAAGCCTCTAGTATTCTCGTGCCCCCTCATGTCTCATTGCAACCCAAGGTTCCCGAAAAATATGGATGGAAAGAGATTGTCCACCCGACAGTCTCCCAACATCGTGGCTAGCCCAATTTGTACTTACCTTCTTCCCCTCCTATCAATCATATTTTCCAAGTTGCACCTGTCCACTCACCAGATCAGTCCTCTCATGCTAGAAAAATGTTGAAAAGTGAGGCTCACCATGCCCCTGACAAAGGAAAAGCCATTGTTGCCCCTTCCTCACCCTCCAATGGCTCTAATAAATCTGTGTCTTCCTGGATTCATTTGAGGAACAATTGTTCTCATGTGATCAGTGAGATTAGGCCCAAAGGCTCAACGCAACCAAAGAAAAATTTAGAGAAATCAAAGGGTGACAACAACAACCAAGGAAAGATTGCATCTCAGAGTGGAAAATATGGTTTTTGAGTTTTATTTTATTTATTGTTGATGATAGTTGAATTCAGAAGTTTTGGACAACATGTTTTCTTTGGATATATGAGTAACATATTTTTGAAAATAATTTCAAACATCAATGAGATAAATTGTCAAATATGAATGTGATGATGGGAGTCACAAGGAGGTGTATTTTGCTTAATTAACTAGTTAGTTATGATTTTTAAGAGCTAAAGGGAGTCATAAGGGGTCCCATCTACTAGTTATTATTTAGTTAAAACCCTTATTATGATTTATTACTTTGTCCCCCGTAACTAAAAGGTTGGTTGCGTTTTTAGTTAACTTAACTAATGAAGTAGTTCAACTACTTCAACCAATTCTAATTTGATTAAAGGAAAAATGAAAGGGAGGAACAAGGGAAAGATAGAAGGAGAAGTATACTAAGATTTGCTCTTTGAGTTTGTGTTGAGATAGTTCATTTTTCATTCATTCCTTAATTTATCATAAGCCTAATTATTTTTTATGATAGCATGGTCTTATTGTAGGAAACAAGATTCAGGGTTGAATTACATCATTCAAACACTTGTTTTTCAAAGGTGTTGATCTATCTTTGATAGTCTTTGTAGACATGTCTGTTTGTGAATTAGTTTTCATGACTGACAAAGGTTATTGTGCAGAGTCGAGTGGGAAGCAATATGTGACAAGCTGATCCATTCTTTAGAGTTCAGTTTTTGATTTTCTGTCAGAGGTCCTTTTGTATGTTTCATCGGGGATGTTTAAGTTTGACTTTGGTCTAAAACTTCTTCACGAAATTTTGTAAAGAGAATGACTCTTTGATGAATTGGAATGAAATAAAGGATTTTTTTATGTCTCATCTGTATTGATTATCATCTTGGTGTCTTTACTTCTGTCTCTACATTTATTTCAGCAACTGTTATATTCATAAAATCATATAAATAATGAATTTTCCAGCAAGCTTTTATTTATAAAAAGACTAGCCTAAACACTTGTAATCAATACTTGTGAGTTAGGATATTATTTTTTATGGATATAAACATATGTTGATATTCTCGTCTATTTTTCTTTAGCCAAGCATAATCTGAAAATACTTGAGTAAGATCATTTCATATATTTTCCTCAACACAAGGTTAAACTAATCCTAAGCAAATCCTACTAAACTATTTTAAACTTAAACTAGATTGGTTGACACAAAACTTATGTAAACTCTAGTTTAGTCATCAAGTATTCATCTTCCGTTCATTTACCCAAACCTCACAACCTTCTTGAAAAATAAGCATCTTGTGTTTTCCCCCAATATTCCTTTCGACAAGAGACTCAATTTCATTGATTGTTGTAGGATTTGGATCCCTAGACACACTATTTTTTTTCCTGAAATCATAATCAATCAAATACACAAATAGAACAATAAAATTGATAATTCCATCCATTCTCTAATGATATGTTTCCACCACCAATCCTTGGTCATTCTTAAAAGTTAAATAAAAAACTTATTTAAAAGTCACTAACATTTCACACTAAGGTATTTGTTTCCTTTTGTCATTAATAATAATAATAATAATGTGGAACATCCATAGAATTATCTTCAACCTTGTGAGAGAGAATATGAAATAACTATGGATATGGAAGTAATTAAGACACTATGATAATGTACAAATAATCTCAGATAACCGCCTTGATAAGCTATACATAATTTCAGATAAAATCTACATGAATAAAACCCGATTTCTAATAAGTAATAAGTTAATGTTTGACATGATGAGAAAATACATGAAACTGGTATCGTAGAGTTTCCAATAATGTCCCAAGAAGGAAAACTATGAATTTCACTTCATTGAGCTTACATATCACATAGAATATTAAGAAAATGAAATGTCAATGTTTGTGTAACTTGTCTCTCTACTAGATAAGTTTTCAATCCAAAAAAACTAAACATATAATCTGAGAAACAAAACCAACAAGATCATGAGAAAGAGATATCAAATAAAAAAGATTCCAATATGACCCAAACAAGTTGATCCTCAAAGGTTATGAATAAACATGAGTTCTTTATTAGTTCAGATTTAGAGAATGTTGAAGAGTGTGAGGTTCAATATATTGATGAGTTACAACCATAAGAAATTCATATCTTGAAAACTTATTACCATGGCTAAGGTAAAAAAGGATGTTGAAAACTCAAAATTTACAATCTTAGAAGTTGCATTGACATTATCCACCAAGGTATTTACAACCCTAAAGAATTTGAATGATTTCAACATTAAGATAAGAGGGAAGTGTTAATACATGATAAAAATCAGATTAATCAAGACTGTAACCATAATGTGTGACTTGAAATAAGCAAATACAAAGGATAGATATATACTTTCCAAAAAAATGTCAGGTGTGAAATCCTCATTGATTGACAAGACTAGGATTGAGGCTTTAGTCTACCAATGAATTGGCGAATAAAATGATTGATTCCCAAGGAAAATTATGAAATAGATTTCAACAAAAAGGTTTGTAGAAAAACATTTTCCAAAATTGTAAAATCATGTTTCCAGACAGTCTGAAAAATAGCTCTCTCTACCACATATAAGAAGAAACTTGAATCAAGCCAGTTGCAAGACCCAAGGAAAACTCATCCTTAAAAGAATGATTGAATAGAGAATAAGATATGTGTATCCAAGAGATAAAAATTAAAACAAATGGTGTTGAAAAGAAACAACTCAAAAAGAAAAAACAAGTTAAGCTCATTATGCTAAGTCTATGTTAAAATCATGTTGGCTGAAAGTAGCAAAAGAAAACAATCACTGGGTAAGAATCCGCCCACATAAATCCAAAAAATATCATCCAACAGAACTAAAGGAAATTGGAGCGGACTTAGTTTGAGATCGGTGGAATGTTAACACTCAAACTTCCATTTACTATATGTGGGATAACAAGATCATAACTAAGAAGAATCCCAATCAAGTAAACTTCCAATTAGAATCGTGTTGACATGAATATTGATCGATTGTGAGTACTCATTGTCACCACAAATATAATGGAATTGTATTTTTAATTTAAAATATTATTCTTGTAGGATGACCCAATGCATGTAAAAATATTTGATATTGTAAATATAATTAGAATCAATGATCCGAAAATGTATCCAACACATAGAAAGTTTTGAGAATGAGACAAAACCATTTTCCCCATATCAAAAATAAGTTTTGACTCAAAAATCCATTGAAGGGACAAAATTATCTTGCAAGCCTCCCATTTCTTTTCAATCTTTGTTGAGAAATCCATTTACTATTCATCCAACAATAATAAAAAAGAAGAAGAAAAAAGAAAACTAATTAAAAAACTAGAAACCAAAACTAAACTATGCAAAGAAAATACACTAGCTTATTCTATCCTACTTCTATCCTACACTACACTGGCTGAAAATGAACTATGTAAATGCATAATGCCAATGTAGTTGTCCATGTAATCCTAAGCCTGCAAACACATGTTCATCAGAAAACATGAGTAGAAATAGACTAAAAGTAGGAAAATTTAGAACATGAAAAACTCTGTCCACCATACTAAAGATGTAAAAGTGATGATTCATGGGAAATTTAGTTGTGTAAGATCCCTCCAACCATGATTTAATTCGGTCATCAAATTTAGCATAAGTATCAAAGAATTAATGGAGGGAGTTTATGGGAAAGTAGCATACCAAATGAGAACCATGTATGAATTCTGCATGAAATGGATTTGGTGAGAGAATCTCTATGTTGATATACATGCTAATTCCTGAAGATAAGACAAAAGAATGAGGGCCTAACATAACCATTGGTGTAGAGTGAAGTGCTTCATGCTAGATTTCATAGTGCACTAGAGAATTGGTGAACGCACACCTCAGGTCTTGTCTATGTTCTCAATAGAATACATAAATTAACACAATTTGAACTGTAAACATAAACATAAACACACTAATATGTCTAACACTTAGCACAACAAAACATCAAAACCAACAATTAGATCATACACAGGTACGCAATAATTTAATGCCTAAAATACATGTTCTTAAGTTTGGAACCAAGGGATCCCATACAAGGGACAATGACCCAAATTATTTACATGGAAAACTTGCCAAAGTACAATGGTACACTTACAAAAAAAAATTGAAACCCTCCTAGTTTCCATGCCCAAATCTAGTCAACTTCACAGACTGCCACATCCCTTAAGGATGCCCTTCCAACAAGTTGTCCTAGCCAATACAACTGTCACAATACTATTTCATTAGACCTCAAGGTTGTCCAAAACTTGTAGTTGTTCCGGCCCACAGTTTTTCCCTCAAATGCCTTCTTCTAATTCTTGTAACACTTGTAGCCCACAAGGACTATCCCACATATCTCTTGCTACATTTTCCCACTGGGGAAGCTTGAGAAAAATCCTATAATTCTTCTATATGAAATTGAATGAGGTATTTCCCAGCCTAACCTTCACCTATATCTAATCAACAAGAGTTTAACATGGCCCTCCAGGTTGCGTTCTGAGGTTTAGTGGTTGTGGGTTGAGTTACTGGGCCTCTAGACTCTCAATCTATCCTACATAGGTCTGATGCCATATCCACAAGTTGCGGCCCATGTAGCAGCCACTACAGGGGTCTCAGACCCTCTCTTTTAATCTTTTCTATTACTTGCAACACTTGGTCTCCAAGTGAAATAGATCAGGGTTGAGGTCTGGCCCTACCCGTCCCCTTCTCTCTGCACTATCCCACATAGAAACAACCCCAACACATACCCTCCATTTGGAATGAGATTTAGCCTCTTTCCTCTCTAGTTGTAGCACATAGAAAAAGTCCACAAAACCGTAATAAGGCTCCCTCCTTTAGGAGGATTCACTAGGGCACCATACTCGTCCCCTATCCATGTTGTCCTCCACAAAAGTTACTCCAACCACAAGCCTAGTTGGCCTTCCCACCAAACAAAACTTCCCAAAACAAGCATATAACAACAGACTGTGGCCTAGTGGCCTCTTTCCATGGCTGGACTGCAATCACCAAGTTCCTTGGACTGAAATCACCAAGCTCTCCACACTTATCACTCCACACAAGAATGCCACAATGACATTATTATTATTTATACAAGTCTATGGGTTAACTTAGAAGCCCCTCCACAAGTGAACATCAAATTAGACCTTCTATTTGAATGTGAGGCCCCAACAAAAGCTCACAAGGCCCATCACCAAACCCTTGAATCCCCAACTTCATTCCAAGGGGGTTTTCTCCCCAATGAAAGTGCAATGAGGTGTCAACGAGGATTCCCACATGCACAACACCTAGGGTCATATGAGAATATCTGTCTGGAGCTACAAAACACCAACACTCCCTCTTAGCGAGGGAGGTATTCTCACCCACTCCAATATCTCCTGGAAGTAACTTTGTCTTTGTACTAGATCCACTACCACAACTTCTCTCAAATCCACTTTATTGGCTTCACCCTCTGTCATTGAAGACAATCCTATTGTATGAATTGATTCCATCTTGTAAGACACCCTACTCCTAGAAGCCTCCTACTTCTGAGGATCCTTCCTAGGCATCTCAACCCATGACATATTATTGACATTCTTGGAAGATGTCTCTCTACCATATTGAATTGAAGGTGGACTCCCTCTGAATGGTTGACTCTCCCTCTAATCCTATTGACTCCCTCTAAATTATTGGCTCTCCCTTTGAGCCTACTAACTCCCTCTGAATCCACTAACTCTATCTAAGGTTGGGCTACCTATGAGTCTACACAACCTCGGGAGTTACATGCTCCCTATCCACTGTCACTCTGCTACTCCTGTTCATGGATCACATAGGCTGGCCCTTCTGTCGATACATGTTTTCCTCTCTAAATCTGAGACCACAACTATGTCTAAGCTAGATAGCATAATCCTTCTTCTTAATTGTTGAGTTTGAGAACACATTCTTGGAACCCATAGCACATTTTCCACTCGCAACACATCATGTGACTCCATCTGGAATACCACTGTTCCATATCCCTGTACTACATGCATGGTCTTCATACTAAGCCCCATGTACATACCCGAGTCAAACACTGTGAAGGTATTGAACAAATCACATGCCCTTGTCATGTGCCATTGGATCCCACTTTATAAGAACCATGCATTCCTCCAAGCCAAGCATCATGCTTACCCAAGTCGTGATGATCCAATGAACTTCATGTCAAGTCCATCATGCAAGTCACAAGACTCTCCATGTCTATCCACACACTGCAAATAAACATGTGTCCTCTGTCTAAAATAATCATGAGTTGCATATGGACACTTAGTCTAGTTCACTCTAGACCTATGCAACTAATATTTGAAAGTGTCTTTATCCTCTTGGGTCAAATACTTCATACACTGTCGCACCTCGACAATGTAAACTCTCAAACCCAATGAAGACTCTATCTTGTCAAACTCCCATCCACACAAAGTTATCTTGTATGTGCCAAAGAACCATAGTTGCACCCATTGTAACTCACTATGGAAAGCCACTGGAAATCCATCCAAGGGGTTGGAAACCCACCACACAACATACTTCTATGAATCGAGCTCTCTTCCAATCCACAAAAACTCCTAACACGCCATGCCACCAAGATGCAATAGTCAACCACTCCTCATTTGGACGGTCTACTCCATGTCTCAAACTAGAGACCATCTAACCTACTACTACCTGCAACAGTTAGTGTAGCTCCCTCTTAGAGCTAGATCCTTAACACTACTACAATTCCCTCTCAGAGTTGTCATCTATGTAAATAACTCAGATATGACTACCATTCTCAGAACCTCAAACTCTGACACCATGTTAGATTTCAAAGTGCACCAAAGATTTGGTGCACACACACCTCAGGTATGGTCTATGTTCTCAACATAATACACAAATTAACATTTGAACTATAAACATAAACATCCATTTGAACATTTGAACTATAAACATAAACACACAGATATGTCTAACACTATAAACATTAACATAAGAATTTAATGCCCAAAATGAATATTCTTAATTATGAAGCCAAGGGATCTCATACCATGGAAAATGGCCCAAATTATTTACACGAAAAACATGCCAAAGTACAATGGTACGCTTACTGAACAATTCGAAAATCCTCTTGATTTTCGTGCCCAAATCTAGTCAACTATACATACTGTCCTAGCCCTTAATATTTCCCTTCCATCTAGTTGTCCCATCCAATACATATGTCATGAGATTGTTGCATCAGACCTCAAGGATGTCCAAAAATTGTAGTTGTTCCAACCCACAGGGATTCCCTCAGACTTCACTCAAATGCCTTCTTCTGATGCCTAGAACACTTGCAACCCACAAAGACTATACCATAGATCTTATACTACCTTTTCCCACTAGGGGAGCTTCAGAACAAGCCCAAAATTATGTTGTTTTCAACTAAATGAGGGCTTACCCAACCTAAACTTCACCTACAACCAACCAACAAGAGTTTAACATGGCCCTTAAGGCTGCGGCCCAAGGTTTAGTTGTTGCGGGATGCATTAATAGGCCTACAACCTCTCCATTTTTTCTACAAAGGTTTGCTGGCCTATCCACAAGCTACAACCTGTGTAGCAACCACTACAGGGGTCTCAGGCCCTCTCATTTCGTTTTTTCTATCATGTCCTACACCTGGTCTCCAAGTGAACTAGATTAGGGTTGAGTTTCGGCCCTACCTTGCCCCTTCTCTCTGCACTATCCCACATAGAAAAAACTACAACACATACCTTGCACTTGAACTGAGGTTCGACGTCTTTCCTCTCTAGTTGTAGCACACATAAAATTCCACAAAATAGTAGTAAGGTTCCCTCCTTTAGAAAGCTTCACTAGGGTGTCATACTCAACCCCTCTCCATGTTGTCTTCCACAGAAAATACTCCAACCGCAGGCCTACTCGGCCTTCCCACCAAAGAGACCTTCCCAAAACAAGAAAAAAACAATAGAATGAGGCCTAGCAACCTCTCTCCATGGGTGGTGTAACATCCCGCTCTGGCGCACTTACCAAACTTATTCTTTGAGGACACTTGCTCGCAAGTGATCTGGATTTTTATGATGATAAAACTTTTTCCTTCATTATGATGCGTTAAGATATATGACAGGATGTTTTTACTACGTT
>ML779977.1:70874-108627 GCA_009831015.1 Picea engelmannii
TAGAGAATTGGAAAACATGTTCATATACATATGTTTCACCCTCCCCATAAAATTTAATTTGAGATGAGAGATGAAAAATATTTCTAGGAGTTTTAAGAGGTACAAAACCAAAAAAACATCTCCATAAATGGACATGGGAAGGAACCATTAGTAAATAAAAGGAAAAATTAATAAGAATGAATACACAAGCTGAACTTGTGATCTGACGCTCCTTGTAGCACTAGTTCTATTGACATGTCAAAATATATTGTCAAGTAGTTAAGGGAGAACGCCTGATGGTGTGTCCCAGTCAGACCTACTCTCATTTATTTCTGACCCGTATGTGGGCCTAATTTCCACTACGAATTAAAAGAAGAAAAAAGGAATGATAGTAAATTGTCTCCCAAAGAACTTTAATTAATTCTAAATCTAATCTAACTAAAACAACTGCAAACTATATAATATAATTACTTCTAACCTATCATGCATGAGAAAAACTAATTAAATGAATAAAATTTGAGATAGCGTTATTGATAGTAGAAATAGTTCATGTCCATTCACAATGCATTAAAGAAATGGAATTTTAGAACTAATCACAAATAGTTGCAGATAAGTTCTATAACATCATCACTGTATTCACCATAAATCATAATAACATAAGAATTCCAAATACTGGACATAAAAATAGTTCATATGCCAAGCATTAAAAAAAGATTAAATAGTAAACACTTCAATAGAGTAGTCCCAATCACATTTGATAATGATTATGATCTTTTCTTCATTGTTGAGATAATAGTATCACCGTCAAATGATGGGAAAAATTCCCCTATTACATTCAGTGGTTTTCCTTTTATAAAACAAGGAAGACCTTTCACCTTTTGTAATAACCAACACTTACATATCTACAACTTCATCAAATGACTGAAATTTCCCATTCATTTTCATAAATGAATATACAAGAATTATAAATAGAAGTTAAAAACGCTCATGAGTGGTCAATTTCCATTTAGAGTTGTTCTTGAGTGATATTTATTAAAAATATTGTTGGCTCTACCCGACTGTATCCTCTCTTGTTATTAAAATTTTTCTAGGCACTTTTTGTGTTAATATCATGAATAAGATTCTCTCATCTTCTTATTCTCTGCTTCATATTTATAACGTGCTCTTCCAGGTCCGATTTTGACTCCTGGAACTCCAATTATGATTACCTGAGCATTGCATGATCCATTTTTAATGAAATTCAGGTCTCTTCCATTCTTTGAATTTTTTGGGTGTTTTCATCATCAATTTTTCAATAATATTTGTACCATAACATTCTTCTCTCTTCTAGCTTTCCAACGAGCTATCCTCGTTCTGATTTCGTCCTTTGGATCCTTAGTTATGGTTCTCTGAAATTTCACATTTTATTCCCCTTTGAATTTGTGGCCCTCTTTTCTTTGATGTTTTTAAAGATTTCCAGTCGTTGGTCTAGATTGACTTATTCTTCCAATAGATTCTTTTTCTCAAGAGATTTCGAACAAGCTATCCTGATCATGATCTAGACTCTTATAACTCAAGATATGGCCACTTGAAGCCAACGCCCAATAACCCTTGATCTAGTCTTGGAGGATCTGAACCTTCGATCTTCAACCCTAAAAGAACTATCTTACATGCATCGGGTAATTTGTGTTTTCATGGTATATTATGTTTTTCTTCCCCTTACTTGGTTTGTGTATAGAACTAGAGGAGGCATGGAACCTAGGGCCCACTTAAAAATTTTAGCCAATAAACCATGGGAAAATAGGAAAATAAAAACAATTTTTTTTTAATAATAAAATAACCTATAGTTCCACCTCTGAAATATGTTAAAATAATACCCCCATTGTCGGCCTTCAAACTTCGGAGAAATCCTAGGTATGGTAAGTGGAGTAGAAACTCGACGTGAAAACCGTGAACGTGAAAATTCTAATGGGTAATTTCCTGAAGAGATAATCCTGAAATAGTACTGAAATCCTAAGTCCAAAAATAATATAAAATAATACTTCTTGAAATCCTAAGTCCGAAAATAATATAAAATAATACTTTGTGTTTTTAGACTTCGGGCTTTGGTAAAATCATAAGTGAGTTGCATGGGTGAAAACTCTGAAGGCCAAAATCCTGATGGGTAAGTTTCGATGGGTAAAAGATCGAAAAACCTAAGTCCCGAAATAATATTAAGAAAATAATACCATGGCTAAACTTATGAAATGGTGTCGAGAAAAAGAGTTTCAAGAAAGTATCGAGATGGTGTCATAAGGGTAAACCTCAAAGAAAAAGTTTACCTCCTGAGTGGGCCTAATGGTTAAGAACATGTGTTTTCTCTTAAGAGGTCACAAGTTCAAATCCAGAGGGGGCTAGGGTATGTATACCTCCGTAGACTTTACCAGTCAAATCGCTAGGCAGAGAGGGTCCCTTGTCCCATAAACAAGGGGGTCTCATACACCAATTAGGTGTCTGTCTTGGCCGTGCCCTGAAAAATGGATTATTATTATTATTATTATATAAACAAAATAAATAAAATACGATATAATAGAATATTATAAACTCAAAATTTAATGAAAATAAGAAAAATTAACAATAAAATAAAAAAATATATACAAAACAAAAATAGGAAAAATGAGGCCAAGTTTTGCATGAGTCAGGGTTCCACACTAGTCAGTGTTCTACACCTAGGGACCAAAAATAAAAACAAGGTATATCATGTAGATTTCAAATAATTATGTGCTAAGTCAGATGGGTACATCATATGGAGATTGCGACTGCACAAAATTGGATAAGACGAATGACGAAAAGGAAGTGAGAAAATAGATGGCACGTCGCATGACATATTAACGTCATAAAGGGTGACGAGAAAAAGGAGCTTGACGTTAGTCGGGAAATGGTATATGTCGATTCAATCAAGGTGAGAATCACAAAGGGATGACCTGATAAGGTTGCAAGGAGAGGGACTCCAATATGATCAGGGAACATGCACTTACGTGAGACCACAATCCATGGCCCTAGAGTTGACAAGTGGAAAGAAAACAATGGATGACAATATGACACGGTTCCACATCCGAGAAGCTCAATAGACCTTCAGACTTTGGATTTTGAAAAGAGGGAAATCCTTAAGGATAACCTGATAGAGATCATTCTAAAGAATCCAACTTCTTTCAGATATCAAAAATATCACAAGGGACTTCACTTAGTCAAACTGATGGGACAAACTTGATAAGGGGAGCCTGATAAGCTTCGAGCCTTCAGGCTTCAGACAAGTCTTGAAACATTGAAAAATTGAGAGTGAAAAACATGCAAATAACACTTTCATGAGATATATTAAACAAAAAAAAAAAACTTAGAAAATTGGAAAACATGTTCATATACAGATGTTTCACCCTCCCCATCAAATTTAATTTGAGATGAGAGATGAAAAATATTTCTAGGAGTTTTAAGAGGTACACAACCAAAAAAACATCTCCATAAATGGATATGGGAAGGAACCATTAGTAAATAAAAGGAAAAATTATAAAGAATGAATCCACAAGCTGAACTTGTCATCTGATGCTCCTTCTAGCACTAGTTCTATTGACATGTCAAAATAGTTTGTCAAGTAGTTAAGGGAGAACACCTGATGGTATGTCCAAGTCAGACCTACTCTCATTTAGGGTAGTGTTTATGACCCGTATGTGGGCCTAATTTCCACTATGAAATAAAAGAATAAAAAAGGAAAGATAGTAAATTGTCTCCCAAAGAACTTTAATTAATTCTAAATCTAATCTAACTAAAACAAATGCAAACTATATAATCTAATTACTTCTAACCTATCATGCATGAGAAAAACTAATTAAATGAATAAAATTTGAGATAGCGTTATTGATAGTAGAAATAGTTCATGTCCATTCACAATGCATTAAATCAATGGAATTTTAGAACTAATCACAAATAGTTGCACATAAGTTCTATAACATCATCACTATATTCACCATAAATCATAATAGCATAAGAATTCCAAATATTAGACATAGAAATAGTTCATATGACAAGCATTAAAAAAAGATTAAATAGTAAACACTTCAATAGAGTATTCCCAATCACATTTGATAATAATTATGATATTTTCTTCATTGTTGAGATAATAGTATCACCATCAAATGATGGGAAAAATTCCCCTATTACATTCAATGGTTTTCCTTTTATAAAACAAGGAAGACCTTTCACCTTCTGTAACAACCAACACTTACATATCTATAACTTCATCAAATGACTGGAATTTCCCATTCATTTTCATAAATGAATATACAAGAATTATAAATAGAAGTTGAAAAGGCTCATGAGTGGTCAATCTCCATTTAGAGTTGTTCTTGAGTGATATTTCTTAAAAATATTCTTGGTTCTACCCGACTGTATCCTCTCTTGTTATTAAAATTTTTCTAGGCATTTTTGGTGTTTAATATCATGAATATGATTCTTTAATCTTCTTCTTCTCTGCTTCATATTTATAATGTGCTCTTCCAGGTTCGATTTTGACTCCTGGAACTCCAATTATGATTACCTGAACATTGGACGATCCATTTTTAATGAAATTCAGGTCTCTTCCGTTCTTTGAATTTCTTGGGTGTTTTCATCATTAATTTTTCAATAATATTTGTACCATAGAATTCTTCTCTCTTCTAGATTTCCAACGAGCTATACTGGTTCTGATTCCGTCCTTTGGATCCTTAGTTATGGTTATCTGAAATTTCACATTTTATTCCCCTTTGAATTTGTGGCCCTCTTTTCTTTGATGTTTTTAAATATTTTCAGTCGTTGGTCTAGCTTGACTTATTCTTCCAATAGATTATTTTTCTCAAGAGATTTCCAACAAGCTATCCTGATCATGATTTGGACTCTTATAACTCAAGATATGGCCACTTGAAGTCGACGCCCAATAACCCTTGATCTGGTCTTGGGGGATCTGAACCTTCGATCTTCAACCCTAAAAGAATTATCTTACATGCATCGGGTAATTTGAGTTTTCATGGTATATTAAGTTTTTCTTCCCCTTACTTTGTTTGTGTATAGAACTAGAGAAGGCAAGGAACCTAGGGCCCACTTAAAAATTTTAGCCAATAAACCATCAGAAAATAGGAAAATAAAAACATTTTTTTTTAATAATAAAATAACCTATAGTTCCACCTCTGAAATATGTTAAAATAATACTCCCATTGTCGGCCTTCGAACTTCGGAGAAATCCTAGGTACGGTAAGTGGAGTAGAAACACGACGTGAAAACCGTGAACGTGAAAATTGTGATGGGTAATTTCCTGAAGAGATAATCCCGAAATAGTACTGAAAGCCTAAGTCGAAAAATAATATAAAACTAGCATACCCCCGAAGCGGGGGAAAGGGAATGCTGAAAAAAACTAAGTAGCATCTGTCAATGGACATTTTGTAAAATCCACCAATGTAAAATCCATTGATTTATGGCTTAAATATTTTATCCAAATATAACAAATGAACTTTGAATGTTTGCAGTTTCAAGTTATTAGCGAGCTAATCCCTTGGTAGGTAATCTGGCCTGTGAGACAAAAGAAATAAAGAGTCGTTAGGGAAGTTTTCTTTGCAGCCCTGAATCTTAGGTCTCTTGTATTGAAACTAAAGATTTTACCAAGATTCAAGCAATTTATCTTAAAGTATATCCGCGTATGTTATTCAATCTAAACCCAGATAGGATAAGGATTCATAATAGATTTGTAAGGTACTAAATAACAAAGAAAGCTTTAAAATTACAATAACAAAATTGTACCAAAGAACTGCAAACAGTGAAATGAACTACAAACCTAAATATTCATAAAAACGCTGAAAAGAACCTTCAAGTTAGGTTTATATAAATATTTATGTCAAAAAAGGAGTCACAATTACTAACAAATCATTAGAAAATATGGTATAGAATTTGAAACCCTGACTGGGTCATAGAACAAAACATAAACCTGAGTGGAATATTCTATAAAAGAGGTTCATCAACAGTGTGCAAACTCATTGCCTTGAGTTGTCCGCCACGTAGTTACATGGAGAAAATACCCGCTAAAGTAGGGGAAAGGGAGAAAGTACCCACATTTTCCTCTGAACAACACTAAGTCATTTTTTATCTAGAACTTTGTAGGAGGTTCGGAAAAATATATTGAAATAGTTACATTGTAACCGTTTGCATCAATATTATGTAAGGAAAGGAAAAAACTTAAATATAAGAATTTTCTTCACCTTCGTGTATTTATTTGTTGTTTTGTTCTCAACGGTTTAGTAGATGTTGGCATTTACTTTATCTGGTGAATCACTTAGTTTATGTCTACAACGAAATGTTATGTTGTCAATGGTTTACTCTATTTTAAAGCCATTTACTTTTTGTAATGTCAATACCACCACCTACTTGTATACGGAGAAAATCAAAATGTAACATACTATATTCAAATTTACATATTAAGTTATAACATTTTGTAAGTGACGAGATCCCGTGACCTTTTAGTTGTGACTGTCATTTTCTTAGTCTTGAATGATTATGAAGAAGTGGACAAGGGAAACTTCACTCAAATCTTAAAATATTTGTGCTGGAATTTATTGAATGGGAAAATTGTATATATACCACTGTGAAAAGAAAAATTGGATATAAAGGACTCCACTGTGAAAAGAAAAATTGGATATAAAGGACTCCAAATGTGGTTCGTAGCCAGTATGAAAGTATTAATTATAGGTTTACTGCATATGAATCTTTTAATCCATATCATCAGGGAAACAATGTAGAAAGTTTGAGTGAAGAGTTTACCCCAAACATATTGGATAAAAACATCAATTTTGTGTTGTGCAGTTGTGTCATGATCACAATCATAGGGCCGCTAAACTCCAAGAGACTACAACATACATGTCTACATGAAATTCAACAATACAGTTTAACATAGAAACTTGAAGTAAAGAATATTGTACCTAATACCTTCACGGTCATGCAAATTTGACTACAAAACCAAATCTAGACCACCAAAGCCAAGATACTTTTCTTCCCTCCAATTAAAACAACCTGCAATTGTGCATTGTTGGCACAATATTTCCCATTTTTAGTAATATAGTGGCATGGTATGTTGGGATTTATAATTTGCTTAAGAAACATAATTCGCGTAAGGAACATGGTATGTTGGGATTTATATGTCACAATGGAGAAAAGACGAGGAGAAGATATTTTGAGATTTTGAAGCTATAAAAAAATTAGAAGATGTCAACCTCTTTCGATGCAACAATGCTCAAACTCTCTCAAATTTGAGTTTAATGAAAGAAAATAAAATTTGTTTTTCTAGAAAATTGGTAGAAAATTTATGAAAGAAAAAATCTTGGTCTCTTGGAAACGTGCCTTGAAACAACCTTGAAACCATTCGAGAGAAACAATACATGAATCTTTCAACGAATTGACAATGAAGACAATTCCAAAATGCAAAATAGAAACTTGACAGGAACCATGCTGCCACTATATGTAGAATTGAGATCACTTAGTTCACAACTTCAACCGATACATATTACTTCCGTCAGAAATTGGGTCCAATTGATTTGTGTTATATCTAGAATTGAGATCACTTGGTTTACAACTTCAATCGATACAATTTACTTCCGTTAAAAATTGGGTCCAATTGATTTGTATTTTAGATAGAAAACATAAAAAATGAAACTAATCAGCCTCAATTAACCCCAACTGGGTCCAAAATCTAAAACATCAAACCAATCAATCTCAATCCCATTTTATCCTTGGTTGGATGGTAAATCGAGGTCTTGATTAAAAAATAAAGTGGGGTGTTTCATATCCACCAAAGTTCAATCCCAGAATCGCTAAGGTTGGTCTTCACTTTGGCTGCTTTATATGATAAGTTGGACCTTCATTCTGTTGCTAAAGTAGTTGATTTCCTGACAATATTTCAGATGCAGATCAGGATCCCATTACCAGTCGCAGTCCATGTTGTTTGGGCCAGTGTTGCAAATATCTCTGATTTCTCCCGATATATCTGAGTTTTTCCAAGTTTTCCAGGTTGCTGATATTTTCCAAGCTTTTCAAGTCCAACTTTTTGCTTGTCAATATTTTCTGACAAGTTTATTTACAGGCCCTCGTCAGTGTATTCCCGAAAATGATATTTGCAACATTGGTTTTGGGCCACTCAAAATTCATAATGGATGCATGAGGGCAATAATGTGTAGCGGTCTCTAGAATGCAGACAGGAGATCTCATGAATTCAAAGCAGACTCTTCACTTCAGTTGGTTGGGAAGTAAGTTAGACCTTTTAATAATTTGTAGACAATAATGGATTCAGTACGGTTCAAGGTGAAATGGATCAAAGGAATGATTCTGATGTGAGAAAAAAAATGCAGTGGTTCTTGTATTGTTTTGCAGTGAACATTCATTTTCCAGCATTGGTCGGAAAAAGACAAATGGCAGGAGTGGATAAATGTCGGACATGAGTTATAAGTTCTCCAACACTCGTCCGAAAACTTTTAGAGTAGCTGCTGATAATCTTGGAATAAGTTATAAGTTCCCCAACACTCATCGGAAAACTTTGACGGTAGCTGGTGTGAAATAGTCTTGGAAAACAATCCTTTTCCGGAACTTATGGGAAAAATAATCCCTATGTGATCACCATATGAGCTAAAATTTTGAAAAGAAAGACAAACAATACCTGTAAAGCTATAGAGATACAAGAATCCGTTCGTACCTTGAGTGGCATTCCGATGACAATCGACCCAGTTGAAGCCACCAACTTGAGTGGCATTCCGATGACAATCGACCCAGTTGAAGCCACCAAAATTGACAAGCTAGTAAATGCAGCCGAACCAAAATTGACAAGCTAGTAAATGCAGCCGAGCCAAAAGCTTCATTAACCAGGCCAATCCCATAAACTCATGCTACCAATGCCCCTCCCAGCATGGTAATTGTCACCAACACATAACTCCAGGTAGGAGCAACGTGCAAATACCGCCCGAAGGAGTAAAAGACAACCCTGATTTCCAGACACACAGTCACAACCACCCGTGCAATTGCGCCATTAACGATGTGAATATGCTGAAGCGGAAGAAGATCCTTCAAAATGTACCAAAATGCGCCAAAAGCCGACGCGCATAATTGAAACAACAGAGGCACAAAAAAACAGCAGGAAGAGGTCACAAACAGAAAGAGGAAATACGGGTAAGACAAAGACTGGTAATTAATAAGGGCTAGGGTTAAAATTGTATGTTGTAACTATACAACAGATCATTAATTCTAAAATTGTGAGTAAGCAATAACATGAAGGCTAAGGAATAAACTAAACTATAGGTGATGAGATGACCAAAAGCTCATCAATCAATAAAACTTAAGTATTCCATAAAGTTTGGGAAGTATCTGGGATCTAAGTTTATTATGCCCAAAGGTGTACACCTATTGACAATGGACAGATTTAATAGGGGTTTAGTGCTTAATAAGTTTTTTATGGATAGGATTAAATATGGCTGGAATATTCCTAGTAGTCACACAAAATAAATAGCTGTGATTTCAATCATTAACTTCCTAGCTATTATAAAGACATCCGTATGTGTTTACTTTTTTACATTTATCTAATCATATTTTGAGGCAGATTTAATAAGGGTTTATGTGTTTACTTTTTTACATTTACCTAATCATATTTAAAAATTACTTTGATAGCTAACTGATTGTCACGACTAAGTGATTAACAGAAATTAAAATATTAACACCAGATAAATGAATCTCAACCGTTTAATTTATACTTTTATAACAAGATAGTAGGAGGAATATGGGATTATCATGGCTATTCACCTTTCTACTGGTGGGCGTTAACTCATTTCTGATTCCGGGTGGACTCCCTCGGTCTGAAGGCCTCGACGAAGCTGTTCAATGAGTTTGGAAGATTGGAGTAACGGTAACGGGTCTGCTTTGGTCTAGCCTGAGTAAGAAGCCAGGGCGGTCGAGTGACGAAGACAGTGAGCCATATCCTTAGCAGGTTAAGCTGTTGTTTGGTTGGTGTCTGTAAAGGAGGTAATTATATTTAAATTTTTAGTTATATTTTAATTTTTATAGTTCTTTATTTATTAATCAATAATAAAATTTAATATATTTTTTTAAAGATTCGTTTCAGCTATTTAACTACTGTGCTAGTTAGCTATTTAACTACTGTGCTAGTTGATACTTGCATTTCATTAAATCATTTATAATATATATATTATATATATTTAAAAAAATTATTGTCTACTAACTAAGTGGCGCAAAGACTCTGTCAAGCTAGCACAGAAGCCAAAACTCACTATATCAAGAGAAGTGCAACTTATCAACCCCAATGGAGCAGTATGCCTCCGAACCTGGATAAACTAGATTTGCTATAAACTAGATTTGCTCGAGATTTGCTTTATTAAAATATGCATTTCAAAAGGTTTTTAAATTGATGGATAGACTTTCTTCATTTATAATTGCATAAATAAAATAATCTGTTTATTATTTTTTGAAAAAATTTATCACATGGAAAGAACAAAAATTATAATGAGAGCTTATATTATCATTTATTTATGAAAAAAACATAAAAAAACCAAACAAATTTAGGGCTTGAGGCGCTCCAGTAAAGCCTCCCAGTGACTTGGGATGGGCGGAGTAAAGCCTCTCCCAGTGACTTGGAATGGGCGACGCGTGCCCATCTGACTGCCCAGTCCTTCCACGTTGTGGGAGTCAAAGTGCCCAGTGTTTGCATGGGATATACATGGAAAGCATCCTCCGCCAGCCACTCCTGGCGGAAGAGACAGGTCTCTCCAGATGTAAAGCAACAGGGGCAAAAACAGTAGGACTAGGGTATGAAGTGTGCATTCGAGCGGACCGAGAATCAGGGCTTCGTCTGCAATCTGGCAGCCATACCGCTTTTAGGCCTTGGTCCTGAAAGAAGACTGCCCCAGAGAATACAGCCAGTAGAAGAAGCAGAGAATCGTCATCAAAAAATAGGGCGCGTGATCCATTCCCACGGCCGCCACGGCCCCCCACGTCCAGATTACCTACGCTGTGAACGGAATACAGGCGAACAGGAGCCGCTCTAGGGTTACGACTATGGACGGATTCTCAAGCTGGAGCCACCGGAAATTTTCTGATCACGCCATGGTCACTGAAATCACACACCATGGTCACTGAAATCAGCATTCACTCTGAATATATACATCGTGCGGTCTATTGGTATACTGAGGTCTTGAGCTACACAGCCTTTTGTGGACACAACCAGTTCACCTTATTAGAAGGTTGAAACACACTGAAGTCGCAACAACAACAGTCAGACTTGCAAAAGAATGGAAGTGTGAGCCAGGTAGACACCCATTTCCCAATTTCTCTACAAAGTTATTTAAACGGGTAGACACCCATTTCCCAATTTCTGCACAAAGCTATTTAAACGGGTGATCGTCGTGCATATTTGTTTGCATGTTTAAGGTGCCAGACGGTGGATTTCAGCTTAAATCAAAGCTCGGAGGTACTGCTCAGACAGACCATTGTTGTCAGGATTTGGATTCATCCTTTCTTAATCCTTCTTGTCTGAGGCAAAAGAACAACTACCAGATTGATGATGGCAGAAGCGAGGGATAGTCGTCCAGCCTTGGAAGTTCCTGTGAAGTGCATGAAATCCCAAGAAGTTGAAATTCAGAATGCCTGTGCTGCAAAAACAACGGAAGAACCAATGCCATTTCACTGTGCTAAGGCCAGAGGGGGCTGGGAGCCACAGGAAAGATGCATTTCGACTGTTATACCTGGGTGGTTTTCGCAAGTTCGAGTCAAGTCGCCTGGTCTTTTTCTATATCTCTATTGCCTTTGTTATTATGATTGTTTTTTCCCCTGTTTGAATCGTCCATTTTTTTGGACTTAAATGAGCCGTGAGGGGTTGCGCTGTGTTTTCAATTCGCCAAATGTGCTGATGTGGGTGTGCTTCGGTTCACAATTTTGTGAAATTGCGAATGTGGATTATGCTTCTGCTTTCATTTTTCTTAAATATGTTTAGCTTGGTTTTGAGTTTTCAATGGTTCTGAAATGTGTCAGGCTCAGTTTTGATTTAAATTGAACGGACTGAAGTGAGTTGGAGTTGGGCTTGGTTTTGGTTGAAATTGAATGGACTGAAGCTGGTCCGGTTCGGTTTTGGTTTAAATCGAATGGGCTGTTGTGGAACTTGATGTGTTTTCATTGTTTTGATATGGGCTGATATGGTTATGCACGGTTTTATTTCAGGTGGGTTTTCCTTTATTTTTTTAATAAGAAAAATATTAAATATATAGAGTCCCGTGGACTATTTTGAATTGGGTTATTTTGATTTTTTTTTATTCATGTAGAAGTTCTTTCACTATTTGCTTTATTTCACGATTCCCTGTTTCGAATTCCCTAATTGAAATAGTTGCAAAAGATCGTGTACAGCAATAACTCGGGGTCCGAAAAATGGTAATCAGAAAAAATGTGGAAAAATCCAAAATTGGGCAAAAGAATTGCCAAGAAAGATTTTTTTAAAAATTGATTCAAATTTCGTGATTCTGGTAACAGATACTTGTAACTCCATTACGATATCAAAATTGAAGCCTCTGGATTGACATAAAAAAAAACAATGTTATTGTTTTTGATGAATTTACCTTCATTTTATGATCACCTGCTGCCAAGTGAGAGATCTGCTTTCACTATTCTCAGACTGGGAATTGTTTGCTTTTGATTTCTCCGGCATTTTCAAAGCACACACCGATCAGAAAATTCGCCTCGCAGCACACCAGCACGGCAAGTATGTACAACGGCCAGGAATCTATGGTGGAGAGAGTCGAACCCCCAAGCACGAAGGCCAGCTGCTAAATGAGCAGGATCGACCAGATGCCGAAGAAGGCGCCTTGCTTGAGCTGCAGGGAGTCCAGGGAGTCGAGGATGTAGGAAACCATGAGCCCGACCGCCAAAGTTGCCATTACCGGAATACCACCCATTTCTACCAGGAGGGCCGATTCGGGCGTTGTAGGCGAAGGAGGCCGAGGGAGTTATTTGATACTGCTGAAGTAGTGCAGTAGCGTATGGGTGAAAGCGGGAAGGGGCATTGAGGCGGTGGACGGCAATCAGCGTATGGGTGAAAGCAGGAATCGGCATTGAGGCGGTGGTGGACGGCAATGAGGCGGTGGACACACGTGGCAGATTAACAAAACACTTGTACAGTTGCAAATGGCTATGGACAGACGACGAAAAGTCGAGAGAGAACTCCCCCTAAAAGAACGCCTTCGGGTAATAATACTTCTTGAATTCCTAAGTCCGAAAATAATATAAAATAATACTTTGTGTTTTTAGACTTCGGGCTTTGGTAAAATCATAAGTGAGGTGCATGGGTGAAAACTCTGAAGGCCAAAATCGATGGGTAAGTTTCGATACGCCTTCGGGTAATAATACTTCTTGAATTCCTAAGTCCGAAAATAATATAAAATAATACTTTGTGTTTTTAGACTTCGGGCTTTGGTAAAATCATAAGTGAGGTGCATGGGTGAAAACTCTGAAGGCCAAAATCGATGGGTAAGTTTCGATGGGTAATGGTCCCGCGAGACAGCGCGATTGGTAAGACAGCACCTTTCTCCAAGTTTGGGAGGAGGTCTAGAGGTCAAACCCGGCTGGGTCTCCGGGACGAATATGTAATGGCTGCTATGAGCTGGTCTGGTTACTACCTTCCTCCAAGTTTGGGAGGAGGTCTAGAGGTCAAACCCGGCTGGGTCTGCGGGACGAATATGTAATGGCTGCTATGAGCTGATCTGGTTACTGTGATTGTAAATGATATATATCTCTAATATATATCGAGTAATTTCTCGTTGAAAAAAAAAAAAAAAAAGTTTCGATAGGTAAAAGATCGAAAAGCCTAAGTCCCGAAATAATATTAAGAAAATAATACCATGGCTAAACTTATGAAGTTTCGAGAAAGTAGGCAGATGGTGTCATAAGGGTAAACATCAAAGCAAAAGTTTTGATATAAATTCTACGACATGAATCCTCTCATCGGGTAGGTGAAATGTGAAAAACCCAAAGGAATTTTTTTTGAAGGGCTAAGTCCCAAAATAATGTTAAATTAATAAAGTCATATGGGGTGGAGGGGATTCTTAGAAAGATATGGGAATATTCCAATGTGATAATCATGAATATTGAAAGCCAATGAAAGTAGGGGAACTATACTAATAATAAAATTAAAAATATTAGGGGAATTAAAAATATCAGAAGGGAGGGACTAGGTTAAAAACATTTATTTAATAAAATTAAAAATATCACAAGGGACTAGGTTAAAAACATTTACTTAAGTGGGTCCAATGGTTAAGAACATGTGTTTTTTCTTAAGAGGTTACAAGTTCAAATTCAGAGGGGGTAGGGTATGTATACCTCTATAGACTTTACCAGTCAAATCGCTAGGCGGAGGGGGTCTCTTGTCCCATAAACAAGGGGGTCTCATACACCAATTGGGTGTCTGGCTTGGTTGTGACCTTAAAAATGGATTATTAATTTTTTTTTTAAGTAAAAATGATGGGACTTGTTATATTAACATAAGCAAAATACAGTAACCATTTGCGATGCCAGCTGTCCTGCCTAAACAAGAAACCGGGACAGCTGGGCATCCATTGCCATGTGTTACCCAGCTGACAAAAGTCACAAAATTAACAGTGTGTCGTCCTGCCCGAAGGAAACCAGGACTATCAGACATGAAGTTTAAACTGTATGTCATGAACTAGTCTTAAGAAAAATAAGAGCTAACTGGCCCGAAGCCTAAATTATAACAGAGAAAGCAAATTCTAATCACGAGCATCATTTAACCTTTGAGCCTGCGCGCTTGTCCTCGTCCTCGTGCTGTCGCCACCCTGCTGGAAACGCATAAGTCTGCACACACGTTGGGCATTGCCTCTTTGGAAGAGTTCTGGAGTGAGCCGCGAAGAGCAGGTCGAGTCTTTGGTCAATTTGTGCGAGGCGAAAGACCTGATCATCCAACAGACTCCTCAACTCAAAAATGAGAGTGAGGTACCCTGAGTCAGCGAAGAGTGGCTGCTCTTGCCTGTGGCTATCGATTGACACCGGGGGAATGGTCTCTGCTGCTTCGTGATGCGTGTGCACCTGTTGATTGCGTGCTTGTAGCGCTGCCTCCATGGGTGGTTCAGGAGGAACCTCCTCTTCTATGTAGCAGGTGGTGTAAGGCTCCTCTAGGATGGTGGTGCTGGGGCCAGGCAGAATGCTCGTAGGTGGAGGCTTGCTGTCTGAACCAAACTCCGAAGGTGGGTTCTAGTTATCCGGCACTGTGAACAGAGTGTGCTCGGGGAAGCTCTCCAAGCCATCCTCCGGGATAACTTCTTCCACGTACGTCATTGGAGGCGTTCGTGGTGTCGTGTGCCTTCGGCTGGTTGCCATTGTTATTGCCTTCTCGAATTTCTTTTTCCTCTGGTGTCATGATTCGGCCGTATACCAGGAAGCTCCCCTACGCGGCTTCCCTCTCGCTCCGGGCATGGTGGGGGTCCGGTAGATTACCAAGGTTCTTTCCAAATGGGTCGCTTTGCTCCAGAACTCTGACGGGGCCACAGAATGTTGCTGCTGTTCCAGTGGAGTGGAGAAAATTCTGCTGCAATGTTGTTGTCCCAGTGGGGTGGAGGATGCAAAGAGTGACTGGCGCTTTTCTCTGTCGAATTGGGTGATAAGGAGGAGGGCTAACATGACCGCCATGGCCATTAAAACCTGCTGGTGAGTGTGCTAATGGCTGGTACCCTTCCCTTGCGCGAAGGGGCTCATCGCTTGAATGCGGCTGCTCTGATCCATGGAGAGTTAAAGTCTGAGGGGATAGTGGCTGGTAGATGCATTAATATCGCGTCCCGACCTGATCTCGCGTGGCTCAATCGTGCAACGTGTCACCCCATCCGGGGAAAAAATGGATTATTATTATTATTATATAAACAAAATAAATAAAATACGATATAATAGAATAATATAAACTCGGACTTTAATGAAAATAAGAAAAATAAACAAAAATTAACAACAAAATAAAAATATATATACAAAACAAAAATAGGAAAAATGAGGCCAAGTTTCGCATGAGCATAATTGTGTGCTAAGTCAGATGGGTACATCATATGGAGATTGCGACTACACAAAATTGGATAAGACGAATGACGAAAAGGCAGTGAGAAAATAGATGGCACGTTGCATGACATATTAACGTCATAAAGGGTGATGAGAAAAAGGAGCTTAACGCTAGTTGGACAATGGGATATGTCAATTCGATCAAGGCGAGAATCACAAAGGGATGACCTGATAAGGTTGCAAGGAGAGGGACTCCAATATGATCAGGGAACATGCACTTACGTCAGACCACAATCCATGGCCCTAGAGGTGACAAGTGGAAAGAAAGCAGTGGATGACAATATGCCACGGTTCCACATCTGAGAAGCTCAATAGACCTTCAGACTTTGGATTTTGAAAAGAGGGAAATCCTTAAGGATAACCTGATAGAGATCATTCTAAAGAATCCAACTTCTTTCGGATATCAAAAATATGACAAGGGACTTCACTTAGTTAACCTGATGGGAAAAACTTGATAAGGGGAGCCTGATAGGCTTCAAAAAAGTTTTGAAACAATGCACACTAAGCACTCTAAAAGTAGATTACTGATAAAGATAAATCTAATAAGCTTGTAGGATAGGACTACGGGAAAGGTGATCCGATCAACTTGTCGAATTTCGAGTTTAGGAAACTATGATGAGAAAGGTAGATAGTATGACTTCTCGATGAGGAGAGTCTGAGCAAGTGGCTCTGATAGCCTTGCAGGCTCTGAATCTCAAGGAAACTACAAGAAAGGGTGACTCTACTTCCCGATGAGGGAGAGATCGATAAGGATCAAGGCTCTAACCACGGATCAAGATTCCTCCCACATAATGCAATACAACAGGATTTAGGCATAGGAATTGAAGTGAAAAAAATTAATTTGCAACAATGATAATAGTAATTTTGACTAAGGTTTGGGCAAGTCGAGACTTAATTCCAAATGTTGAATGTTGGCTTCAAATAAAAGACAAGATTTGCAAAGAGAAAAGTCTAGTCAAGAGAAAGAAGACCAAGGGATTTCCCACATGCATTTCAAAGCTGAAGAGGTCATGTAAAGGCAGTGACTCTGCGAACCTACTCCTGGAACCATAGAAAAGATGAGATCAATTATGAAAGGAAGAAAATACTTGTCAATATATCATAAACGCTACATTCTTTACCTTTTCCTTCAACAAACTTATGAATGAGTGTTAGGTTTTCTTGCAAAATATAGAAAAAGAAAGAATAAATTTCTCAAAGATAATCATCCATGATCTAATCCTTTCATAAACAACTTACTTCCGTACATAAATGTCATCCAAGTTGTATGTATCTAACCTCAAACTCATAGAAAGGATCATTGATCTTGTGATTCTAGCTAAGAGTTCGAAACTAAAGAATATGAATGAGCATAAATATTAAAACATTAGATTCAACATGCAAGCAAGAGGATGCATAATGCATATATGTTCTTCATTTAAGTTAAATCCATTTACAAAGTTCTTGAAAAAAAAACTCATTCAAGTTATACAATAGAACATCAAACTTTACAGTTAAATAAGATCATCTAATAATTCTAAATCTGCAAAAGGTCCCAAAAACAACTTATCAATTTCATCATACAAATGTCAATGAAGCATGAGAAGCCAAAAAACATTATGAAAACATTTTAGAGTATAATATCAAAAAGATCAACAATCCTCCATCAAGGAAAATCGACAATAAAGATCCAAACCCCCAACTCAATCAAGGTAAATAAAGAATAATCATTAGATTCATAGTATAAAAACATTAAACACTAGAATTCAAATTTTAGTAAGGGGGCTTTTCCTTTCACTTCTAAAAACAAAAGTAAAAGGGGGGTTTTTGCAACCACAATACTATGTTAAGTAAAATATTTTAATATTATATACATATATATACATAAAACAAAAGTAAAAAAAATAGTACCAAAAGACACTTTCTGAAGTTAAATAAAAATACTAATAACAAAAAAATAAAAATAAAGTGTATAATTTTTTCAGTACAATACTTTAAATTTAAAGAAATATTAATGAAAATAAAATATTGATTCATGATTTCCTCTTTCCTCCGTCAGAGTCATGCACATTGCCAGAATATGCAATAGTTCAAATTTTCCCACGATTCATAAAAAGTGCACAACTCTACAAAAGCCCGATGAGGAGATTGGGCCTCATTTCCTCGCGCGTCGCTTTTTGAAATCTTCTAAATAAGAAAAGTCAAACGGCCCAATTGAAAAATCACGCCCAATTTTGCAATCATGACCTTTCAGAATAAGTGATACATTCTTTGTTAAGGGCCCGATTTAATGATTGAGTTTTTTTGGGGGGTTAAAAAACAAAACTAAAATCAAACGACGAAACAGTTAAATTGGGCCGTTATGATGATAACCAGATATTTCTTAGGAAGGGATCCGATCCATGGATCTGACCTGATTTCGAAATTGCATGTTTTTTAATTCGAAATTCGCTATTCGAATACGTGAACAAAAAAATAATATTTTTGGATGAAGTTTTTATATTAAGTCAAATGTGAGGGGCTGGATAAATGAATAGAGATTTTTTTTCAATCTATTAAAATTATGTCAAATAAAATCTCTTCACTCTATGAAATGCAAAGGAAACAAACAAGCCTATTACTTACACATTTATTTCAATGATCAAAATTAAATTACTTGGATGTAATCAAATTGCCTGAACGATACATAAGTCTTTTTAGAGGACTCGTAGCATTCTTTTCAAAACCGAAGCCATAAATTATATAACGTATAATATCCATGCTATTGTATTCATAAGAAAATGTAAATACAAGTTTTCATACCTACTAGGCTCAAAATTAGATTCTTATAGTTGAATTGGGTTTGCAATCCTCACAAATCCAGGTAGATAGAGGTAGCCAGGTAGATAGAGGTAGTTATAGTTGAATTGGGTTTGCAATCCTCACAAATCCAGGTAGATAGAGGTAGTTTTTTTGAGAGGATTTTTTTTTTATTTTTTTTATTTTTTTTATTTTTTTTATTTTTTATTTTCTCTCGATTGGGAGCCAAAAACTTGTAGAATAAAACATTTTTAATGAAAGTTCAGGTTTCGATTCTGTATTCTTTTGCTAAAATCACCTTCTATCTTCTTGTCTTAGATATATGTTATATAGGATTACAATGCATTGATATATGTTAGCAGAATCCATAAGAACTAGAGATATGATAATCCAAGAAAAGGGTTTGTTGGCCTTTAGTGCACCTCTAATCCGACACTTGGTGAAATTGTTATTCTACTCGAAAATCAATTTCGAGCCAACCTATGATGCAAAATAGATTATGTACCCTACACAAAGTTACAAAATATATTTAAGAAGGTTAGAGCAAATTAAGTCCAAGTGATGCATGAGTGGAATCTATGATACATGGAATGTGATGAATGCGGGAACAACAAATTTGTGAGGCAAAGGCAAACCAACTTGAGGACGAAACTGTCATAAACTAAGATGAAATGTATTATGAAGCAGAATGATCAATAATGCATCTAATAAGAGTAAATCTAGTCAACATGAAGAAATGATTAATTAATCATTAAATAATAAGGCTAAATAGAACAAAACATAGTTAAAAAGGCTTGATTAATAAATTGCAAAATAGTTCCCCATGTTAATCGACTTAGGGGGATTATTGAAGCCTCAAAAAATGGCGATAGACTTGGTGAAGCCATGATTCTTTGATAGGTATCTTCCAAATTATGAGCATGAAATGTGGATGTTGTCATCTTTTCATTTCCCACAAACTTCCTAGAATTAATGTGTAGTGGGTCCCATAAAATCTTCCCTAGTGAGGTCTGTAATGGTCATGCCTCAGCCAGTAAAACTCATATGTTCTGCTAAGTGGATAAAATGATCAGGTTTATTTCCTTAAATCATACATCAACAATCTATGATGAAGTCTCCATCAGAAGGCCTAATATATTTGCAATAAAATTGTTTTCGCCAAAAATCCACTAAAAGTGGGAATCCACAGCCCCAATGAAGTCACCACAACATCGCATAATTTGTTCCATTGCTAGTGAACATGCATAACTCCGAGGGATATATTTACATGCCCCCTTCATTAAATATACTTCATTTCCTGATCCATACGTTTATTTTAATATATGCTTTCACAACTACTAGATGGGGGAAGCAACAAGCTTTACAATCTTGTTGGGGAAGAATACCAACTATTAGATTTATTTAATGATTTTTTCCACCTAGTTATTAAAGGAGTTCCCTTTTGATTTTCAGCCCATTTATTTCAACCCTTCACCCTTCACACAATCATCTATTTTAGTGTGTGGATGGATCTCTCGACACATTACACTTTCTTGTCAAATAAAACATAAAAATAATTAGTGATTTTTCATTTACGAGAGATCGTGGTCCAACCACTTACACATCATCTCAACACATTCCAAATCTATATTCAAAAGTATCTTCCCTGTTAAAGCATAACTTAATAGAAGTGCACAAAATTCTCAAAGCTTTGTCTATGCATGATGTTGCCACTATGAGATGAAGAATGAATATCTCATATACAATCAACCAAAATCAATGAATCCAAACTGAATCAATATATATACAAATAACATCTAAGCAAAAAGTTAAGAAAAAAACTTGAAGTAAACCTTAACTACAAATTTCAAATTTCAAGTGGAACATGAGTTGTAGGATGGGGCATGAAACACAAGAATTCTAGCACATGAGTACAACATGAAAAGAGTTATACTACCTATTAGATGCATAGCTAAATATGTTTCCAAGGTAATCATGTATAAACAATACAAAAAATTGCATCGCACTTGCTAGCTAGCATGCATTATAGAGAACCAAAGGCCAATGCACACCCGGATAACAACTCCTTACTGCAAAATATTATAGATTTAAGAAACCTAACTATATGGGTTTCATTACATGGCTAAAATATAGTTCCTTTTGATGGTAATTGCTTAACCCTTTATTGAAAACGTGAAATGTAAATGATGCTTTAAACAATCTTCTATTTCTTGTTCAACATATTGTCTTTGAGAAATTCCATAGTTGATGTCAAACTCATCGTATAGAGTAATGTTGAAGTTCACAAAGAATTGGGTTGGGGGATAGGGTTCATTTAACCAAGGGTCTCTATTGAAGAAAAAAATCCCATCCTTGCATTTGAAATGTTACCCCAACCATCATTGTACTCATCTTCCAAAAGTAAGTTTAGAGGATTAAAATTTTACCTTCGAGTACAAGTATATATAATATCCAATTCCAAATAAATTGTAATTTAAGATCTTTGAGCATACTTTGGTATTTCTTTACCTTCCACACATTATTCTTTTTTTAGTAAAATTTCTATATGAAAGTCTAAGGATTTTGGTCTCATTGAATCATTGCCTATGTGCAGGTGCAAAGGTAAATTATTTGTAGAAGTGTTGAAATCAACAAGGACACTATTTAGGTGTCTTCTTCTTCAAGTCACCACTAATTATTTCTTAAATTGTTTCCCTTGTGATTTGTTTACCAAATTTTTTCAATGCACAAAAATGCCCATAGTCCTAAAATCACTCTAAATTTAAATTCATGGTTACAATTTTGTTGCTTGGTCCCTCTAATCCTTAGAAACCATTGGATCTTTTTCTTCCATGATTATTAAACTCTAAGCTTATAATTCTTAACTGGCATGAAATGTCAATGTTGGTTATAACCTTGGTTATAACCTTAATGAAATGTCATGACCTTAATATTAGATTATTATTATTATTATTACTATAAACCAATTGCATGCTCTCTTTCATTTTCATTTTTCTAATCCTTTGACTAGAATATCATAGCTTAAGAGTGCCGCAAAAATAAAGTTTCCTATGGCTAGGCCTAACCATAATAGAGAAAGTTTCAAAGAACAATGCTAATATTTCCCAAAATTGGCATATGATGATCTTCCAATAACTACGAGTTAGTTACAAGAGGTCTTACCTTGTTCACATCACTCATTGGAGACTATCCTTATCGGTTGTCCTTGCTCCAACTGTCCTCTTTCTTGTTTCATATTGTAGACCTACACACACAAAAATAACAAATCTTCCTCAAATTATTAGCAGAAAATAAAATGAACATAAAATAACTACGTTAGATAACTTCATAAGATAAATTACTTCCTTAACTAAAAATTGAAAAGGAGATTGAATTCAATACAAACAACTTACAATTTAGGGGAGGGAAAGAAGAGAGATCTTCATTTTATTATCAATAACAAAAATACAAAATAATGTACATGATTATTCTATTAACATTGTCTATAATTTCCGGAAACAGACTCTGTAACTTGGCAATGATAATATAAACAGGTTCTTCCCTTTTTACTTAAAAAAAAAAAACATTGTCTATAATTTCAATATACATTCCTCTAATCCTGGGCCACTTAGGACTACAACACCTATAATTTTATTCTCCTTATGAATATGAGAAAGATCAAGCAATTTTAGGCCTAAATGATATGAAGGAGAAATGAACTTCGAGAAACAAGGGTTTCCAGGGAAATTGAGGTCATAAAAACCTCAAGAATATAATGGCCTTAGATGCTTTGGGATAGATGTTGACTCTGGCATAATAACAATGATTGTCCCTTTCTCCTTCCTTTGAGTCTCTTTTATACCATTTCAAGATTGTTGATATTGTTTTCCCACATGTTTTAGGGAGTTATAGAATTAGATTTCCCATAAACCTCACTCAAGAGCACATAGTTTTCATATGTATATATATATTTGGTACTTCATATTTCACTTGCAACTTTATTGAAGGGAAAGGGTGAGTAATCATGCCTTTACCGTGCAGAAGGTGCAAGTGGATTTCCAGGAAGGTTGTTTAGAAAATTTCAGGGTGAGCCCAAGCAACACAAAGGGGATATGAAGGGGATAATGGCCAATCAAAGGCATATCATCTACTAAGGTGGACACACATGCTATAATAGATTCCCCCCTAATGTGTGAGGTTAGAAGGGGAGTTGATTGCCAAAATACATTATAATGTTGCAAAGGGAGAAATTGAGTAGTGCTAAGTGGAGTTCACCAAACTATGGATTATGAAAGAACCTACAACAAGCACCAAGACATTAAACTACTCTCTTCTCTAGGTGGGAATAACCATTCTTAGGTGTGGAAAATCATGGCCTCTAAATCAAGTATACTGAAGATCCATGAAGTATATATAAAGAAGTTATATTGGCCATGAAAAAGATACATGGTGGATCCATGTCAAAATATATCATATCCACAAAGAATACACAATGGATCTATGTCTCAAAGTATATCAAGAGGATAACTTAAACAATGAGATGAAAAAACCAATCCTCCAAAACTACCAATGTCATATGGGTGAGTGGTAGTGTCTTGTGCAACTTAGGAAACAACATGAAGTGGAAATGCTACTATGGTCCAAGGTATTCAATCCTAACTCATCGAAGGTACAAATCTACACCATATGAAGAAATGTGTTGATGTCGAACATGGGAGAAATTGTTGGATTGTCGGTCATTGATATATAATATTAACAAATGTGATATAACTCACCAATAATGATAATGGGAACGAAGGTACCTAGTACATTCTAGTAAGTGTGAATAGATGTGTTTTCATCAAATACTTGTAGAATCTATCGATCAAGAGACATTGGTGTATTCCCATTATTAATATAAAGGGATCCTTCCACTAATGACTACAATCCCTAAGGTACTATAAAGTCTCTAGATCCCATTCCCAGAGAAAATGAGGTGTATTTGATGGGAAGAGATCCAATGGAAGGAGGGAATTAAAGCATCCCTCATCATACAACATGAGAAAACATAAAGAGAAATATTTTGAATATATAGAATGAAAAATATGGATGTAAAAATCAACGAGTACATCTCTTGCATCCACAAGATAGAATAACACATGGAAGAGACCCTCTCAGAAATGGCCAATAATGAAATTCATTGAAAAAGGCAAGGAATTCCACCAACGATGGAAATGGAAACCTAGGTATAACACAAATATCAATATATGAATAAAGGTATTGCTATTGAACACATGGGAAACCACTTAGTTAGAGACTAATGATGAGATGTCATCTATTGAGCACAAGGTAACCTATCAATGTTGAAAATAGGCCTAGTGTTAATGTTTAAGCCATTATTATAGATGTTTGCATTTCATTAGATAACAATAGCATAATCCAAGATCACTGAGAAATACACAATCACAAGAGACATGGCATTTATCCTGGGAAACCCTCTAGGGGAAGAAAACCCAACAAAACTTCCTTAATATAGATAACCAATACAATGCCAAGAGATCTCTTATGCTAATACAGAAATTCCTCTCCTAGATATGCGCCACTCTCTCTCTCCTTTGTCGGTAACAGATCAGAAATTGTCCTTCAAACTAAGCAAGTGAGTTGTTTCTAAGTGAGGCACTAGCCTCCTTTATTTATACAAGTCTGGCACGCGTGAAGTGTCTCTTCACTGGCAGGGTCGACTTCTCAAACTGGGTGGGTAAACCCACCTTTATTATATTTCTAGGTCTCTTTAATAATTGTTGGGGCCAACTTCTTATTCTACCTATTACAATTGTCTTTTGACCAATCTGCAAAAGGGGATTTGGTCCTATTACAATAACCGACATGATCAATCCACAATGGGGATTGACCCTATGGATAATATATCAATGATAATAAGAATACTCTTTGCAGTTACATTATTTCAACACTCCCCCTTAACAAGAAGGGTATTCTTCAGTAGCATCATGCGAGAGAGAGATAGGACAACATCATCAACAACATCAAGTGGGAGGACAACATCATCAATATTATCTTGGAACACTGGCCGGATTATCTATAAATCATCGGAAGTTTTCTTCATCGGTAGCATCGTCATTCTCAAGGAATTCCATCATCATCTGCATCAATATGTATTAGTATAAAAAACTGATACATCATCATCATCACAGCACAAGGCTGGCTCATCATAATACAAGACTATCTTTACGTCATAGCTGTCAAGATAGAAGCTCAGTACTTGTCTCATCTCAATGTCTTCCTTTACGTCACAACACTTAGGCTGGAAGAAATATACTAGACTGGCTTTACGTCACATCTATCAAGCTGGAAGCACAGTACTAGCCTCATCTCATCATCTTTCTTTATGTCACAGCACTCAATCTGGAAGCAAGATACTCGTCTTGCTTTACGTCACAACCATAAGGTTGGAAGCAGGGTACTAGACTGGCTTTACGTCACAACTATCCAGCTGGAAGCTCAGTGCTAGTCTCATCATATCATCTTGCTTTACGTCACAACCATCAGGTCGGAAGCAAGGTACACATCCTTCTTTACATCACAACCTTCAGGTCAGAAGCAGGGAACTAGACTTTCTTTACGTCGCAGCTATACAGCCCGAAGCATAGTACTAGTCACACATCATCTTGCTTTACGTCTAATCGCTAGGTCAGAAGAAAGGAACATCTCATCTTGCTTTACGTCTGACAGCTAGGTCAGAAGAAAGGAACATCTCATCTTGCTTTATGTCTAACAGCTAGGTCAGAAGCAAGGAACATCTCATCTTGCTTTACATCTGACAACTGGGTCAGAAGCAAGGAACACATCACATCTTCCTTTACGTATGACAGCTAGGTCAGAAACAAGGAACATCACATCTTGCTTTACGTCTGACAGCTAGGTCAGAAGCAAGGAACATCACATCTACTCCCCCTTCCAAGGAAGGTCCTTTCGGACTATGCCAAGTTTATCTCAGAAGTACTCAAACTTTACACGAGATAGAGGCTTGTTCAACACGTCAACAACCTGTTCATCCATGCTAATGTACTGGATCTTCAAGGCTCCTCTCTGTACCATGTCGCAGATGTAATGATAGAGGATCTCTATGTGCTTTGACCTATCGTGGAATATAAGATTCTCTGTTATCTTTATGCAGCTCTGGTTGTCACATAGAATCAAGGTTTCTCTCATCTCTAAGTCAAATAGGCCGATCAACAACTTTCGAAGCCATATAGTTGTTATAACCCTAATTTGCACCATACATGCTTACCTGGCATCAGGCCATCTCAGATCCTTTCTTTTCCAAAGAACTGTTGAACAACTCTTTAAAAAACCTCTTTTATAAGGGCCCACACGCCCTACTCCATTACTGCATGCGTGTACATGCTAGCTAACCTAAAACAGCCCGCGTGGACCGACAAAAGCACGAAAAAAGGAAAGTTGTCGACGAAACACACAGTTTTGGGTGAGTTAACTGAAACTCCTGGCCATGCATCGCCGAGGGTTTGTCCAAATACCTAGCTTCTTCTAGCCTATAAAAGAAGGGTTAGGGGTCCCATTTGGAGGAGGAGAATAAGAGTAAAAAAAATCTTCCCAATTGCACATTCCCATTGTCCCAACTCTTTAGCCATCCTTGTGCAAAGAGAGATACAAAGCAAAGAAGTTGGAGGACATTTGAAGAGGATCCTGGGATCAAGATTCACAGAGCAGTGGGTGGTCTTGACATTGTAAGTTGATTCATTAAAGTTAATAATAAAGAAATGCTTTTCCCGTCCCACTATATGAGTTCTTCATAGTTCAGTAAATATATGTTTGAATCTCTAACCCATCAGTCTGTAGGTAAAATGCATGTGTAGTTTGTTGCTTGTTTTGTATGCAGGTCAATCTTGAGAGGATAGCTCCCAACAAGCGATCAAGCGTGAAGAAGGATCGACATCGAACATCCAGAACAAGGTATGTTGGTCTAACGATGTATTTGCTGAAAAGAAATGGGGATTAGGTCTGGGGACGAAGGTGGAAAGTAGGTTTCTTTTGGTCATATCTGCATGCATAATATAACCCTATTTTCTAGTCCATAGGGGGATTTCCCACCACAATAGAATTGGCGACCATAATGGGGAAATCTCTACGGTTCCTGGGAGTATTTTTGGGTAGTTTTAAAAGACCGGTTTTCTTGCCTATGTTTTGAAGTTTCTACAAAGTCTGAGCTAGCAGAGAGTCTGGTTTTCCATACCAGCTATTTTTTTTATTTTCTTGACTGTGTTTTTTCTAGACCCACAGAGGTACACACGGCCTGCATAAGGTCTGCACGCATGTACCCGCGCCCTACTCTCTTACAGCCCGCGTGTAAACGCTAGCTGAAGAAGTAGCAGTAGCGTGTAGATTCCAGAAATTTTTTGAGGCAATCATCCTCTTCCCTATCAGAATCAGTCATTCTCCAAGGTTTTTTGGAATTCTTTCTAAGTCTTGGTTGTTTGCAGTCTTGTCTGAGATTGGTTTGTTTTACGATTTTTTTTCCTTACATTGTTTTCTTTTTTCTATTAAAGAGAGTGTCTAAGCCTTCAAGAGATCTTGGTTCTCAATATCAGTGGTCTCTTCATGGTTTAGATTGTCTGTATTTAGTTGTTTCAGATCTTTAGAGATACACACGGCCTGTATAAGGCCAGCACGCGTGTACACGCCCTCTGACTCTACACAACTCGCGTGCACATGCTTACTGTTGGATTGTCAGTAGTGTGCTTGTGCAGGATAGTTTTTGTTGAGGGTAAGGCAGTCATCCTTTCCCTTGACAAGAGTTATACCTCTCAGGTTTTTGAATCTTTGTCTTAGCAGTCAATAGCTTAGGGTTGATCTTAGCCTTAGCTTGCTTTTTTTTCATTTAAAAGTTGTGATTAAAATTTTTTTCTTTAGGGTTTTTAGACAAGTGTGAGAGTCATTTTTTAAGTTGCTAGTGTGTGATTTCTTGAATTGATTATTTGCGATCTGCGATTAGGCCATAATTGTTTTTTTTGTTTTTTTACTTCTTGGTATTTTTCCATTTTTCTTTATCAACATTTAAATAATAATAAAAAAATCTCTTTCATTTTCTTGTTTGGTTGAAAAGTGTGATTTTGCATTAGTAGCCAGGGAAAAATCTTTGTTTTCTTAAGTTCTTGATAGTTTAATTAGATAATAAGTAGCTCGTAGTTGAGTGAAATCCTTCTTTAAGTTTGTTGATTCAAAAGATCTTAGAAAAAATAAAAAAATAAAAATTTGAAAAGTTGTTGAAAATTTGCGTTAAGTGAAATTTTTGTTTCCATCTTTCTGTTCATTTTTTACTTTCATATTTCAAACATCATTAGTTTCACTTTCATACCACTTGACATAACACAAGCCATAAAATCAACGCTAAATCTAAAATTTATTAGACTTTTATGTTTGTAGGGTTAACCAACTAGTTCAGAATTAGGGCCTTGAATTAGGTTGCAGAGGAAACTCTTCAAGGCCATTAAAATCAAACATTGGAGTCTGAGTTAGGGAGTGTCCAAGTCCAGTATCATGAAAGTTATCCGGGACCCCCCTCTAACACAAGGGATAAACATGAGGTTGTGTGCGGAAATGTAATGGAGATAACCCCTCCAAAGCTGGACCAATCATAGTGGAGAACACATATAGAGGGCTTGTTTTGGGATTCCGTCGATTACATTTGCCACGGGGCTTCATGGGTCTCGAATCCATTCGAGGTCCTCATTTTTCTTCCAGACCACTTTCTTTCGATACCCTTGACAGGTTTCAGGCTCGATACCCTGCTCATTGTGGTCTACCCGACTTTCGATTGTACCTGCTTGGTGACTGTTCACGCGTTGGCAACCTAGTTGCCTATCATTTTTAGGGACATACATAAGTGACTGCGGGGGTATACTGCAGTACCTAGGATAGACATCGGCCCATGCTTTGCATAGTATACCCAGAGGGTGCTTCCGTTTTCGAGTTGCACTTGCACCGGTAAGTTGCTCTAGTGTTGGTTGTTGTAACTGTTCTTCCAATTAATTTAGTGTTTTCCTGTCTTATCTTATAGGAATTTTTTTAGTGTGTGTTACTTTTGAACGGTTAGACTACCCTAGAGTGTCTTTGATCTTCTCACACAGTGGAGGATCACGAGCTCCGCCGATCACGAAGGCTTCTTGGCCTGCCGCCGGTTACACTGGAGCCACCCCCACCACCACTAAGGCGAAAGATAGACCAACAAGGGTATTTTGAAGCGACTGGGTCACAAAGAATTGTGCCCGACCAACATCCAGAGGAATCGATCATCTTAGACCTTGGAGTGCAAGCTTTTGGTCTTGTTGAAACTTCCACCACTGATCTTTCGGCACCCACCATTGTATCGATTCATCCTTACGAGTGCCAGACAGTGTCACATGAAGCAATGGAAACAAATGTTGTTACTCATTCCGGGAATTCTTCAATTCCCACTACGGTTGTCACCACAGGAGAGTTTCCACCTCCTAACCCACTGTCACCAGTCTGAGCCACCATGGTCTCGACCACCTCTACATCGCACAGTGGTCTGATCCTGTCTTTGCCGGCGGCAACAACCCCTTTCACACCAAGTGCGACAGGCCCTCCGTTCTCATACGGGATGCCTAGTTCAGGTACAAGTCCTGTACTTTCCTACTCCACTTTACAGACTTCAGGTCTGGGGGCAGGGAGCTCTAACACTCCTCTGCAAGGTCACATGGGGGGAACTCCTGCTCCTTTTAATGCTTTCCCTTACGGGGGAGGTCATATACCTCCTTCGTCCCCTTCACTCGGTGGCTCGCATCAACAATCCGCCGGGCAACCTACACACCATAGTTTATTTGGAGCGAGGAGTCAAGGAACACCTTCGCATAATATGCCAATAGGTTTGACAACATTTTCTTTGTTTGGTGTGTTTGGTAACAACGCCTTCTCGTCTGCTGCTTTCTTGACTAGGGGAAATCTCGGTTTCAGACAATCTATTCCTATGCAGGGTACTAATCCTGCACAGGGAGCACACCCAGGAACTTCTTCCACATCAGGGCCTTGGAATTCTTGGTAGGGATCCGTTCCCTCATCCAGAATGTCAATATGGGGTAATTCTTTCCACAATCAATGGGACCCCGGACAAAGTACTATGCCTATCCCCACGGGACCGACATGGGGCAACTCTTCCCAAAGTCCTTCAAATGTAATGCATGCCCAACCATCTATGTACTATTTTGGAAATCAGCCGATGATGTCTCCACATATGCAAAATCCATACGCTAGCCATAGCCATGGTTTCTACCAGAATCCGGGCCAACAAACGAACTTTTTCTGGCAACCTGGTGCCAGTCAAACTCCAGGCCCCTTTTTCCCAGGTTATCACCAACAACCCAAACTACCCTTCCTGGAAAGTTTTCATTTTCCAGACTTGACAAGGTTGTTGAATGACCCTATCTATCACGATCCGCGTTGGCCTCCTATGCCGATGAAGTTGCCTTTGGACATCCCAAAGTTCGAAGCCAAGTCTAACGAAGATCCAGGAGATCATGTGACTACCTTCCATCTTTGGTGCTCACTTAACTCATTGAAAGATGACTCTGTACAGTTGTGATTGTTTAAATATACTCTCATTCGGAGTGCCGCAAAATGGTACATTGAGCTCGATCACTCAATATACTCCTCCTTCGATGAACTGGCGATGGCCTTCCTAAACTATTTCCAGTTACCTATGAGATATGACGTTGGCACCGAATTGCTGGCCAATTTCTCACAAACAAAAGAAGACCATATCTCTGATCACATCCAAGAATGGAGACACCAAAAGAGTTTAATTAAGGTACCAGTCCCAACAACATTCCTGCTCAAGTGGTTCCTTAAGTCTTTGGTCCCACAGTTGTCCAAAGACGTCGCGACGTCGGGATTATTTTCCAAGGAAGACACCATCATGAGAGCTCAATAGCTTGAGCTAATCTATTCCCAATCCGGTTTATTATACGAGATATTGCCAAATGCACCACGCTCAATACTTGATAAAACCAGACAGAGAGCTAGACCACATGCCGATGGTATTGTCGGTTCAGGACAAACAAAGCCCACTGAGCAACTAACAACTCAGTTGCAACAATTGTCTATAAAATACACAACGACCAACCAAAATACTGCTTTGGTTTCTCCCCCTACCAAAACGTCGGATGTACACACAGTGCAATCGACTAATCCAAAGGCCACCCAACAGCCTGAAGGAAAGAAAAAACAACGAAAGAAGGGTAAGGGGGATAAAAAAGCTACCGATAATGCTGGCGGGGACAACACTGAGAAACGAAAGGCGAGGTATCCATGCAACTTGTGCGCGGAAGACCACCCAACCCATCTATGTCCTCGGCTTGTAGACGCCCAAAAGTTTGTGGTGCAGCAACAACCTGATGTGTTAACCAATCCTTTTCAACATGGGAAAAATCTAACTCAAGCTTCTATAAGCATGGATGGGGGCAGCCAAGGACCCTCTCTGTCGTCAACCAACTCCACATCCGTGAATGTATATATGGTGAAGGGTGATGCTTTTATATTGACTAGAGAGCATGACTATAATAAACCAAGCACTTCTGAGAAGGGCAAAGAAGCCGAACTCCCCTCTCTTCCTCTACAGATTGAAAAGACATTGGGTGAAACAATGACACACATCCCAAAAGGCATGTTCAAAACAGCTTCTCACAACCCAAACGCAAGGGCCGCCCAAAACTATTCTGTGGTGGAAGATTTATCACAAACCCCTTGTGCGATGTCCTCTTTGGAGGTCCTCCAAAGTTTCCCTTCCTATGGGAAAGCCTTGTTAACTGCTTTAGGATCTACCGAGACTTGTAATTTGGGTACAATCATGCTGGATACAACCAACCTAAAACCTCGTCTGCCATACCACGTAGCGTTTCAGATAGTAGTGGCTTATCCCACGAAAATTTTTACTCGAAATATCTTCCACACGGTGGTCGATGAGGGATCCTCGACATGCATTATGTCGTTGGCATGTTGGAAGGCCATTGGCCAACCATTTTTGTCTTCGTCACCTACTCTCCTCAGTGCTTTCGACGGTCGTTCGTTCCGACGACATGGCATCATTCCGTCTTTCCCCATGTATTTAGGAGGGAAGACCGTGTGTGTTGAGGTAGAGGTAGTCGATGCGCCCCTCGACTATAACCTCTTGTTAGGAAGGAGTTGGACTTATGCCATGCAAGCTGTGGTTGCTACAATTTTCCAAGTCTTGTTGTTTCCACACAAGGTTCGGATAGTGACCATCGATCAATTGTCTTTCTCCAAACCTGACCCTTCATTGGGGGCATCCACGGTCCCGATGATTGATAATACTCAACCAGGTGTCATCAACATAGGGGTTGGTTTGTGCCCATATTTGATGGGTACCTTCGATTACCCGCCCCCTGAAGGCAATATCAAGTTTATATCCAATCACCATAAGGTTGAGATTTTTCAAATTTTGTCGTTCTGCACGACTTACTTTGACGATCTGTGGATACTTCCTTCCCCATCGGCCACTATGGATGGGACAGGGCACCTGGGCATGTCCATGCCCTTGTCCGCTGCTGAAGAAACGTACTATTTAGTCCAGCAAACTTCAGCCCACACTGATCCAACTCTTGCACAAGAGTTCGATCCACTTCTAGAGCCTATTTGGGCTCAGGGTTCTCTCGCTCACACTGATTCATTAGACTTAGTCTTGCCCTCTGATGAAGCAGTAATTGAAGAAATGACTAGTCCGGACAAACCCTGGGATGATCTTCATCATAGATCATACTTCCTCCCAGAGTTAAGCAGAATCAACGTAGGGGAATTCACTTTGACTATGACTAGAGATAGGTCTTGTCCTATTAATCCCTTAGCTACACATGAGATCTATGCTGAGGGTAATATGTCAACCATTTCTAAAACGATACCTATCAATATCTCCAGAACCCCTGGTGTCATAGACAATGTTTTCATTGGAGCATACTGCTCCCCCGAGGAGATGCCAGGCATCGACCCACAAAGAGTCGATCATGAGCTAACTTTGTTGTTTTTCAAGTTCGCTTTGAGATCTGAAAGAAACATTCGGCGAGACTGCATTTATGCTTTTCGATCTCGTCCGGATTAACTGAGAAAAGTAACCTCTACGGGTCTTCTTTTAAGCCTTTTTCAGACCCTCTAAACATGAAAAGATTGCCGAGCGATCTTGTGGTCTTTCACGCTCGTTAAACTGAAATTTGAAGGCACGTCTGTTCGATGGTAGTTTACCCCTTTTTCGATTTGGACGGTCAATTGTACGAACAAAGGTATACTCTATGGAACTTCAGTTCTCCAAAAGAGTACTCTAAGGTATCATTTTAACCCTTTTTCGGGCCTGAGGGACTAAACTTACGAAAAAGGAACCCCCTCGGAGTCCATAGTTAAGCTCTTTTCAGACTCCCTAAAACTGAAAAGATCGTCGAGTGACCTTATTCTTTCACACTCGTTAAACTGGTCCAGAAGAACATTACTGACAAAGTCCATAGCTAAGCTTTTTTCAGAGTCCTTAAAAATGAAAAAATGGCCGAGTGATCTTGTCCTTATCACACTCGTTAAAATGGTTTTGAATAGACATCTTGTGGGTGCTATTTTACCCCTTTTTCGAACTGACTAGACTATCTTCGAAAAAGGTACCCCAATGGAGTCTCCTATTATGTTTTTTCAGACTCTCTAAATATGAAAAACCACTGAGCTTACCTTCTCTAGGCTCGTTAAACTTACATTGAAGGACGTTACCATTGTGTGTTTTGTTAAGTGTATTTTCATACCTTATACACCAGCCTTGTAGCACTTTGCTTCTATGTTTTAACACCCTTGGCCCCTGGAGGATTTTTCCTGAGTATCATTAGTATGAACATCAGTCTTGTCCTTGCACCTTGAACTTGTATGTTTGTAACACTTGTTCCACCATTGTAACGTAACATTCCTTTATTCTTTTTCCAAAATCATTGAAAAAGACAAAAAAATCAAATATACCCTAAAAAGAGGAAGGGAAAAGTATTTTCTTTATTGGCAGCATAATGAGTCGCCCTTGGATAAAGCACATTTGTCCCTTTTTTCGTCAAACTATGGGATGCAGTACGGCCTTAGGAAGTTGTTCTCGCTACATAGAGTTGTGTCCTCCTCCGTTTGGTTATTCTTCCAAACATATGGAGAGTTTATGTTGCCTCCTGCTTCGCAAACTAATGATTAATTCCATGTTGCCTAAGTCTCATCATATGTCGTGATGTTGTCCAAGGGAAGTTTCTACCAAGCCTGAGTCGACCCCTCTGCAATTTGTCTCTTTCCCTCATACCTGACCATCTTGAATGTCCAATCAAGTCCTTGTTCGAAATCAATGAAGCCTTCAGTCTAATCATCAATATTATCTAGTCCATGACCGATGAGCTGTCAAAGACCTCTGGGTAGTGAAGTCGTACACTCATATTACACTCCTACCTTGAGTTTTGAAGATTTTGAAGTTGTTTCTCGAGCTCTGAAGATCTCATCTCCAGCCATCATGCCGTATCATCTTCTAGAAGATGGATACTCTATATGTATATCATTTTGATTTCAAGATGTAGCTTCGTTGTGTATTGCTCACAACTACACTTTATATAGTTATTTGACATGGATCTACAGTGTATTTGATTGGTAGCCATGATTCTATTTTATCCCAAGCATGGGTATTCCCGCCTCGGTGAGACATTTGTTATTTTGCAGAGGGTGCCTCCCAGTTCCTGGTCCTTGGGCTCACTTGTTCGTCACATGAGTAAATATTGGCAATGTATTTTGGCCATCAGATGCTCTTCTGACCTCACACATTAGGGGGCATCTGTTATAACCCAAATTTGCACCATACATGCTTACCTAGCATCAGGCCATCTCAGATCCTTTCTTTTCCAAAGCACTGCTGAACAACTCTTTAAAAAACCTATTTTATAAGGGCCCACACGCCCTACTCCATTACTGCATGCATGTACATGGTAGATGACCTAAAACAACTAGCGTGGGCCGACAAAAGCACGAAAAAAGGAAAGTTGCTGATGGAACAAACAGCTTTGGGTGAGTTAACTGAAACTCCCGACCATGAATGATCGAGGGTTCGTCCAAATATATAGCTTCTTCTAGCCTATAAAAGAAGGGTTAGGGGTCCCATTTGGAGGAGGAGAATAAGAGTAAAGAAACTCTACCCAATTTCACATTCCCATTGTCCCAACCCTTTAGCCATCCTTGTACAAAGAGAGATACAAAGCAAAGAAGTTGGAGGACATTTGAAGAGGAGCCCAGTACCAGGATTTGCGGAGGAGTGGCCGGTCTCAACATTGTAAGTTGATTCATTAATGTTAATAAGAAAGAAATGTTTTTCCCATCCCACTATATGAGTTCTTCATAGTTCAGTAAATATATGTTTGAATCTCTAACCCATTAGTCTGTAGGGAAAATGCATGTGTAGTTTGTTGCTTGTTTTGTACGTAGGTCAATCTTGAGAGGATACTTGCCAACAAGCGATTAAGAGTGAAGAATGATCGACATCAAACATCCGGAACAAGGTATGTTGGTTTGACCATGTATTTGTTGAAAAGAAATGGGGATTAGGTCTGGGGACGAAGGTGGAAAGTAGGTTTCTTTTGGTCATATCTGCATGCATAATATAACCCTATTTGCTAGTCCGTAGGGGGATTTTCCACCACAACAATAGCTTCGCAGCTAACAGAACATGTGGCAATGTGTTCTACTTGCGTTGTGCTGATAGCAATGATAGATTGCTTCCTACTCTGCAACGAGATCATGGCTGATCCCAAACTGAAACAGCATCCTGAAGTGCTTTTCCTATCAGAAACACTTCCTGTCCAATCTGCATCAGTATATCCACTCATTGTGAAATCATGATCTCCATCATAGCCGAGACCATAATCTATTGTACCTTTAAGGTACCTCATCACATGTTTTGCAGCCACTAGGTGAACACGTTTGGGTTCTACCAGAAATTGACTCAAGGTGTTCACGACAAAACAAATATCTGGTCTGGTGTTTGTCAGGTACATCAATGATCCAATAATCTATCTGTACAGTGTGGCATCAATCAAATCTGACGAAGTATCGACGAATAGCTTCAGCTTCTCTTCCATGGGTGTATTCATGGGTTTGCATTCCAGCATGTCGAATCTCTTTAAGATTTTGACCGTGTACCTCCCTTGGTTAAGGAATATCCTCTCAGGACTTTGCCATACCTCAAGACCTAAGAAATAATGCAGTAGGCCAAGGTATTTCATTTCAAATTCCGAGGCAAGTCTTTTTTTTTTTTACATTCATCGATGAGCTTTTCTTCTCCAGTTAAGAATAAGTTATCCACATATAGAAGTAAGATTACTGGCTCATTATTCATAATTTTGAAGTAGATATTTGAGTCTGCTTTACTCTTGGTAAAGCCTAATCTCATCAAGAAACTGTCTATATAGCCATACCAAGCTCTAGGAGCTTGCTTCAATCCGTATAAAGATTTTTTAATTCTGCAGACATGAGACTTCCTGTCTTCAAGCTCAAATCCTTGAGGTTGCTCTATATACACTTCCTCTTCGATGACACCATTTAGGAAAGTTGTCTTCACATCCATCTGGTGCAACTTCCACTTCATCTTAGCTACAAGAGCTATGATGGTCCTGATCGAAGTGTATCTGGCCACATGAGCGGATGTCTCTTCATAGTCAATTCCTTCCTTCTGGGAAAAGCCATGAGCGACAAATCTTGCTTTATACTTCTCAATACTTCCATCAACAACTTGTTTTATTTTGAAGAGACATCTGGAGTATACCACATCTTTATTCTTTGGTCTGGGAACTATTTCCCATACTTCGTTCTTCATTATGGATTGGTATTCCTAAGTCATGGAATCTTCCCATTCTTTCCTCTGAATGGCTTCTTCAAAACATGTAGGCTCCTCTTCTAGGAGATCACACATCAAAGCCATATAACTGGAGAATGGCTTTGGTATTTTCACCTATCTTGTAGTTCCTTCGGGAACACCATACTTCTCTCTATCTTGAATAAGCTCTCTAGCCCAAGTTGGCTTTCTTTTATGAAGGATCGTCATCTAAGGAGGTTCTTGCACTTCTACTATATCATGGTCTTCTAGAAGTTCCTCATCAGGGAAAGTTACGATTTCCCTCACTGGTTCTGCAGCTCTGGGAACCTCCCTCATTGTAGTATTGGGGATTATGGGTTCCTCTTCATATACCTCTTCAAGCTGGCACAGTTTAGATTTCTTGAGCACTACATCTTCATCAAAGGTCACATCCCTACTGATCTCAATGTGATGTTGACCTGGTATATAGATTTTGAAGGCCTTGGAGACCTCACAGTATCCCACAAATATTCCCTTCTTTCCTGAAGGGTCCAACTTGTTTCTCTTTTCTTTAGGTATATGAATAAACACTGGACAACCAAATATTTTGAGATGGATTACCTCTGGCTTCTTTCCAGTGAACATCTCTTCCGGTGTCTTGAGCCCAAGTGCACTATGGGGCAATCGGTTCTGCACATAAACATCTTCCATTACTGCTTCCTCCCATAAGAACATAGGAAGATCTTGATCATGAATCATAGTCTTCACAGCTTCCAGTATGGTTCTATACTTCCGTTCAACTACACCGTTTTGTTGAGGATTATAGGGAGTAGTGAGCTCCCTCTTGATTCCAACATCGTTGCAGAATTTCACAAACTCTTTTGAGGTTTATTCTCCTCCATTATCTGACCTGAGTATCTTAATCTTCTTTTCAGAAAGGTTCTCTATCAAGGCTTTGAATTCCTTGAACTTACTGAACACTTCATCTTTAGTCTTTAAGAAATATATCCA
>ML779977.1:113392-134772 GCA_009831015.1 Picea engelmannii
TTTGAAATATTTTATGGTGACCTAAAGTTACATAAGGGACCTAATTTTACTATAAACTAAGGGATTTCCACTAAGAGATTTATACCTAATTGTTACATAAAGGAACCATATTTCCACTAAGGGATTTCTTAACTATAAACTCCATAACTCCCTTGCTTGATATAGTTTCCCCATTAAGAGAATGAATAAAACTAGCTATTTAATGTTCAAGAACAAGAGACTACTAACATGAAATAAAATGTGCTACCTATTGCTTGATGGGGGTTGGCTTAAATATGTCAATTCTTGGCTAAATTATTTGAGAATGGAGAAGGAGATCACTCTACAAAACATTGATATACCATTAAAAATACTATTAAATAGAAATTCAATGAAATATCAATTTACTTATGAAGAGTTTTTGTTAACTAGAAGGTAAGGATAAAACATTATTTCTAACATAAAAACTCCCATATGATATGGGTTTTCATTAGAAAATGTTTCTAAGTTATGAGTGGATATATTACTAGTGTTAGGTCACATGGCCCTCATAACATTATGATTCCTTGTTTCCTCACATAGTTCCTACCATGTTTAAATTATGCCTACATATCCAACACAAATCCAATAAGTTGTCAATTTGAAGTTATATTATATGAATATAAATATCATCAATAAGATAAGCATTGAATAACTTTTGTCAATATGTCTGAAGTAATAAATGAGTATAATTTAATTAGTTCCCATTTGTTACCCATGATTTTGGTCGTCGTGATGATGTATTGATGATGGTGTACTCAGACTCTTCATAAGAACTTTCTCCTGAGAAAAGTTACTTTCATCTCTTCCCAGAAAACTCATTTTTGGAGAAGGTTCGCAGGCTACTAGTATATTTGGGTGCGATAATGATCCATTCTCGCAGGCTGCCTTAAGCCAGGGTGTGAACTTCTCGCACTGTGTTGAATATCCAGGGTGTCAACTCTTCCGAAAGCATGGAAAAAGATGAATTCTCGATGCTTCTAGAAGGGAATCTTCTAGAAGAATGGGTTGGTATTCGAATGGTTATCCTTGTACTGGATTCCCTGATATTTTGGGATCATTCTTATCCAAGTAACTAACTCATTCTCTCCTATATATTCAGGGAATTCTCATGGAAAAGGTTAAGAAAGATTCATTGGAGAATTGGTGAAAGAATTGTGTGAAGGACTTAGCTTGAACAACAGCTTGGAGACTCTAGCAAGTCTATCAAGAGGATTTGATCTTCTTCATGCAAGGATTGAGCAAGTGTGTGTGTGTCAAAGCCAAGAGCCATCGAAAGGAAGTTTGCTACATCAAGACTATCAGGTTGTAATCTTTACTTTCAATTAATATGATATAGTGGCATTTCCCTTTCCCATAAAGCTATTTCCACTTTATTGTGTAATTCCTTGATCATACACATAGGTTGACAGTTGAATATATTGGGCTATCTTTACTTTGGTTGGTTTGTGTTGTCTTTTTCTGGACCTCACGAGAGCACTGGAGCGAAGCGGGAGCAACAAAGACCCTAGGAAGCGATACTAAGGTATGTTACTTTTTCCTTCCTATTAGTTAATTCAATGGTCAAAACTTAGGGAAAGAGTCATGTCCTATCCTTTTTTGTTCTAGATCCAGGTGGATATAGGGAGATCTGTTAGTGTCTGCACCTACCGATTAATTTGATAACAAAATTGGCGACTCCACTGGGGAAAGATCCCATTTTCTTTATGGATTTTGGTGTTTTTCTGTGGCCATTTTCTCTTGTTTTATTTTTCTCCTTTCCTATCAATCTTTGAGTCTTTAGGATATCCTGATAGACCCTCGGGGTCCAGAGGCCTCTTCAAATTTTGTTTCATTTTTAAAAAATTTGACTAGTTTCAGAGGTTCTTGCATTGCACTTCACTGTAGCCTGTGAGAATCAATAGAGTTCGCACTTTGCCTTTAGGTTCAGTGCGATGTTCTCGCACTTTGCTCAACGACCACCTACGAGAATCAGTAATTCTCGCACTGTGTAGTATTGCCAGCTTGTGAACTCATTTTTTCAAAAATTTGGATTTGAGTTTTGGCATCTTCAACTACCCAGATCAGTCTAGCTGCCTCATAAGAGTTTCTTGGACCATTGATTGATGTCTTTCTTGTCTTCATTTTCGTGCATGAATAGTCTTAGGATCTCAAAGGCTCTTCTTGTCACTTTTGGCTTGACTTTCATTTCTTGACTTTTCTTGGCATAACCATACTCTCTGATTTCAGAATCTGAGTGTGCTTGATTAGTTAAGAACCGGTGATTGGTTGAAAGTTGAGTTTTTTCTTGGTCTTTATAATTTGCTTATTGTTTGAAAGATCATTTCTTATGCAATTGCAAAGACTATATTGGTTTGCTTTTTATTTATTTTTTCATTGAAAGAGTGGATTGGGTTTTTATCACTGCTTGTTCATTGGTTTTTGATTTTCTGTACTCTCACTATCATGGTGTGGGTCCTTTTTGAAAAGTGAACAAAAGTTTTTCTTTCAAAAAATATTTTTCGTCTTCGAAAACATTGAAAATCAAATTCTTGAAATTGTTGAAAAAGAAGCAATATAGAATTTTTATTGATGCGTGATTTGTTGCATTTGCATTTTAAAGGAAATTTTTCATTGTAGTTCAAGGTTGATCTAGAAAACTTTCTCTTTCCCTCCCATACATAGGGTTCATTGAACGAAAGTTTATATATTTCATTCTCATCCATGCATTGTTGGGTCAGAGTCATACAACATAAGTTTTATCTCTGTTTCCTTTGAGTAAACAACAACTCTTAATAAAACTGCATAATCATAAAATCTAACTAGTAACTCTTTTCTAGGGCTCTATTACACCAACATTTAGCTAGGCTAGCGCTTTGGAGTAGGAAGAGAGATACACTCTCCAAAAGCACAAAACACACAATAGCATCTTGTGTTAGGGAGTGTTAAATTCCATTTGCAACATCCTGTCCTGGGAAGCCCTTCTCACACAAGGGTCAAGCACGAGGTCGCATTGATATTGGTAGAGTTACTCACCCTGCTTTGTTGGTATCAGTGTAGAGATTGCATGTATTACGGGGATCACTCGGAGGTATACCCACAATGATGAGTGGAAGCCTTTTGAGTTGATTTCGGGCTAGATACCCTGCCCTTGCGTGTGGATCAGACTGTCGACTATCCCTCCAGGCTTTATTGTTGTTGGTGGTGATGTAACATCCTGCTTCGACGCACTGAGAAAAATTATTCTTTGAGGAAACTTGCTCGCAAGTGATTTGGACTTTTATGATATTAAAACATTTATCCTTGATTATGATGCGTTATGATAGATGACATGATGTTTTACTTCTTTGACATAGACATGTGCTATTGACTCAGTTTTATGGAGTGTGCAGGGTTGTGGACCTTGAGGATGCAGAGGCATCGATGGAACCCCTTGGATTCCGGATTGAGTTAGGGAGTGTGCTATTTGGGTTGATTTATTTACTGTGATATTTCATTTATTTGATGATTGATGAGGACATGTTCTGACACGATTGTTGATGTTGCACGCTGACGATATCTTGCCGACCAGACTCACATATGGATTAAAGGGGCCACACACGATTTCCAGAGAGGTTGAGGGAGAGGGGTGGACAACAGCCCTGCCACAGCCTACTAGCACTCTCGCCATGGCTCGAACTGTAGGTTAACGATTACCTAGTTCGAGAGGATCCACGATGCCATGAGGGCAGACTGTGACAGTCGCTCACTATGGTTCTAAGGGGCGTGCAATAAGGCGGGGGCCTTATTCCTTAGAGCCCTTAGTCTCCCACAAGTTCATCTGGCGGAGTGTTGACTCCAGCGGTTCTTGATGTCTACCAATCAGTCAAGTTGGCGAGTGGCACCCTTGGAGCACGTGGTGCATCCTGAAGGGCACGTCGTGCAAAAGAAACACAAGAAGCGAGTGGTACCCTTGGAGCACGTGCTGCATCCTGAAGGGCACGTCATGTAAAAGAAACACAAGAAGCGAGTGGCACCCTTGGAGCACGGGGTGCATCCTGAAGGGCACGTCGCGTTGATGTTGATGAAGGAACAAACCTATATGGCCCTAAGACATTTAACACATTAATAAATTCTTAAGCTACTTCCCTAATTAAATGTCGCCTAGTTCAGAATCTAAGTCCTAAGTCTAAAACTTCTCAAGGTAAAATTTTATCTAACCTAAAGAACAGACCCCATAAAAATAAAAATAAAAATTTAAACTAAAAACCACTTAAGTAATAGTTTTAGTCTTCATAAATTTTGGGGGTAAAATGAAGAGAGTATTAATTTAATTAAAATACATGGTTTTAAATTGTAAAGAAAAAATAAATTATTTAAATTGTGAAAGTGTAAAGAGATTTTAAATTAATAATAAAAGGAAAAGAGTAAAACGCACAACTGCCATTTTGGCTTTATTTAAAGGGGAAAGAAGGGAAAAATAAAAATTAGGAAACTAAGAATTGGAGGAAACATAATAAAGGAAAGAAGAGAACTTATGGTAAAAAGCAAGGTCAACATAGTAAGGAATCTGCAATCAAGAACCTTCTAAAATGAACTAAATTAGCAACGTCTTTTAGGGAAAGTATTTAAAACATGTAAGGGGATCTAGGAACACCTAGGAGGAAATATAGGAGCAATTCTAGGTGGGTGAGGGAAATGAGTCATTTAAATAAATTAAAGAAAATAAATTTTGGAGGAAAGTGGGGGATGAATGACACTTGTACGATGGAGAAATTTTAGAGGATTTCATTAAAACTTAAATTAAAAAGGGATTTAGGGAAAGTTTGAACGTCTAAAACTCTATAAAAGAAAGGGAAGAGAAGGAAGAAGGGAATCAACTGTTAGCGTAATGTTACACTGTTGGATTTGTGACTTGACTGATTACTTGTGGAGAGTTGGGATTTTTCAGCTCAGATAGGAGTGGTAGCTCGGCCTTGCGAGGCGAGATGGGAAGCTAGACTTACCATCTGGATAGTGGGTGGCCCCTTTGCGGTTCGGGGGGCTAAGGGGGAAGCAAAGTACCCCTAGCGATTGGTTGAGAGGTACTGGTGTAGTCTCGATGGTCGGCGAGTGGAGCGGCACAGAGCATGAGCTGTACGGAGCGCGCGGTCATCATTCGAGGCGGGAGTTAAGGCAACGGTATTTTTTTCATTTTGCATGATAGAAGGTATTAGGACCTTGGACCTCTCTTATTGTTATTAGCATTTTTATATTGGCATTGTGAGATGAAAAATACTTAACTTCAATCTGCTTGAGTTCTCGTTAGATCGATTGGTTTTCTTGCCTTGTTCTTCGGCGATTGAAATTGTGTTACAGTTATAAAATATTTCTTCTTACTCTGTTGTTGCATGTCGGTTGGGATAAAAGAGATTTTATGGCTGTGTGTATATATGACGGGGGGCATTTTATATCACTGTGGGCGTATTACACATTACAGTGGGCGTTTTTATGTTAATGGGGGCATTTTATGTCACTGTGGGCGTATTACACATTACAGTGGGCGTTTTTGTGTTAATGGGGGTGTTTTATATCACTGTGGGCATAATACACATTACAATGGGAGTTTTTATGTTAATGGGGGCGTTTTACACCACTGTGGGCGTTTATATATTACAGTGGGCGTTTTTATATTGATGTGGGCATTTTTAGATGACTGTGGGCTTTTATAAATTTCTGTGGGTGTTTTTATATTGATGTGGGCGTTTTTATATTACTATGGGCGTTTTTATTACTGTGGGCGTTTTGTATATCACTGTGGGCATTTTCGTGTTTGTAAAATTAGATCTGAGTATTTGTTCTGGCAATAGTGGTATGGGCATTTTCGTTTTTGTAAAATTAGATCTGAGAATTCGTTCTGGAAATATTTGTATGGGCAATTTCGTTTTGTAAATTTAGATCTGAGAATTCATTCTGTCAATAGTTTTATGGGCATTTCGTTTTTGTAAATTTAGATCTGAGATTTCGTTCTGGTAACAGTTGTTGGGCATGATAGCTCTTGATGTTTTTAATCAGCTGTTAACCTCATGACAACGCACTATCCTTGTGACACCTTATATATTAAATTATTTTGTTTTCAGTTAGAGATGAAATTTATATATTAAACCATTAATCTAGAGACACCCTATCCCTCGTAAAATTTTAATGGGTTGTATTCTAAACAGGAAGTAGGAAAGTATTGCTCATGTTTTAGTGCCGGTTGAGATTGGATTATTTGAATCAATTGAATGCATTCAATTTTGGCATTATTAGGCAATCAAATTTATTAATAAGAGCAACCTCTTTTGGCAGTAATGTTTTCTGAAATAACAATCTACCTTATTTCAGTAAAAACAATCTACTGTTTAGTAAGTGTTTCATGTCAGCAACAATTTTATTTCCTTAGTATAAAAACAAAAAATGGCAATCCATTTTAATTTAATAAAGGCAACTTACCTTTAAGTTAACTTTCCTAACAAGCAATTGCCGATCATTGCATTAATTATTGGTTCTAAATTTCTGGCTATTAAATGTATATTAGGGTTGATTTAGATGGCACCTTATGACATTATGGATGCAATATCGATGGTGTTAGTTATCACTTCTTGAGCAGTGGTTAGTATGTAGGGAATGATTGACATAGATTTTAGTTTTTACGCATTGAGGATTCATGTAGTAGATGATGGATCTAGATATTTAGTTTTTGTCTAGTTATTTCTAATGATGGCTTTAAAACTTACTTAATCTGGCGCCCATGAATATTAAGTATTGAATGACATGTTGCCTGATGAATGAGACTTGCGCACAATGGAAGGATTAAGTAAGGTAATGCTTCATGTTAATGCTAGGGTAAGGTTAATGTTAACATATTTGTTTTAAGGTAATGATAGTGTAATGAACGTTTAAATGTTTATGCTAATGGTTATGGAACTGTTAATGTGATGTTGTTATCGTAATCTAGAAATATATGGTTATCTGACAGTACTGTCACTAAATTTGTTGTAATTAATGTCATAAAATGGTTTAGCAATATGTAATTGAATTCTACGGTAATGATTTCTTTTATTATTAATTCATAGGTAAGGTTATGGTAATATAAATGTAATGTTGATTTATTTTATGGTAAAGTTATTGCAACTTCATTGCATTGGTAGCATACAAGGAGTAATGTGATTGGTGATTGATGTTTTAGTTGCAAGGTTATTATAACATAAGATGTGAGGTTGTTAAGATAATGTTATTGTAATTTTATGGTATATGTAACATATAGGGTGTATTGAGATTGTTAATTAATTTCAGGGTTAGTACTATAATTGGAATTGTCCAAACTCACAATTGTATGATATCAGACTCTTCGATTTGATAAAGCTAGTCGCTCTGTATATAAGTTTGTATGTGTGATTATTTTCTGTGTAAAGAATCCAGTGCCGTATCAAGAGTCTCGAGCCCTTTAAAGGCAGGATTTCCACTCTTGCGACACACCTCTAAGGTCGTATCAGTAGTCTCGGGCTCTTTCAAGGCAGAGTTCCCACCACTGCGACCTTCTGACAGAGATTACTAGTTTCTGCATGAGCAGTCGGCCATGATCCTATTTGACATTCTCTCTCTCTGGAGCAGAGAACTAAGATTAAACACCGTGCTTTCCTGTGCAGAAATAGTAAAATCTACTACTATGGATTCTCCCATCTATGTTCGTACTATACTTAACACAGTATGTCATTTAATGCTTGCAGTTAATTGTTGTGCGCCTTATGTCTATGGTTGTTTAACGCTTGCAGTTACTTGTTGTGCGCCTTATGTATTCTTGTTGTGATCATCGTGGTTGCGTGTTGTTAGTCGTCGGGTGGCGATGTAGAGTCAAGTGTGTCTATTTCCTTTTTACACGCGCGCACACACCTTAAACAATTTTTTTTTTTTTTTGCACCTGTTATCAGAGTTGTTGTCGTAACGAGGAGGTTGTTACATATTGGAGTAGGAGGGAGAGATACACTCTCCAAAAGAAAAAAACACACAATAGCATCTTGTGTTAGGGAGTGTTAAATTCCATTTGCAACATCTTGTCCTGGGAAGCCCTTCTCACACAAGGGTCAAGCACGAGGTCACATTGATATTGGTAGAGTTACTAACCCTACTTTGTTGGTATTAGTGTAGAGATTTCACGTATTACGGGGATCACTCGGAGGTATACCCACAATGATGAGTGGAAGCCTTTTGAGTTGATTTTGGGCTAGATACCCTGCCCTTGCGTGTGGATCAGACTATCGACTGTTCCCCCAGGCTTTATTGTTGTTGGTGGTGACCTTAGTGGCCTATCTTTCTAGGTTCTTACACGAGGTGACTGTGAAGGGGAAAGTCTTCACGGTACCTGGAATTGACGTTGACCAAACTCACTCAGGCTCCTTGGAGGGTATACGCACGATTATGTGTGGGATCTTTCACTAGGGTGTAAGTCCGTTAAGCAAGTCGTGAGCGTAACTTTTCCACCCTAGACCAACCCCTTCTCATCTCGTTGTTGCGACGTTGGATTTCATCACCAACTAGTGGCTTCGAAATTAGAAGGTCTTGTTTGCTTAGTGTTGCTTCCTAGATTTTGTTTACTAGCGCGTGTTGTTTGTTTCTCGAAGTTGACCATAGGATTTTCTTCGTGAAGTTTGTCCCTTGTTTACAATAGCTCCTCCACGTCGTTCACGTAGAATGCAGGGTTTATCTCCAGAGCATCTGGACGGTTTTCAACCCTTTCCTACAAGTACACCTAAGGGCTCTCCTCGACAAAGTGAAGTCACAGTCGTGACCACACCACAAGTGGAAAGAACTGACTCTCTAGAACATTTTCGAATTACAAATACTCGAGAGGACTTTCGAATTCACCCCGATTCTGAGAGATGTTTTATGCGAGCAAACTCTTCCGGAGACTTAATTGTTGTGTACTCTGGATCTCTGTCTGGACCTGGGGACCAAGATCCTTTTTGGTCTACAGGCGTTTTTCGACGGGACCTTTTTGGTCCAGGTTCACCTATGATTTCCGAGATCAACCCACCTGTGATTTCTAAAATCTCTAGTACAGAGATAGTACCGGTGACTACCGCTTACCGCTTTACCGTCCCTGCCGAAATGGCCCATCTCACAGCTACTTCGAGTGTTCCAACTAGGTTTACTGCAGTTAGTCTTGCTCCCATAAATACACCGTGAACGCCCAATGTCGCTCTGACACTACCACCTGGATATCGTGCGTTGAATGCTTCCATTCCTACTCCTGCGCAAACTCCATCTGGCTCTCCTAGTGGTCCTTCTTCTTCTGGGCACTTTCTTCCCAGTTTCGTTACAACACTCCCTCAATTTCCTTTTGGAGGAACTTCTTCGTCTTCTACTGGAAATCCTAATCCTAGTGGCACTATTCCATCATTCACTCCAAATTACCAGTTTTCGGTTGGTGGACAATTTCACCAAGGTGGTATGACACAACCCCTGCTCAGTGGGAAAATCCCAATTGGCACTTTTCCCCCAATTGGAACACCACCTTCAATGGGAGGGCCAACCCCACCTTATGGGAAAAACATACCTCCGTCCTTTGCCCAGTATTGGAATCAGTTGATACAAAATCCTCCTCAATCGACTGGGGGGCAGCAGTTTCCAGCTGCATCCATAACACCCTCTAGCATGGGCCAACCATATCCAGGTTCGTTCAATCCCATTTGGGGGGCGAATGATCAAACTCAATCCCCTGTTCCAGGGGATAATCCTATGAGCTACTATCCTCTCCAACCACCACCGAAGATGCCTGGGTTTTCACATTATATGCAGACTGCTTATGGTCCTACTGGTTTGCCAACATGGGTTCCTCCCCAAAGCCAGCAGTACCCGCAGGTAAATCGACAGTTACCCTTTCTTGCCATGTTGGATCTTCTAGATTTGTCCAGGATTTTAAATGATCCTATTCGTCACTCTCCCCAATGGTCTGTTATCCCAGCCAAGCTTCCATCGGACATTCCTAAATTTGACGACAAAGTAGGAGAGGACCCAAACAATCACGTTATGACTTTTCACCTATGGTGTTCATCCAACTCGTTGATGGATGACTCTATTCGTTTACGTCTTTTTCAACGAACCCTTACCAATTCTGCTGCGAAGTGGTATATCTAATTGCCACGAGGTTTCTTCTCCGACTTTAACACCCTAGCTATGGCTTTCCTTATGCATTACCAGTTACTGATCTGTTATGATACGGGGACCGAGATTTTGACTTCCTTCAAATAGAACAAAGGCACTCATATATCTGATCACATCCATGAGTGTCAAAGGAGACGATGCCTCATTAAACATGATCTCCCCGATCAATTGCTGGAAGAATGGTTCACAAAATCATTTGTGAACGCCATCGGTAAGGACATTGCCATGGGTGGCGTAGTCATGAAAGAGAAGGCTATAAGTCGTGCTCAATATCTTGACCTTGTTTACTAAAAAACGGGAACCCTTTACGATTCACTACCTGACTTACCTCATCCTAATACTTCCAACACTTCAACTACTACAACTGCCTCGCATGCCGCTAACAGTGTGATTGGCTATTCCTAGACCCAACCACATTCTGCCTCAAGCACAAACCCTAAATTTGCTTCTTCTAATGTTCAAAATGCTCCGTCTCCTGCCCTTCCACCGACAAGACTTCAGAGGTAAATGCAGTCCAATCTACCCCTACCGGTAAAAACAAATCTAAAACGGGGAGAGGTAAGAATAAGGAGGGTAAAAATAATTGTCAAGTAGAGAAAACCAAAACTTCCCCTGTTGACGATCGGGATAAGCACAAACCACGATACCCTTGTCTTGTCCGTGGTGATGATCACTACACAAAGGATTGTCCACGATGTGCAGAGGTCACTAAGTTCCTTCAAGGAGCTCCAAAACCACCTGCACCAGATGTCTTGTCCCAACCCTTCCCGTCTCAACAATAGGCTCAGTTGGTCATCCACGACCAAACCTCTTCTTCTACTACATCATATGTTTTGATGTGTACTGGTGATTCTAAGCAGAACAACGTTGCAATCACTACTTGAGCCAAATATTATTCTCCCTCTAAGGAGAAGGTTGATGATTTACCCCCTTCCTCGACACAACCCTCTCCGGCGACTCCACCTAATAACGGTCTTCTTCATCTCAAACGAATGAGCCTCGACAAAGTTCTACGACCCCCCCAAAGGGCGTCATTCAGAAATTGACTTTCAATCCTCATGCTCGTGCGGCCCAGAACTAAAACATTGTTGAAGATCTGGCCTGAGCACCTTCTGCGATGTCAGCCCTTGAAGTCCTTCAAACTTGTCCCGCACAATGGAAGGCACTGTTGAAATCTATTGGAGGAATTGATCCGACGGATACGAATTTAATAGTCTTTGACTTGGAAGATCATATTCCAAGGTTACCCCCTCAACTCGCGTTCCAGATCCAAGTGGTTGTCTCCGACAAATTTTTTTTCCGAACCGTTATTGATGAGGGTGCCTCGACATGTCTTATGTCTCTTGCTTGTTGGAAAGCCATTGACTCTCCTTCTTTGAATGAATCCTAGAATACTCTTAAAGCCTTCAATGGCTCTGGTTTTAGGCCCTACGGTGTTCTTCCTTCATTGCCCATCACTTTAGAAGGCAAAACAGTCCAAGTCGAAGTGGAAGTCTTTGATTCTCCCCTTGATTATAATCTTTTGCTTGGTCGCAGTTGGATTGATTCCATGCGCGCAGTTGTGTCGACCCTTTTCCGTGTAGTACGTTTTCCTTATCAAGGAAAGGTTGTCACCATTGATCAACTCACCTTCTTCAATTCTGATACCCATACTGGCAATGTACCGTTTATTTCTAAAACCCCACCGGGTTATGAGAACGTCGGTATAGGCCTTTTAAAGGACTCTTCATTAATTGGTACTTTCCCCATTCCACCGCCCGATGTTCCACGCTCGTCTGTTGCTTCCATCAATATGATCTCCACTTTGCCTCACAAACTTCCTGCGTCTCACGACCCCTGGATAGTACCTGACCCTGGAGATCATCTTCGTTTCGGTGATGCCATGCCGTTAAGTCCGATTGAGTCCACCTATCAAGCCATTCAATCGGCAACACCTTCTACCCCCACTCTTGATGCGTTGTCTCCCGATCCTTTTCGTGTTATTTTTCCCATAGAAGAGATGATCATGTATTTCATGGAGGACACCCCTTGGGACGATGGGAATCATCGTTCCATCCTCTTTCTGGAGCAACATACTCTTGAGAACTACCAACGGATTTCGACCCCGTCAACAATTGTCGTCATCTCCACCGTTCCCGAGTCTGCACATGATGTGTTTTCTGAAGGGAACTTAAGAAATATCTCATCCACTATTCCCCTTGACATATCCGTCAAACCTGGAATCGTCGAAAATGTCCATATTGGAGCTTCGTGTTCCCCTGACGAAATCGTCACCTATACGTCCCTTTTCAAAGAATTTCGTGATATCTTCGCCTAGAGCTACGAACAAATGACAGGTATTGACCCCGCGATTGTGATACATGAGATAAAGACATACCCCGATGCTAAACCCATCCGGCAACGCCTTGGTCCAGTTCACCCACATAAAACGACTACTATAAATCTCGAAGTCGAGAAACTTCTGAAAGCCGGATTTATTTATCCAGTCGCACTCACAGACTGGGTTTCCAATCTTGTCCCGATTGACAAGAAACAAGGTATGATTCGTGTATGCGTTGATTATAGGGATATCAACAAAGCTTGTCCAAAAGAAAACTTTCCTACCCCTTCCGTCGATCATATTGTCGATGACTGCGCTAGAAGTGAAATCTTCTCTCTCATGGATGGTTTCTCCGGCTATAATCAAATCAACATTGTTCCTGAGGATCAACATAAGATTGCTTTTATTTGTCCTTGGGGTACTTTTGCCTATCAGAAACTTCCTTTCGGTCTTAAGAACGCCGGTGCAACTTTTCAACGCGCTATGTCTTATGCTTTCCATGATATCAAGAACATCGTTCAACCCTATTTGGATGATTTACCTGCTCATTCAATGCGCCATGTCTATCACCCAACCCACCTCCGAGCCATTTTCGTTCCCTGTCGATTCTATCGTATACGTTTGAATCCTCATAAGTGCATTTTTTGCATGGAATCAGGCTGTCTTCTAGGTTTTATCGTTTCACATCAAGGGATCCGGGTGGATCCTTTAAAGGTTGAGGAAATCCTTAATCTCCCTCCTCCTTCTGCACTACGCCAGTTACAAAGTTTGCAGGGGAAAGCAAACTTTATTCGTCGTTTTATCCCAAATTATGCCGAGATAACTCATGGATTTACGCGGCTATTAAACAAGGATTCAGAGTTCGTATGGGATACCATTGCCAACAATGCTTTTGAATCTTTGAAGTTGTCCTTAACACGAGATCCACTTCTCTTTCCCCCTGATTATGGTCGCGATTATTTCCTTTACCTTGCTGCCTGGGATTACACCATTGGCATGGTTCTCGTCCAAGATGATGATGCTCATGACAAACATGTTATTTACTACTTGAGTTGAAGTCTCACGCCGACTGAAATCAAATATCAACATGTTGAGAAACTGGCCTTGGCTTCCGTCCAAGTCGTCCAATGCTTCTGGCACTATATCCTCTCACACAAGACTACGGTGATTTCTCATTGCAACCCTATGCAATACATTCTTACATGTCAATTGCTCGAGGGAAAGTAATCCAAATGGATTTTGATACTCTAGGAGTTTGACTTGGAATTCGAACATGCCAAGTCCAAGAAGTCCTTAGTTTTTGCTGAGTTGATATGCGACTTTCCCCATTCTGCAACGGAAAAAGTAGCAGCTGATTCATTACTTGATGAATCTCCTTTCCTTATTAGTACTGATGATATTTGGTATGGGGATATCATTATATATCCCCAAACCCAGACTTTCTAGCCAACTTTGTCCAGTACTAAATGACATCGCATCCGATACCAAGCTCGTCAATACATTATCCTCGGGGATACTCTTTATCGTCGGGGGATTGACTCTATTTTTCGACGTTGTCTAATGTTCGACAAAGCTGAGAAATCTCTGAATGACTGCCATTCTGGAGCCTGTGGTGGTCATATGTCTGGGTATGCTACTACCCAGAAGATCTTATGAGCAGGGTATTTTTGGCCTTCATTATTTAACGACTGCATCACCGCTGTTCAGAAATGCCATGCCTGCCAGACCTATAATCAGAAGATTCGGTCACATCCTGCTCCTCTTCACCCTATGGTCTCATTTGGTCCCTTTGCGAAATGGGGCATCGATTTCATGACATGTCACCCTCACTCGGCCAGGGGGCATGGTTACATTATTGTAGCCGTTGATTACTTTACAAAATGGGTCGAGGCGATGTCGACATTTGACAACACTGGAAAGACCACAACATTGTTTATTTTTAATCACATCATAGCTCGTTTTGGTGTTCCCCAAACTATCGTGACTGATCACGATAGCCATTTTAGGAATTTTATGATGTCCGAACTTACTGAAAAGTTGGGTCTTCGCCATGATAACTCAACGCCCTATTACCCACAAGCCAATGGCCAAGTCGAAGCGATTAACAAAGTTCTCATAACTATGCTTCGACGAATGATAGGGATTCATAAAACAAGTTGGCACACAATGTTATTTTCGGCATTGTGGGCGTACCGGACATCCGTCAAGTCCGCTACTGGGTTTACACCTTTTCGGTTAGTCTATGGTGTGGAAGCTATTCTCCCGATTAAATGCGAGATGCCCTCATTAAAACTAGTTGTTGAACTCCTACCCAATACTTCTACTGAGGAAGAACGTCTATTGTATCTTATGCGATTAGACAAAACTCGACGCGATGCCACCTTAGTCATAGAAGCTCAAAAAAAGTGTGTCAAGGCCCAATACGACAAGCATGTCAAGCCTCGCATTTTCTCTGAAGGTGATCTTGTTCTTCTCTATGAACAAGATCGAGATATGTTAGGATCTGGGAAATTTGAAGCCATGTGGCGAGGTCCTTATATTGTTCGATGAGTTTTGGAAAAAGGAGCTTATGAGTTGGTAGATTACAATGTTATCCCTTTGAGTGAGCCCAGGAATGGGTTGTACTTGAAGAAGTACTATGCATAAAATCATCTGTGCACAAGTACTTGTATTTTTATTGTATCATACTTCTTGTGTGTTACTATAGCTTTCTTTTGTCATTATCTGGTCTCTGCCCTTATGTGACATTGTGTTTGATTTTCAGATGTCGGAGTCTTTGCTACCCTATATTAGCTTCGCTGATGGCACTAGCCGTAGTACTCAAAACCTTTCTTCCACTGCATGGGCAATTTACGCCCCTACAAACGAACTTGTCTCCTTACGAGTTGTGTGTCTCGGCCGTGCGACCAACAACATTGCAGAGTATAGTGTCGTTATTGAATTATTGGTTGATGCTATCTCACTTGGAATTCATCATTTGGTTGTGCGAATCGATTCGCAGCTTTTAGTACTACAGTTAAGTAATGTCTATACTATTCGAAGTCCTACTTTGTTACGGGTGTATTTTCGAATTCGCCTCTTCAAACATTCTTTTGATTACATTGAATATCAACATATTCCTAGGTGTCTAAATACATTAACAGATTCATTGGCTAATTATGTATTAGATAGACATTTGAATCATTTATAAATCAATCACATCAATATTCACACAATACTTGATAAACCGGTAGAATCCGTCTGTATATATAACGATCAAAAGAGTTTTTTACAAAACGTTTTGTCCAAAGACCAAAATGTCAAAATCTGAAGCTCATAGCTTTTACAAAGTGACATCATGGATGACGTTCATGGTAACAAATGACTGCCTGGGAAACTCTACAAAGTAGTCAACTGATGGATCCTGACACTCCTACAGTATGACGCTGATCACGTCGTGGAACCTCTTCAAGAGGCATGTCTGGAATATCTGCGGTCAGGCCCTCTAGATTTTGTTCCACCACCTGATTATCCTTAGCATATTGTGGTGCTGACACTACCTCTCCTCGCCACTGAATGGGAGAAGTACCAGGAGGTCAGTAAGGTCTAACATATGTGTCATCAAAAATGAATTTTGTGTTAGTCTTAGGAAGAACATATATAAACAAAAAAATTTAAATATGATAAAAATTCACAAAAACATGTGTGTACTTCTTACCAAGAACCCCCCACTGAGCATCCTCTGGGAGTACTAAATATGGATCTCCTCAAAAATCCAACCTAGCATAAGCATAGTCATCAACCATCAACATCTGTGGTTGAAGCCAGTCAAAGAAGGTATCATCATACTTGATGATCGGTCTTGCTACGTGTCGGGCCATGAGCCGACACCATATCAACATCCTTGGATCCCTGGGAGCCGGTAAATTCCACTCAACCTGTAGTCTCAGTAATGGAACCCTCTCAAGGAAGAATGACACCAACAAATATCCGTACCTGAATTGATTCAGATCGCCTCGTCTGCAATTGGTCAACTGTTTTTTTATACTACGTAGCACAACATCTGCCCAGTTGAAAACCCGAGGTTCAGTACACTCAATGGCATACTGGAAGTAACTCTGTAACGCCATGTGAGGATCAGAACTCCCAGCGATCCGAGCTATGGTGAATAGGATAGTACGGAGGGTCAAATCTTGTACCCCCCAAATAGCTACTTTTCCCTTCTTTCTCTCTGCCTCGAGAACACAGTGTAAATGGTAGTACTACCTCATGGGAAGCCCACCACCTCTACCACCATTCAGGCTCACATAGTACCCACACCATGACAGTCCAGTCAAAAAGTAAATTTCCTCAATATCTAAGGACAATGTGTGGACCCCCACATGAAATACCTGCTAATCAGGGTCCCACATATGCACCAGGTACTCTAATAACCTGATTTGGGCCCTCATGCCCGAGATATGAAAGTACTTCAGGAGGCCACAGTTTCTCAAAGCAACAATAGTAGGTGGATGATTTTCGGCAATTGAATTGTCTTGTTTGTGCTCCCTTTCATGCCATTCAAGAACCATTTTTATGGCCAATTATCTACATAAGAAGCACAAAAGGAGGATTAACAACTATATTCATGATTTGGTTCTCTTTCATTGGGTAAATTTTAAATTTTTTTTTGAGCTTTGCGGTTCTCGCAGGTGCCCTTTGTACACAGTGTGAGAACCTCGTAGGATACTGTGGGCTCATCTGCGAGAATGCCCCACTCTTACAGGTCCCGTGTAGCCCACCTGCGAGAATGGCAGCGCGCAAGTAGGGCTCACTAAATCAATTCAAAAATGAATTTTTAACCAATAAAAATGCAAAATTAAACCATGAAAGTGTAAAGGACAAAAAGCCTACCTTACTATCACTGACGGCTCACTGAATGGACGCTCATAACTCCCGCAATCTGATTCCAAACTTAGAGGGTAAAAGAGGGGTTTTTTGAGCTCAAATAGTGGAAAAGTAAAAATGATATGGTAAAAGAGTTTTTACTCATTTTTATTTACTTTTACTATGTCATTTGGTTTTTTATGATTATTTATCTATTAAACCCTAATCCCTAATGTCCTTTTGAGTGTAAATTTTGCAGGCATCATGACTTCGAGGTTCTTATACAGGGATGCAGACATATTTTTTCTTTGTCATCACGAGTTTTGATTGTTTTTTATGGTTTTTGTATAAAACCTCGAGCATGGTATTTGTCCGTTATTTCGCTTGAAAATACATGAGAACGCGATCGAGCATACTTTTATCACTTTTTCAGTGCTCAACAAGGTTATACGAAAAAGGAACCCCCCTGGAGTCCTCTTTAATCTCTTTTCAAACTCTCTAAACATGAAAAGATAGATGAGCGACCTTGCTATTTTCACGCTCGATAAAGTACTTGAAGTAAGCATCTGGTGAGCGATAATTTATCTCTTTTTCAATCTCATCCAGACTATTTTACGAAAAAGGAACTGAGAGAGTTCTCTTTTAAGTGTTTTTCCAGACTCTATAATCATGAAAAACCTTCGAGTTTTTTTATCTTTGAACTCGTTAAAAAAACATCGATAGATCTGTAATGGGACCGAACCACTCCTTCTTAAGGTTCGTTAAACATACTCTGAGGGACTCGTCCAAAAGATGAGCTTACATCAACAAGCATATGTTATCCTCCTCAAGCTTGCGTAAAAATAATGATGTACTCGCCATAAATGGTGGGGGAAAATTTGGGAAAGGGATATGTCTTCATCTTCGTTTTGATTGGTAGTAAGTGTCGCTCTTGAACATGACACCCACTATTCATCATTTGAATTTGGTTTGAGAAATCCATTTGTCTCTCGTTCGATTTGCTACAAGGTCATTCTCTGTGTCGTGTTTGAGTCAATGCTTCCAAATCATTGGTCGTGTCATTCATATGTTCAAATGAAGTCCATCTGAAACCTATATTGAGTCGGCCATCTGCAGTTGTCCATTCTTTCCGTGTCGGCCTTCCCTGTGTCTAGTTCAATTTACATCATACTTTGTTTCACATTTAAAATTTGTTACTCATTTCGTGTCATTGATGGGGGATACATCAAGGCCCTCCTGTGACGAGTTTTGTTCCATCAACTTCAGCTCATTATCCAGAATCAAGACTTAGAAATTATTTGGTACCTTGGAGATTGCATGCCTCAATGGCAGGTTTCCTCACTTTCGACAGTGGGTTTACATCATTGACCCCTGATCGAAATATTCCATCAGATGTTCGACTTCAACTCATTCATTCACACTCGATGGATTGTACTAGGGTACCTTGGGAGTCATTGACATCAATGGTGATTTCCCTCGCACTTGTTAACAGTTTCATCAATGACCGATAATCAAGTGGTTTCTTCCATGTTCAACTTCAACACATGTAATCACATGGTTCGATTCGCACTTTGGGTGACGAAATTGAAGACCCTGGATATCATCTCTTTTGTCCAGGTTGTGATGGAGTATGTATAATCTGTAACATATAGAGCCACTGTGTATGTATCGTGGCTATGTCGTCTCAATTTGAAATTTCTCGCATAGATCCACAGTGTATTCCTGGTGGCTATGGTATATGTTGATGGCATGGATCCATAGTGTATGATTGGTGGCCATGACCTATGTCTACAATGTCATCCATCTATGATCTGAGTATGGGAATGCCTACCTCATAATTGGTATATATGATTTTCTGTAGATGCTTGGTTGTTCGTAGGTTTCCGATTAAGTGTGCTCTTGGTTTCCGACACACACATGTAGCTTACAAAGTCTTTCGGCTGTCACTGGTTCCAACCTCACACTTTGTGGGGCATTCTGTTACCCATGATTTTGGTCGTCGTGATGATGTATTGATGATGGTGTACTCAAGCTCTTCACAAAAAATTTCTCCTGAGAAAAATTACTTTCATCTCTTCCCAGAAAACTCATTTTTGGAGAAGGTTCGCAGGCTGCTAGTATATTTGGGTGCGAGAATGATCCATTCTTGCAGGCTTCCTTAAGTCAGGGTGTGAACTTCTCGCACTGTGTTGAATAGCTAGGGTGCGAAATCTTCCTAAAGCATGGAAAAATTTGAATTCTCGATGCTTCTAGAAGGGAATCTTCTAGAAGAATGGATTGGCATTCAAATGGCTATCCTTGTATTGGATTCCCTGATATTTTGGGATCATTCTTATCCAAGTAACTATCTCATTATTGTTAGAAAAACAAGACCATGGAGCAATAAAATAAAACAAATGTGGAAATAAAACACAGAAGATACACAATACAAGAGAGACACAGATTTACATGGTTCACTCAGTGTGGGCTACGTCCACCAGAGAAATTGCCAGGTCCTTTCTTTATTATTATCCAACAAAATGAAGGGATACAACCTACAAAAAAACTCGCAGTAACCTCCTCTTCTTTCTCTCACAGTCTCCTCTCTCATAATACAATACTTTCCAACCTACATAGCCACAATACATTTCCCTCAAAAAAGAGGGTTGCCTTCTAGGGAAAAAAAACCCTAACATAATCTCTATCGTTAGATTTGTGACCTTATAATGAACGGTCCAGATTTACAATGAAATGACAATATACTTTTACAAGGGAAATTTTGCTTCGGGGGATTTGCCCCCGAACCCCCGCTGGGGGCCCGCTTTCCCCCAGACCCCCTAGAGGGGGTACCCCCCCTCTGCACTCCCCCGCGTGGAAGAGTGTACATACTTCTTGGGTGTAAATACTTCATGGGGTATAAACACGGCTGAAAGTAAAAGACCTCTAAATCAAGAAGATAATCAGACTCCACAACCAACAATCTCCCACTTAGAGATTGATCTCAAAAAATCCACCGTTGTTGTATATGCTAGACTCTGAACCTTCTTGGATCTGAAAAATTTCTCATCTTCATCTTCATTCTTGAAGACCAACTGAAACTGAGCAAGAACTCAGTTTGTCTCTGGTTACTCCCTTTGTTAACATGTCTGCAGGATTCTGGCTAGTGTGTATCTTTTCTAGCTTCAATTGTCCATCTTCCAAGGCGGATTGTATGAAGTGGTACCTCAACTTTATATGCTTAGTCTTCGAATGGAAGGCTGAGTTCTTTGCAAGGTGAATGGCACTCTAACTGTCACAGTACAACCTGTTGTTCTCCTTCTTCTTTCCCAATTCCTCCATAAACCTTTGTAACCAAATCATCTCTTTACTATCCTCTGTAGTAGCAACATACGCTTCCTCTATTGTTGAAAGTGCAACAACCTTTTGCAGTTTCAAAATCCAACTTACTGTTGTTCCACCTATAGTAAAAACATACCCTGTGGTGCTCCTCCTACTATCTTTATCACTTGCCATATCTGAATCAACATATCCCTGTAGAAAAGTGTCTTAACCTCCAAAACACAATGCATGTGTAGTAGTACGTCTCAAATACCTGAGAATCCACTTTACTGCCTCCCAATGTTCTTTACCTGGATTGTTCATATACCTGCTCACAACTCCCACTGCATGTGCAATATCTGGTCTTGTGCAAACCATTGCATACATCAAGCTTCCAACTGCTAATGAATATGGGACCTTGGACATGTATTCTATCTCCTCCTGTGTCTTGGGACACATTTCCTTAGTTAATTTGAAATAGTTGGCCAAAGGTGTACTAACTGGTTTTGCATTCTGCATTCTAAACCTCTCCAACACCTTCTCTGTGTACTCACCCTGAGACAATGTCAGTTTATGATTTTTCCTGTCTCTTGTTATTCTCATACCAAGGATTTTCTTTGTAGCACCCAAATCCTTCATCGCAAATGAATTGACTAATTTCTTCTTGAGAACATTTATATCCTGCATATTAGACCCTGCAACAAGCATGTCATCTACATACAATAGCAAGATAATACATTTTCTAGCCTTTTAAAAT
>ML779977.1:137818-152460 GCA_009831015.1 Picea engelmannii
TATTATCCAACAAAATGAAGGGATACAACCTACAACAAAACCCGTTGTAACTTCCTCTTCTTTCTCTCACAGTCTCCTCTCTCAGAATACAATACTTGCCAACCTACATAGCCACAATACATTTCCCTCATAAAAGAGGGTTGTATTCTAGGGCAAAAAACCCTAACATAATCTCTATCATTAGATCTGCGACCTTATAATGAACGGTCCAAATTTACAATGAAATTACAATATACTTTTACAAGGCAATTTTTGCTTCGGGGGCTTTGCCCCCGAATCCCCATTAGGGGCCGCTGCCCATGAACCCCCGCTGGGGGGCCGCTTGTTCCTAGACCCCCCAAAGGGGGTACCCCCCCCTCTGCACTCCCCCGCATGGAAGAGTGTACATACTTCTGGGGTGTAAATACTTCATGGGGTATAAACATGGCTAAAAGTAAAAGACCTCTAAATCAGGAAGATAATCAGGCTCCACAACCAACAATTCTCTCCTATATATTGAGGGAATTCTCATGGAAAAGGTTAAGCAAGATTCATTGGAGAATTGGTGAAAGAATTGTGTGAAGGACTTAGCTTGAACAACATCTTGGAGACTCTAGCAAGTCTATCAAGAGGATTTGGTCTTCTTCATGCAAGGATTGAGAAAGTGTGTGTGTGTCGAAGCCAAGAGCCATCGAAAGGAAGTTTGCAACATCAAGGCTATCAGGTTGTAATCTTTACTTTCAATTAATATGATACAGTGGCATGTCCCTTTCCCATAAAGCTATTTCCACTTTATTGTGTAATTCCTTGATCATACACATAGGTTGACAATTGAATATATTGAGCTATCTTCACTTTGGTTGGTTTGTGTTGTCTTGGTCTGGACTTCACGAGAGCACTGGAGCGAAGCGGGAGAAACAAAGACCCTAGGAAGCGATACTAAGGTATGTTACTTTTTCCTTCCTATTAGTTAATTCAATGGTCAAAACTTAGGGAAAGAGTCATGTCCTATCCTGTTTTGTTCTAGATCCAAGTGGATCTAGTGAGATCTATTAGTGTCCGCACCTACCGATTAATCGGATAACACCATCTAAGACTCTTTTATTTCTATAAATTAGACTTTATCATGCAAAATGAAGTATTCGTTATAACTATTCCTTTAATCAAAGGGCCTCTACAATTGGAAAATACCACCAAAGTGGAAGACATTGGAAAGGATCACCAAAGTGGGATACTGGTTCCTTTTTGAGTAGTTTACTACACAAGTAGGTCACTCATGTTTTACACAGAGATGGGACCAAGACTCATGACAATATGTAGGACATGTGAAGCATAGGGGGAGATTTACTTGTACCCATCATCATTAGGTCTCACTAGATGGTTTCAAGATGTTTTTTGTCAACCTAGTCCAAATATAAATGACTCTTGGCAATGGATATTTATTTCTCTTGTTATTAAATGAAGAACACACAAAAATGCAAAACCAAGCGTGAATTACATAATCATGTTAATCATTGAGTTTTTTAATGAAATTTTTGTTTGAGGCCATAACTAAGGGAGCATATATATAGCTTGGCTAGACTCACTAACCTAAGGAATCTTGATAGCTTGGCTAATGATCATTACAGATTACTCAAAACAGAATCAATCTATGAATAGATTGACTCATTATAGAAATACCAACATTAACATTGTAATATAGATTTTCTATTCGTGGAAAATATCTTGAATCTTAGTATTGATTCCTTGTGTAAATGTTTGCTAGAAAACACTTTGAACCTAATCAATCTATGAATAAGTTGACTCATTATAGAAATACCAACATTAACAAAGTAATATAGATATTCTATTCATGGAAAATATCTTGAATATTAGTGTTGATTCTTAATGTAAATGTTTGCTAACAAACACTTTGAACCTAGTTTTTAAGGATTTTGTCACTTGTGATCACTTATTTTTAATAATATTGTTTTAAGACTCTCGTATACTACGAAATTGTGTTAAAAAATACGATGCACTCTAGAAATAACTGTTCCATATATATATATAAATTCTTGTTCTTGAACTACAATCATACAATATGACACTAGATTATTCTTTGTTAAGTACAATTCCATATTCACTCTTTGGAATTCATGTCCATCTTACTCATGGTTGTTTATATTTGATAACAAAATGAATTCTTACTTTTTGCAAGATTGCTTTCAGCTCTTTTTCTTTTCATTTAAACAACATCAATGCCACAATACTAGTAAATTACACCAACACACAAAATTTTGTAAATATCAACATCCATAAAAAAAGGTAAATATATTTGTATATACTACCAAAGATCTCAAATGATGAATAAATCCAAGGGATTTAGGAAAGTGTCATAAGGTATTTACAAAACTAGTAAAAATAGAGCTTCAAATGGAAATTTTTGCTTTACTAGTCAATGGAATGGATATGTTATTATGTATTGAATCGTGTAAGAAGTCAAATAGTCAATTAGGTCAGAGTGCGACTAATTAAGAAGTTTTGTTGGGAAGTTCCACTAGGAGATAACCAACCTAATATGGAAGTGATAGATTTACTTCAAGCTATGCTTAATTGACTTGAAGATCACATTGAGATAATTAATGGAAATAATGGATGCATGTTTCTAGAACATGTCAACAAAAACCTAAAAGGTTCTAAAGAGTGTTTATTGATCAACTCTTCCTGTAGTATGGTCTATGAGTAGTTGAATGGTTGAGGACTAAGTTGATTAGGGTTCTTGTTAGAATAGAACTCAACATTACCATGGAATAGATCATTCCTAATGGTTTCTTTGAGGGTACATATATTAACCTCAATGAATTGACAAAATGTACAAGGGATTACAAGATCAATAGCTACATGTGTATGGTGCATCGACAATAACTATTGAACCAATTCATTGTCATTAGGAAGTGGGCATCAAATGGCATGTAGAAGTTGAATTGATTGTTCAAGTGGAATGTAAAGAAGAGGAACAATTGTAGCTATCTCTTAGAGATGGACCATAAGAATATGAATTGCTAGAGATTGAGAGAGGGAGGTAGAAGTTTGAAGATTACAATTGAGAAAGGATACAATTATAGGTCTCTACAATTGGAAAAGACCACCAAAGTGGAAGACATTGAAAAAGACCACGAAAGTGGGAGACTGGTTACTTTTTGAGCAGTTTACTACACAAGTAGGTCACTCATGTCTTACACAAATCCAATAAGTTGTCAATTCGAAGTTATGTTATATGAATATAAATATCATCAATAAGATAAGCATTCAATAACTTCGGTCAATATGTGTGAAGTAATAAATGAGTATAATAATTAGTTCCCATCTAAGACTCTTTTATTTCTATAAATTAGACTTTATCATCCAAAATGAAGTATTCGTTATAACTATTCCTTTAGTCAAAGGGTCTCTACAATTGGAAAAGACCAACAAAGTGGAAGACATTGGAAAAGACCATCAAAGTGGGAGACTGGTTCTTTTTTGAGCAATTTACTACACAAGTAGGTCACTCATGTCTTACACAGATATGTGACTAAGACTTGACAATATGTATGACATGTGAAGCATAGAGGGAGATTTACTTACCCATTATCATTAGGTCTCACTAGATGGTTTCAAGATGTGTTTTGTCAATCTAGTCCAAATATAAATGAGTCTTGGCAATGAAGGTTTTAGTTGCAATGGTATTGTTTGTCAAGTCCAAAGATTTGAAAGAAGTTACAGTTTTAACCTCAAAAACAAAAAAGTGTGCTATTATGACATTCTTAAAGTCATGGTTGCATAAAGTGGTAATTTCAATATTGATAGAAAAGGGTGCTACCAGTAGCACCGCTTTTCCTAATGGGAGTTGATTTTGATGTTTTTGACTAAAACATATGGGATTTTAGGGATAGAATTCTCCCTTTTAAGTCATATTTCTTGTTAAGTCAGTAACTACATGTTATACATGCCAATAAATGTTTTGATGTAGTTTCTTGTGAAACAATAGATATTGGTATTTTTGATTCAAAGATATGTTGAACATGATTTCATACAATATGGTTGAGATTTTTAGTCTCAAATTTGTTGATTTCAATATGATCTATAATGTTATTATCAATATCATTATAATTATAGATTTAATTTTTAAAACACATCAAATTTGTTAAACAATAAACATAAAAAAAAAATATCAAATTTACTAAATTCTAAGCACATCAAATATATATAACTATAAATTGACTATAAACCTATATTTACATTAACAAAATTTATTTAAATTAATTATTTATAAAATCTTACTAAATTCTAAACATAATATATATTAAAAAAAATAAAATAAATCATTATAGATGTGATAATTTATTTAAAATTCTAAACATGAATGCTATGAACATACTATAATATATACATAATTATGCTTGACTCAATTTCTTGTTAAAGTTGATCTTCAACATCATATCCATCAACATTAAAATGAAAATCCATATTTTTTGTTGTGATGTATTTTTGAAATTAAATTAATTATAATTATAGATTTAATTAAATTTGTTGACTTCAATATGATCTATAATGTTATTATCAATATCAATATAATTATAGATTTAATTTTAAAAACACATCAAATTTGTTAAACAATAAACATAGAAAAAAATATCAAATTTACTAAATTCTAAGCACATCAAATATATATAACTATAAATTGAAAATTTACATTATAAATTAAAAACACATTTTAAAATTTTAAACTTAAATTATATACTAAAGCTTCGAAAATTACCTGGAGTTCGGCGTGCCCACGCTCACAAACGCCAACACGACCCCTATGCTCACAAACGTCGCCACGACCGCTTCGCTCACAGCTCGCCCACCTACACAACCTCTGCATTCACTCTCAATCGCTATGAAACAACAACACAATTCGTAAAACATTTCAAGATCGATGTGTGGTTGATATATAAACAATCTTTCGGCCGAAAGATTGTTTGGCCGAACAATCTTTCAGCTGAAAGATAGTTCGGCCGAACAATTGTTCGGCGAAAAGAGTATTGCCGGAGAGAAAATATCCGGTCGACTAAATTTTTACACGCAAATCGCAGGTGCGGTCAATCCACCATTCGATTTGACGTTTCTTTTTTTGGTCGAAAAATAGTTCGGCTGAAAACGATATCTTTTGGTCGAAAAATAATATTAGTTCGGCCGAAAAAAGGTTTTTTGGAATTTTGGAGACCCGATTGTCACGAAAGTGTAACCCACCTCCGTGATTTCACCCATATAATTTTATTATTATGGTGTTATTGTTTTTTAAACATCTTTATAAACCTCAATTTTTCTTAATTTAATAACATTGGACGGGTTTAAAATATACTTGAAACAAAGTGCTCTTCATGTCATTATCAACAAATTAAATATAAAATTAAAATAAGAAATGGCCAAAAAAAACTTGTTAAATGCATCAACTTGGTTCTCCTAATATAGCTATTTAATTAAGCATATAACCATTTAACTAACCCATACATTATGATTTATATTTATCCATCCCATTTTCTTCTTTAAATTAACCCATTCTTCTTAATTTCTATATATATAGTTATATAACTTATAGAAAACTTATTAAATGACAGAGAAAGATTCAAGTGGCAAATCATGGGACCATGAATATCTCGTAAAATGGATGGTTGAGAGTTAATATGGTGAGATTAGATGGGAACAATGAGATGAATATGTGGAAGTATTAATTAAAATTTATTTGAAAATCAAAGAGGAAGTTGTTCCAATAGTATGGCTTAAAAATCTTCCATTACTACATTTGATACAAAATTGACGTTGTTTTTTTTTTTACATTGATTACAATAATTAATTAATTGTGGTGTTGTGAATTTTTAGAAACTATGTAAAATTACACTCGTTTTTTGTTCTTTCTTGTTTTTGATAGATATCAATATTTTAAGCACTTTCTATGACGTCAGAATTTTTGTTCTTGTATATCAAAAAATATGACCTCTATCATGAGGTCAAATGACCATTAACATATTTTAATTTTTTTTTGGACTAGAGGAATCGACAACGACGCCCATCTCATACTTGTGTGACACGAGGTTGATTCCGGCAGCTACCACTATAACCGCTTGGCGCGACCAGGTGGGGGCACTACCTTCACACACGTTTTGTCGAGGCTTGAACTGATGACTTGCTTAACAACCTATACACCTTAGCAAAACATGCAGTTTCCAATCGATCAACACCCCTTCCCCTGACCATTAACATATTCTTGGAATAGTCAATAAATTTGATTGTCAATATATTTCAAATTAACATTGGTGCCCTAAAGTTTCAATAAATTTGATTGTCAATATATGTCAAATTAACATTGGTGCACTAAATGATTTTTTGGCTCTTGTATGTCAAAAATATGACCTATATCATGAGTTCAAATGGCCATTAACATATTTTTGACATAGTCAATACATTTGATTGTCTATATATGTCAAAGTATTAATGGTGCACTAAAGTTTTTGTAAAAAATATTAAAACTTAGATATATTGATCTAAAATGCATTTGAACCAACAAACGGGTGTAAGACTCAATATGTACAATGTAATTCATCAATTAACAAAGGTTAGGAAAACTTTTCAAGACAATGTAAATCTAAAAATTTAATAAGACATAAGTGAGAAGGAAAAATGGAGTAATTAAAAAATTTAAAAAATATAGGAGAAAAGGTTGATGAATGGGAAATGAAGGGGCATGGTTGTTGGCCTTCCCCTTACTCCCCCAACTTTCCCTATTTCCTCTTTCTACTTCATTCTCAGTATGGAAGGAAGAGGAAGAGGCGTAGAAGCCAAGAGAATTGTACCAGAGATCGCCAAAATGAAATACTAAGCTCCCATTCGAGGTCAGTTCTCCTATTTATGTTTCCAAGGTAAAATTTTTGAGTTCTTGGCGATTGATTGTGTTCGATTTCATTGTTGTCATGTAGGGTTATCTGTGTAATATTCTTTTTGTTTATTTGTGGTTAATTGTTTCTATTAGTTTCATTATTGGTCAAGCATGAAAGTCCCAAATTGGAATTATGTTAATGATCCTCAAAAACAATTTACATTGTCACTTTTATGAATGATAACAACTCTGAGATACCCACGATTCATCCCACTCCGCAAAAAGCTCAATGGATCTCAATATTTTCATATTCCAATTATCTAGAGAATTTCTAAATTAGTTTAATCCAGTTGTTGGGAAAATTTCTCACTCCTCTAGACCGTTACTCTCTCTCAATGTTGAATTTCTCTTTCCTTGGTCAAATTAGTAGTTTCCTTGATGGATTCACTCCTACCCTTGAAACTATCCCTCACCCATATGCAGTACATACCACACATAGTAGTAGAGATAAGCGTTCTGTCTTGCTAGGCTATGCAATTAGTTTCTACGAAATTCATTAATTATAACACTATTAAAATTTGGTGTTGTGGCTATTAATACAAAAGAGGAAACAAATATGACAACCGATGTGTTTTACCGGTGAGTATTTTTATCACACAATCTTACACCCTGGTCAAAATCCTTCACAAGGTTCAAAATGAGTGGAACATTAGAAGTGTTACCACTATCATCTAGGCAACAACTTCCCTTGTTTTAGTGAATGATACATCCCACACAGGGGAGGCTTCCCTAGTAGCTTCAAGGATTCCTAAGGAAAGACATAATCATGTATAAGGAACATCATATAGCTATCGAATTTACCATCAATTAGGTATACTTAGGAAGTTATGGATTAGGTGGTTATTCAAGGTAAAATTTAGATATGGGTTTGATGTGATTTAAGGCTAAGTTAAGGGGTTTTATCAAGTTATTATTCCATATAAAACAATCCCCAAACACTGGAAATCTAAAAAAATTCCAATGCCTATTATAAAATTTGTGTAAAAGATGAAACATTACAACCCTAAATAAGTTATAAAAACAATAGATTTTAGCTCTTTAAACAAGATGCAAACTAGTAGAAATTAGGGACAAAATAATGGATAGATTTAGGATTTATTTCACTTGTAAAATATAAAATTTAACATGTATATCACAACTAGTAAAAGAAATATGTCTAGTTCTAAATATGTATCAAAATGTAATAACAAGGATAATTTATGTAGTAAACGTGGTTTTTAGGTTAATTACATGCACAAAACCAAGATGTCTAGGGAATTAGCTCGACGAAAATTTATGTAAGTTGTCACAAAACCCTAAATTTACCCTAAAACATAAAATAAAAGGTGAGATTTTAGAATTGGGATTGACGATATGGGAGAAGACTAGTTCCTGCTACTTTTTTGGGAATATGGGGTCAACTAAGTGATGTAGGAGCACTTTGCCTCCAAACTCAATCTCGATGACTAGACCTAGTGGTCTTTGATTTTACCAAGGGAGTGGGTTCCCTAATTTAAACTTATTTTAATTTCTTATGTTTTAATTAAATTTTGGAAGTCTTGTGTGAGATAGAGTTTGTTGAGTTGATATTGATAATATGTAATCGAATCTACCATGTTAAGAAGATATCGAGAGTTATAGGAATATTGAGAGATATTAGGGTTACATATCAAGGAGAGAAATGAGGATCTAAGAGATCTTGAAAAACATTTAAGTATCTGAACTAATTGGAAGTTTAGATTACTTCTTGTATTGTTGTAAGCCTATGAGAATGAAAAAGGAGGCCAATTTAGATAGAGTGAATGAGATATGAGTGTGTGTGTGTGTGTGTAAGAGGTCAAGTGTGTCAAACAGGCCAACTAATTGTAAATCAGGCCAAATAGGGCCTTTGGAGTCCAAACGTTCTGCATATGGGGCCCAATGTTCCACGCTAGGAGAACAATGTCACCCTAGAAGGACATGCTATCTCTCTTTGAGCTGATTTTATGGTCGATTTTAGCAGTAAGTCCCGGTTTGTAAATTTGGGGTCTAGAACCTTCCTAAACCATTTTGAGGCATGAAACAAAAAATTTTGGGGGTAAAAAATTTGTGATAATCATAGGCCCTTAAATCTATTCTACACACTGATACCTTTACAATGGTGCAAATATCACCTCAACTGGAGCTTGTATGTGGAAGTTATTCCTCCTGCAAGTTGACCTACATTGTTGACCACCATCGTGCTAGTGGATACCAAGTCATTCCCCATTACTAACTTACACAGACCTCCTACCACTGCCTCGACAGGGTCTGCTAATCTCCCGGTCTAAGGATCGTTCTTCAGACTCTTGATGAGCTGAAATGGCTCTTCAGGTCCCCTGCAGGAACCTTCGATCACAAAAACCACAGGTCCTTCCAGGAAAACCCTACCTGTGCGCTCTAGAACTAGGCGTGATTCTTCCCCCACATGACCATGACGCTATGGCTTGGTCCATGCAAAAAGGTGATATCACGAATCGAGACTTCGGGAGTATTGGTGTGATACAAACGCAAAACCCCAAATCCATGAAACCTCGAAACCCGAAGTGGGGCCTCTCCCCAGGACCAGATCTGAGGGTCCTGTGATCTCCTCGATCGATGGTCATGATTGCATCACTATTTCACGTTTCAGGAATTCTGTTGTGAGTCCCTCTGACTCTTTTGAATCCCCGAACTCTGAACCTCTGAAGTTCGCTCGCACAGATCAATTATCACCCTTCTCTCACGATCTATGGTTCAGATTGTATCGTGAGTTCACATCTCGTGAGTTCTTAGAACTCCTCCCATTGACTTCCTCTATGTCACGAGTCAGCGAAAATCCAAACTCTCGCCACGTTTCCTCTTGATGGACGGCTAGGATCAAATCGTCTCCCATCTAATCGAGTGTTTTCTCTTGTATTCAACTATGTTTTCTCGATGCCCAAAACCCTAAATCATACCCATGTTGAATCAACAGTTCACATGTCTCGCCATCCAACGGCCTGGAGTCAATCCGGATTTCTCATATCGGGGATTTGAAAGCCAAGGTAGAACCTTGTTCTCCCAACTTGTGATCCCGGGTATCCCGAAACGAACTAACGTTCCATATTGATGACCCACATTTTGTCTCTATCCAACGACTATGATTGAATTCACAATTTCGCGATTCAGGAGTTTTAACAATGCCTCCTTACAAATATCTTAGTGACCAAATCTTCGAACGCTCGGATCTATTGCCACCTATCCTCTGATTTGATGGAAAATTTCGATCTAATCGGAACTTTGATGAGTGTGTTATCCTCTGTATACACAAGGTTAAACCTCATGCGCCTCCTTCTGGATCCGACGACTATCGGTCCTCTATGCTCAGATCTAGCAGCTCAGATTTGATCTTCCCTGTACACGTTCCTCTTGTGTCTGGACATGGATTCAATGGTCCAGATATTCTCTCTCGATGTCGATCCAACGGTAGTTGTTCTTATCCTCTTGAGCTTTTTCTGAGGCTTGGACTTCGAAGTGACTCAACCTATTGTTCATCTTTGTTATAAATCTGTGTGCAAAGGCACTATTGTTCCCAAGCTTAGGTGATGAATATTGACCTCGACCCTTTGCACAATTCCACTACATGTGAAACTTCATGCTACTCCTCTTGAGATTCTTCGAACGTGAAACAAGTTCAGTCTTTTCTTTCTCCTTGCACTTGATTAGCCTTTATATGGCGGTCATTCAACACCTTCACCTGAGTGTTGGCTTGGTGCGCTCCTTGCACAGGCCTTTGCCCTCCCTGAGCTTCAAACGATCAGACCTCAAAGGTTTATGTCTCTTCTGTCCCTCGAAGAGTTGCAAGTGCCCTCTTGGCAACTCCTTCTCAAGCACACCTTGCTAAGCCTCCAAAGTATTTAGCAACTCTATGAGTGTCTTCTCCTAGATACTTCTCTTATCTATGAACTTGAAACAATGTCCTTCTCATGTAATATTTGCATTTTCTCGATGCCCACCTGGCAGAGCTTCACATAATCTTTAGTAATTATGTCTCCTCTCTGTGCCTTCCTCTGCATAGTCCTACCTCCAAGTTATTCAGTAACCTTGAGGCTTCTCCCTTGATTTAATGATTCCTCTGGTGCACCCTCCTGGCACATTCTCGCTTGAATCCAACACATAATTCAGATGTTCACTCTTTGCACTAGCTCACTGAGTCCTTAATGCTCTGTCATGCAACCCATCATATTTGGCCACTAAGAACCCATAGTGAAATCAAAGAAATGACAAACAATGAATTTATTTCTATCCCTGCAGATAGAAACCTAACACACATCTACAACATAAATGAACACACACACGACATCCATATAAATACACAAAGAATCATATGCAGTAAAAACTGCTCTTTTCTCATTAACATAAATATTTGATTACAATGTGTACAAACCTCAGACTACTATAGAGTCTTGGCTCTCTCTTTTCTTCCTATCCTCTATTCTACTACCACTACTACTAAACAAAAAACAAGAGATCTTTTTACAAAAGTTGGCTCCTCGAGCTCTTCCCTCAATCTCACCTACTCTCATTGTTTACAATGAATTACATTAAATGACTATCTAGTCTGAATCGGATCTAGATCTCAGCCTATAAACTATTAAAGGCGACTTTATCTACATCCTACACAAAAGTATGGCTTGGCTCTTCCATCCTTACAATAATTTAATTCATTTAATTTCAATTTGAAAATTGAAATCGAGAGGGCTGGTGCCTTTCTTCTCCTTGAATGCACTCTTTGATGTGTTGGCTAGCTGGCACATTGCTAGGGTGAAGCAATGCTCCTGCATGACTAACACATGTGGGCCTAGCCACATGTGAAATTTCAAGAATATTATATAAGATCAAAAACCTTATCACTAATTGAGGGTTATGGCATGAAAAAACTCTAACCCTATACGTTTATTAGGCTATATTAAATTTGAAGCCACTATGAGGAGAAGGGTTCCATTTCTTAGCATTGCACTTGTTCCATAATTTAGAAAATATCTAGGAGTGGTATTTTGATAGAATATTAGAGTAACTATCATATTATATAGTAGTTGTTTAGGCCATAGTGTCAAAGGAAAATCCATAGCGAATGCCCCTTTCTTTGTTCTTCTTTTTCATAGGCCTAACCTTATAGTTGGGTTTTCTCACATATCAGGTTTCTCAGGATACATATTGTGTTCATTTGTGTGGATGGTGTGTTCATTTTCTTATTCTTTATTTTATGTATTTCAGTTGTTTTCATAAATTTGAGAAATTAACCTAGTGCTAACAAATTTGATATCTAAATAAATAAACCTACATAAAAAAATATCTTAGTATAATACAAGATGTGTTGTGAAAAACTATTTAAGTGGAATATCCATGGAAATTTACAGATCATATTGGTAATACGGAATTTTTTTAAGGTATTTGTGGAAAGTTGTAGGATGTAGGAATTGACTTAAGAGGAAAGATGCAAAACCCTAGCCATGGTGGATGATTCTATTCATAACAATCCTTAGGGTGTAGTGGAAGAGATATTTGTATATAAGAGCAAGTAATTGATATATCTTGCAACATGGACTCCTCATCATGGCTCTAGAAAAAATGTTCAGAACTTTTAGGGAGTTTGGTGGGTTTAAATTCATAAATTGGTTTGGATGGGAAATCAAGAGATAGTGAATACCCAAAAAAGGAGTAAAAAAAATCGCAAGAAAGAGAAACCAAGTTCCAATACCATCACTCATTCACACACTCTGATTAAAATGGAAACGAAAGGGGATATAAAGCCCTATCAAGGTGAGATTGATGTTGTTAGGTTGAATCATTAGTTGCAATAGTTAGAAGTGTATTTTAGTGTCCATAATGTAGATGAAGAGAAGAAGATTTTGTTTTCCCAACTAAAACTAGAGGGTCATGCACTAACTTGGTGGGAAATCCACACATAGCCACTTAAGCTAGAGGGTGATCCAACAATAACTGAGTGTGAGGATTTAAAAAAACCCTCTTAAGGTCCCAGTTCTACCTTATTGGGTATGTAGATGAGTGTTCATTTCTTTGTACTTTATTTTCCATAAATAAAGAAAAGAGAGTAGAGCATAGGCCTCACCTTCTAGTTGGGTTTTCTCTCATATCGAGTTTCCCAAGATACATCTTGTGTTCATTTGTGCAGATGATGTGTTCATTTTTTTATTCTTTCTTTGTCATATTTCAATTATTTTCATAAATTTAAGGAAATAAGCTAGTGCTAACAAATTTGAGATTTAAGTAAACAAACTTGCATAATAGAATATTTCATTATAACACAAGATTTGTTGCGATGAACTATTCCAATAGAATATCCATGGAAGTTTATAGATCATTCAACCTTGAAATTCATCAAAATAATTTAAGGTTTCCAACAAGAAAGACATGTTTTTGAGGATATTAGGATCATCCAAGAGAGGTACCACTCATTCTTCTATGGACAATAGTAATTATTATGAATGTGAAAACCCAATGTCTAGAATAGGGATAAAACCCACAGCTCCATAACTAGACCATGGCCTTAACTTTGTAGGGACAACCATATTTGGTGGAATCAATGGGACTATAGTGCTAAAAGGTTATAATCTAGAAGGGTTCTTCATCGAGCTTATCTTTGTGATGTAATTCTAGATTGAACCTAAACACTATTTCATATCACATCTAAATAACTAAGTATTAGCGAGAATATTAATGATGACCATTGCAAGTAGTGTCTAGTTTGATTCTTTCTACAGTTGTGAAAGATTGATAGTAAACTTTAGAATGATGTCTCTAAGTCAAAATTTGAACTAATCCTAGTTCCTTCCTCTCCTTTAACACTTCAAAGCATGTCACCACTTATTTTTCATTCGCTTGGCTAGTATGATTCACTAAAAAAATCTAAGATGATATATATAACACCCTAAAGAGCTTATTTACTAAAAACTCCTAACCATAAACATGCTTCCTTGTTTAGTGTTTGTTTAATTAAAAAAAAAAAAAAAAACCATAATTTTTCAGTATCCATTTATTTTGGTCTAAGATATGTGTTTTCATGATTAATTGTGAAATGTATCTTACTACAATGAAAAATAATGATGTTCTTGCAAATCCAAATAAAATCCTAACTAAAGATTGTCATTTTTCTTACCATTGGGAGAATGCTTTATCATTAGAATATATATTCTTAGAAACTTTGCACACCAACCATGGCTCATGTCATGTACCTACGATAATATGTTCCCATTATGATTGAAGTTGTTTACCCCAAGGCGATTTCCATTAAAAAAAAGAAAAATTTGGAATAAAATATCTCATAAATAAAGGTAGACCCAATGGCGTTAGCATTTCCATAGGCTTACATTAGCTTGTTTAGTATATACGTGTACCAATTAGATGGAACCATTGAATGCAAACTTTAGCCACGTATATTGTGTATTTTCAGTTCCACGTCTACCCTTCGAAATTCTACACTTCTCATACAAGAAATGCTATCATTTCTTATAACCATGTTTTCCCAACTTTTAATTATCTTTATTATAAAGCTAAAATAAATCTATATTAATTTATTTTAATATTATAAAATTTTATTATTATGTTGTTATTGTTTTTTAAACATTTTTATAAACTTTAATTTTTCTTAATTTAATAACATTACATAAGTTTAAAATATACTTAACCAAAGTTCTTTTCATGTCATTATCAACAAATTAAATACAAAATTAAAATAAGAAAT
>ML779977.1:152489-190499 GCA_009831015.1 Picea engelmannii
CCCCCCCCCCCCCCCAAAAAAAAAACTTGTTAAATGCATCAACTTGTTTACCTTAATCTATCTATTTAATTAAACATATATCTATTTAACTAACCCATACATTATGATTTCTAGTTATCCATTCCATTTTCTTCTTTAAATTAACCCATTTTTCTTAATTTCTATATACAAAGTTATATAGCTGATAGAGAACTTATTACATAACATAGAAATGTTCAAGTGGAAAATGGATGATTGAGAGCTAATATGGTGAGATTAGATGGGAACAATGAGATGAATATGTGGAAGTCTTAATCAAAAGTCATTTGAGAATCAAAGAGGAAGTTGTTACAATAGTATGGTTTAAAAATCTTCCATTACTACATTTGATACAAAATTGATGTTGTTTTTTTTACGTTGATTAAAATAATTAATTCATTGTGGTGTTGTGATTTTTTAGAAACTATGTAAAATTACACTCTTTTTTCGTTCTCTCTTGTTATTGATAGACATCAAAATTTTAACCACTTTCTATGACGTCAGAATTTTAGTTCTTGTATATAAAAAAATATGACCTCTATCATGAGGTCAAATGACCATTAACATATATATTTTTTGGGGGACTAGAGGAATCCACAATGACACCCATCTCGTACTCATGTGACATAGGGTCGATTTCGGCTGCTACCAATATAACGCCTAGGCATGACCAGGTGGGGGTACAACCTTCACGCATGTTTCATCGAGGCTTGAACCGATGACTTGCTTAGCAACCTGTACACCTTAGCAGAATGAGCAGTTTGCAATCGACTAGAACCCATGCCCCTTGCTATTAACATATTCTTGGCATAGTCAATAAATTTGATTTTCAATATATGCCAAATTAACATTGGTGCACTAAAGTTTCAATAAATTTGATTGTCAATATATGTCAAATTAACATTGGTGCACTAAAGTTTTTTTGGCTCTTGTATGTCAAAAAATATGACCTATATCATGAGGTCAAATGACCATTAACATATGGTCAAATTATTAATGGTGCACTAAATTTTTTGTAAAAAATATTAAAACTTAGATATATTGATCTAAAATGGATCTGAACCAACAAATGGGTGTAAGACTCAATACTTACAATGTAATTCAACAATTAACGAAGGTTAATAAAATTTTGTAATACAATGTAAATCTAAAAATTGAATAAAACATAAGTGAGAGTGAGAAGGAAAAATGGACTAATTAAAATTTTAAAAAAATATAGGAGAAAACGTTGAGGAATGGGAAAGGAAGGGGCATGGTTGTTGGCCTTCCCCTTACTCCCCCAATTTTCCCTATTCCCGCTTTCTACTTCATTCTCAATATGGATAGGAGAGGAAGAGGCGTAGGAGCCAAGAGAATTGTACCAGAGATTGCCAAATTGAAATACTAAGCTCCCATTGGAAGTGAGTTCTCCCATTTAGGTTTCCTAGCTAAAATTTTTGAGTTCTTGGTGACTGATTGTGTTTGATTTCGTTGTTGTGGTGTAGGGTTATATGTGTGATATTCTTTTTGTTTATTCATGGTTAATTGTTTCTATTAGTTTCATTATTGGTCAAGCATGAAAGTGCCAAATTGGAATTATGTTAATGATCCATAGAAACAATTTACATTGTCACTTTTATGAATGATAACAACTCTGAGATACCCACCATTCATCCCACTCTGCATAAAGATCAATGGATCTCCATATTTCCATATTCCAATTGTCTAGAGAATTTCTAATTTAGTTTAATCCAGTTGTTGGGAAAATTTCTCACTCCTCTAGACTGTTACTCTCTCCCTACATTGAATTTCTCTTTCCTTGGTCAAATTAGCACTTTCCTTGATGGATTCACTCCTACCTTGGAAACTATATCTTACCCATATGTCGTGCATACCACACATAGTAGTAGATACAAGCGTTCTCTCTTGCTAGGCTATGAAATTTGTTTTTCGGCTATGAAATTAGTTGCTAGGAAATTCAATAATTGTACGACTATTAAAATTTGTTGTTGTGGCTATTAATATAAAAGAGGAAACAAATATGACAACCGATGTGTTTTAGTTGTGGGTATTTTTATCACAAAATCTTGCACCCTGGTGAAAATCCTTCACAAGGTAGAAAACGAATGGAACATTAGAAGTGCTACCACTATCATCTAGGCAACAACTTCCCTTGTTTTAGTGAAGGATACATCCCACATAGAGGAGGCTTCCCTAGTAGCTTCAAGTATTCCTAAGGAAGGAAATAATCATGTATAAGGAACATCATATAGCTACCCAATTTAACACCAATTTTGTATACATACCAAGTTATGGATTAGGTGGTTAATCAAGGTAAAATTTAGATATGGGTTTGATGTAATTTAAGGCTAAGTTAAGGGGGTTTATCAAGTTATTATTCCATATAAAAATAATCCCCAAACACTACAAATCTAAAAACATTCCAGTGGCTATTATAAAATTTGTGTAAAAGATGAAAAATTACAACCCTAAATAAGTTATAAAAACAATAGATTTTAGCTCTTTAAACAAGATGCAAACTAATAAAAATTAGGGACAAAATATTGGATAGATTTAGGATTTGTTTCACTTGTAAAATATAAAAGTTAACATGTATATAAAAACTAATAAAAGAAAGATGTTTGGTTCTAAATATGCATCAAAATGTAGTGACAAGGATAATTTATGTAGTAAACTTGGATTGTAGGTTAATTACATGCACACAACCAAGATGTCTAGGGAATTAGTTGGATGGAAATTTATGTAAGTTGTCACAAAACCCTAAATTTGCCCTAAAACATAAAATAAAAGGTGAAATTTTAGAATTGGGATTGACCACATGAGAGAAGTATAGTTCCTACTACTTTTTTGGGAATATGGGGTCAACTAAGTGATGAAGGAGCACTTTGCCTCCAAAATCAATCTCGATGACTAGACCTAGGGGTCTTTGATTTTACCAAGGGAGTGGGTTCCCTAATTTAAACTTATTCTAATTTCCTATGTTTTAATTAAATTTTTGAAGTCTTGTGTGAGATAGACTTTGTTGAGTTGAGATTGATAATATGTAATCGAATCTACCCTATTAAGAAGATATCGAGAGTTATAGGAATATAGAGAGATATTACGATTAGATCTCAAGGAGATAAATGAGGATCTAAGAGATCTCAGGAAACATTTTAGGATTTGAACTAATTGGAAGTTTAGATTACTTCTTGTATTGTTGTAAGCCTATGATAATGAAAAAGGAAGCCAATTTAGATACACTGGATGAGAGAGGAGTGTGTGTGTGTGTGTAAGAGGTCGAGTGTGTCCAACATGCCAAAAAAAGGCCAATTAATTGTAAATCAGGCCAAACAGGGCCTTTGGAGGCCAAACATTCTGCATATAGGGCCCAATGTTCCACCCTAGGAGCACAATGTCACCCTAGAAGGGCATGACGTCTCTCTTGGAGCTGATTTTAGGGTTTTAATTATCTTCATTTATGTAAAAGATGGATTTTTAATGTAATTTGGCCAGCTCAACCTTTTATGACCTAATTTTAATTAAAGGTCACTGATATTGTATAAATAGAGAGAAAATACTCTCATGCTTTCATCATCACTCATCACACAAGTAGTGTGGTCTTAAATTCGATCCCTTATTGGGAGTTATTGGCTGAAAATTTAGGCGCACTTTCTCTTGGAGGCTAAATTTTGCAGCTTGGATAATTTCTTGGTGAGGTTATTTCGCATTCTATGGTTTTATGGATTTATTAATCTTGGTGACGTAAGTAAATCTACAGCTCGTCATTTTATTTGAATGGTTTATGGTAAATTTTCTTATTCATATTAAATATTATGAAATTGCTTGCTTTACAAACCCTAGGAGTAAAGGACTTAATTTGCTACTTCTTTGCTCTTCATTTCCTAGACTTTGCTAAGAAGATTTTGACTTAGGTGAAATTTTAGAGCCCTAGTATTAACACATTCGTGGTCATTACCTAGTCAATTGTTGCTCTTAATATCTTTTAAATAGTTTAAGAAATGAAGGTTGGCTAGAGCCTAAAATTGTTTACACTCTAACAAATTCATCCTTAGGGTTTGGATGTTTGAGGCCTTGAAGAATCGACACCTCTTCCATCCATCTCTTCTCCCTAGAAAAGTACAATCATTGTGTCATTTCTTCCAAGACAAATTTGTCACCTATAGACTCCATTACCCTATAAAGGTACTAATATACCCACTATTGTGATTGATTGATAAACAACTTTCAAATTATCTTCTTTGAAACATTTACTAACCTCTACTAACCCTAAACTACACTAACTCCTTAGTTAACTTGTTTTTGTTGCAAATCTTTTTTACAACCATACTAACATACATTGATTGGATATATTTGTCTACATAACTTGCGCTTAACTCATTCAAAATTCAATTGTGACAATTTCTAGTCAATCTACTAGATAAGTGCTAACTTTGTAAGGTGTTTTCTCACAATTTTAACCACTAGAATTTCTTGTTATTGCAAAAAAATTCTATAACAATCTAACTATAGAAAATTCTCCGAAAAAAGTGAATTATTTTTCTAGCTAGACATTGCCAAACTCGCTTGTGACAAACTTTTATCATTCTGCTAGGTTAAATATATTTCTTCTTGTCATTTTCAAGCACTTTCAAGGCATAATTCTTGTGGTTGTTATAAAATATGAATTGTTGTTATAAACTGTTGCATTGATGCATATTCATATCAGATAGCTTACTTTTTTAAGGTTTATGGTCTTGAGAAGCGCTAACATCATATTTTTGTACTTGCAAGTTGCTATATTTTCTTGTTGTCTTGTTCCAAGCAGGTACACCCCATTTTACGATTTGCTTCATTCCTTAAAGACCATTAAGTACCTTCTGAATTGAGTGAACATTGAGAGGGGGATTTTCTTGCATGCTTGAGTTAGTTATCATCCCTTTAGGTTACTGGCGACTTCTCCGCTCATGTAAATCTTGATATATCCCTAAATAAAAAGGGGGTTTCATGTTAAGGTGACAGTGATAGGTCACCCCTATTACACAAATCTTGCATCCACTTTCCTTGGGCTTTGGGAAAGTATAGATTGTGTGATAAAAATACCCATATATATTTTTGGGAAGTGTGAAGTAAATATTGCACAATGCTACTAACTAGAAAATGTAGAATGTTAATAAAAAAAATTTAGTGGAAAAATCTATTATAATTCTATTCACTATTTTCTATTAAAAGATGGGGTTATTTCATTATCATGATGTTGCAATGCTTATATTGACACATATCATGTAAATAAAATAAATAAATATAACCTTAGTGGCTTTAATCATTAAGATCATGTGTTTCCTCCTAGGAGGTCATAGGTTCAAATCTAGAGGAGGGTAGAGTATGTACACCTTTTTAGCACTCAAATTATTATGTGTAGGAGATCCTTGTTTGTTTTTCCAATAAGGGTCAAGGGGCATCAACCCTGATCCAAGGGAATTACCTGACATCAACCAACCCTCATACAAGGGCATCACCCGACATCAACCAATCCTCGTTGAGGGGCATCGAAGTCGTCAAAATCACCTAGGGATCTTAACATGGATGGATTTTTTTGGAGAACCCTTGTCGAGGGGCATTACCTGACATCAACCAACCCTAACATGGCTCGTTTTCTTTTTTGCACAACCCTCGCCGAGGAGCATCACCTAACCTCAACCAACCCTCATCAAGGGGCATCTAAGCCATCAAAATCACCCGAGGATATAAACATGGATGGATTTTTTTGGTCAACCCTTGTCGAGAGACATCTAAAGCCTCAAAATGACCGAGGCGTCTTAACATGGATATAATTTTTCGGCTAACACTCGTAAAGGGATATCACCTAATATCAACCAACTATCATCGAGGAGCATCTACGCTGTTAAAATCACCCGGGGATGTTACCATGGATGGATTTTTTTGGCCAACCCTCGTTGAGGGGCATCTAAGTTGTCAAAATCACCCGAAGATCTTAAAATCACTTGAAGATCTTAACATGGCTGGATTTTTTGACCAACCCTCGTCGAGGGACCTCTAAGCAAATAAAATCATAGGAGAATCTTAACATGACTAGATATTTTTGACATCCAATATCAATAGACGGATTTAATAAGAAATATGTATATTTTTTTAAATATAGAATTCCAATATTTTATGTTTGATAAATATAAAAAATTATATATAAGTTAAGGTCTCTTGTCCACGCTAATCGATCGATCTCTACATTATTATTTTTGTTTTAACTAGTTGACAAAACGAAACAGCCGACGAAAGATGGTGAAATGATCCCCACACACATTCATTCATATATATAGTAATATTGTAAGATAAAATAGGTCAATATCATATGCGTAAGTAGAGTCTCGTTCAGACGCAAAGCTGTTGTTCCGATATAAATAGTTTCAGAGTTCTTGAATAAGGAAAAGATACAACGTCTCAGATCTCAGATATGGCAGACATGCAAAGCCATAACATAATGGCATTGGCGAGGCGAATATGGGCTTTCTTGCTGCGCGCGTTTCTTGTCATCTTTCTGGGTGTTGTCCTCGCCTTTACTTTGTTTTCTGTTTATCTATTATCATATTCCATTCTGGCGGGCTATATCCATCTCTCTCTTGATCTTCATATAATCATTTTATTGTCGATTTCAGTCTCGGCGTTCAGTCATTTGCTGGTAGCCTATCTGAACAGAGATTTTATAGAGGATTTAATTGTGAGCTTCCTCGGGCCCCGGGTGGATGATGTTGGAGTTTATATGGATATGGGAAATACAACAGTAGAAGATTTTATTGTGGACATCCCACATTCAGTATATCCTTCTGCACTCGATATACTGAATCAATTTATCAGTTATAATTAAATTGATAAATTATAATTCAATTTATCATAATTAAAAAAGAATCAAATGATCAACCCTTTCATGTAGAAATTGGAGTTTTTTTTAATAGAACTTATTCCCTTGAGCATATTTGAATATATCAAAACCATATCTTAAATAAATTAACTACATAATTACAATCCATCATGCATAACTAGAACATAGCCATTAAGAGGTACTAAATAGGAGTTCTTCCTCTTTCTTTGGTATGTCATTGGATTGACCAAATATCTTCCTTTGCTCCATGTGGCATCATTGTATAAATCCAAAAGTTGATCTACCACATCATTCTACTCCAAAACAAAAATGAAAGGGCTAACAAGCCAAAAATGAAAGTCTATGTCCTTGTAGTAAGGAATAAAATGATTATATATATCTTGTATACCATATGTTAGTATAGTAGGAAGGATGATGTTTGGGATGAAATGTCCAATACTAGATATTTACATGCAAGAGGAGATCTACATTGGGTTATGGATAGCATGAATGCAAGGATCTATTTGGTAAGTTTGGAAAACTATAGGATAATAAGTTATGTGGTAGTCAAAGTGTTGTGTATATGACTAACAATCCAATGTACCAAAATGGGACAATGAATTTTTTTGTAAGACACGTCACTCATGAATGTAGAGTGGTCCATACTGGGGAAAATCGTGTATACAAGTTGACACAAGAAATTATGTTAAAGAAGTTCTGGTGGAGTTTGGCTTCTCTTGGCTTGCAAGAGAGACAATGATTGAATTATTTGGGAAATGTATCAGGAAAATTGTTGTCAAGGTGGATATTGTTGGGTGATGCTTATCCAAAAATACAATCTACAACTCGCATATTTTTGTTTAAATGTAGAATCCCATGATGTGCTTCATGAGACTTGTAAACCATTTCTCCATTGATTAACTAAGTAATGGAATATATCTTTCCCCTCACTTTGTCTTTGTTGTATGTTATTTTATCATTCTCTATTTCTCTATTCATTAATTGGATTTTACAAACTAAGTAAATTAACAAACTTAACTATTAACATTAAAAAAATGAAAAAACAAAAATAATTTATAAAAAATGAAAAAAAAAAAACTTATACTTAATGGATACTAATAATAATATGAAAAATAAACATATTATAAAAAAATTAAGAAATATTAACAATATCATATTTCCATTAATAAATATTTTTAATAATATTAAAAACACTATTTCAATAACATAAAAAAGTTTAATGTATTATACAATTATAAAATGATAGATGTGGTTTACTTATACAATGTATTAAATCTAAATGATGTGTGAGATATTTAATTATTATAAATAATAACAAAATTAATTTAAATAGATGAGTTTTATTAAATTATGATATTTAATATATTATTTAATTTTTCAATTTGTTTTTAATTTTAAATTGAAATTTAGATTGCTCAAATTAAATCAAGTTGTATGATTATATTAGTTTATTGTAAATATAAAAATAAATAAATAATTATATTTGTCTAGTTTTTTTTTTTTATTGTATTTTTTCAAATTCATGAGAATAGGGTATGTATACTTTCTTAAATTTTAGTAATCAAATCTATATGCGGAGGGGTATTTTGTCCCACAAACAAGGAGTCCCATACATTAATTTGAATACCACAAACAAACAGATCTCATGCATCAAACAAACTACTAAGTCAGTAGGAAAGATTCATCTCCTCCTTTATCTCGTGACAAGAAAGCACGTTATACTAACATTCGATTACCTGCCACAGTTGCACCACTGTTCTTTGAGCTGACGAAAACACTGGGCTTCAAACGGGATGGAATGACTTGATTGGCTAATCCAACCAATCAAGTCATGCCTCAAGATCAAGATTCCCGTTGATAATCTGCTCATCAATGGCCCCGAAGACGAGTCCATGATGACCCCGCCGTGGAAGAGGCATGAGCAGGGGAGGCAGGACGTCCCAAAAGACAGGCACCGCCGACGAAGGACAGGCGCGATAGAAGGTTTCCAGTGCCCTACAACTGGATATCGCGACTTATCGACTTAACTCAAAAGCTCACCCGAGAATCGGACGGGAAGACCCTTGAATGGTTGTACAAAAAATATTGGTTATCTGGAATACGGCCACAACAGGCTATTCCATCGACCACAAGAATTAATTCCATTTAAGTATCGAATCCCAATACCACTAGTATCACTTTCATTACACAGTCATGTTGTCCTCGAAATTGTTGTGATTTGGTGATAATAATTTTTTTTAATAATAGATCTGGATTTTATTATTTTGGGTTGGTTACAACCAAATAAACTAAGTTAGAATATGGATAGGGATTGGATTTATTAATCAGTTTTTTGTGTCAATATATAAATTCATGTAAGTCTGTTGAGACAATATGATTAAGTGTGAGTGAGCTGATTTAATCTCCATGATCTGAATAATAAGACAACCTATACCTATGCTTGATGGATGTAGTCTAACTTTTAAGTGAACCACCTAAAATCCCTATCTTAATTATATATATGTGATTGTTAATTATCATTGTGAATTTTGCTTTTAGCTTTTGCAATTCTAACTAAAATCAATACTCTCTGGCAGATTGGCCAGAGAGAGGCAAATTTGACTAGCAAAGAACTTCTCATATCCTGAACAGGTTCCCAATAATACTAGCTTTACAACTTCTCATATACTGAACAAGTTCCCAAGAATATTAGCTTTACTTCCATTCCACAGTCACATTGTCCTCAAAATAAATTCTCTCTCTTAGACGAGGGCATCAGCACTGCTACTGGAGAATCTGCACAGTACACTGCACAGTACACTGGACAATCAACTTTCCGTCATGGATGTCTAATGCAGAAGGACCAATGGCAGCAAATGATAGATTGATTATGGAGGCAAGCAGATTTGAACCGCCGGGACAAATGGGCAGCTTACAGAGTAGTCCATATTTAAATCCTGAGCATGAATACGCCGGGAGCAGTAGTGCTATGGCCGGACAATGGACAATGGCAGATTGAATCTGGAGAGGACTTGGCATATGCTGAACAAGTATCGAAACCCAATAGCACTAGTTTCACTTCAATTTCACAGCCATGTTATCCTCGAAATCAATGGTCTCTCCCAGACAAGGGGATAATGGCCGGACAAAGGCTGGTTGGGCCTGCAGAGGACTTCTCATATTATGAACAAGTATGGAATCCTAAGAGCACTAGCTTCACTTCAATTCCACATTCACATTGTTCCACAGGACCCAAGATTCCACAGGACTACCGATATATTCGAAGAATGCGACAGCCTGTGCACAGTATCATGAACCGCCATATCTTGAACAACATCTATGCTATCAAGGCCTCGGAGGCTGTGCTCTGGGAGAAGGGCCCGCAATTACACAGCACCTCCAATATCTGGGAGGCGGCTCTCACAATGAATACAGAGATGGTTATTCATATCAAAACCATAGTATGGGTTCTTTACAGTGAATGTATATCACTCAATGGAAGCTACCATCTTCTGTGGAGGTTTAGACGCGTTGATTTATATGCTTGAAGCTTGCTTCATAGGGTTAAAAAATTAGGCGACCATGTTCTCATCCTCATTTGTGAGGTAGGAAGCTGAATGTGAGGCAGGAAGCTAAATGCTAATTTTTGTTTTAATGAATTTTGTTATTTACCCAGTTAATTTTGTTATTAGAACTTAGTGATTTACTAGATTTATAATTTTAGTAGTTACTATATTTTGTTTTATTGTAGACAAAATATTGATGTAAAAAATTAATAATTTATGAGAAGTATCAATTTAAAAAACAGAAAAAATATTACTAAATGAGGATTACTTGCCTTTGATTTTATTTGTATAATTTTTAGAAGTGTAAATAGGGTTTAATATAAACTGGTTAGTCATGGCAAGATTTATCTTGTACTTTTTAATAAAATTTAGAGTTTAATTGGATACAATACACTACATTTTTAATGACACTTATTTATTATATCATGTACATGTCATATTAATGTTTCAGCACACTATTACATAAAGATGACAATGTGCAAAGATGAAGATCTTTTTTTTTTTATAAAAGACAACTTGATGAAAAATGAGAAATCTTAAAATTTGAAAGTAACAAAATTTTCCATAAGATATTTTTGACACTATCATAACTAAGTGGTCAAAAGAATACCCTTAACATTGATTTAAAATAAGTAATTTTAATAAGTGATAAATGGTATTTCATATATTCTTGAAACTATTAAGAGGAGAAATCATATTAAGTGAAATATACTTGAAGTAGTCTTTTTTTAGTGTAAGATCCTAATTTAACAAGACTAATAAGATTCACAAGTTTAACCATAAAATTTCTTTCAACGCATAAGCAATTTCATTTTTTTCAGCATATAAACAAATTCAACATCATGATGTTAACCACATAACACAGTGTAAACATGAAAAATATATACTTCTGACTGATGCTATTCCTCCAATCTCCGTCTGACCTCGCTGCTCTGACCAAACTCTGCCGAAAATCGAATCTTTCCTCCCTGCCAACTAGGAACAGAGCCTATCCGGCTCCCTAGCTCCAGGATTTCATGAGAATTCCTGGCCCCTGAGCCCAATACTCCCAGCAACTGATGCACCCCTGTAACAGTCCACCCAAACTCCAAACCAGAAAAATAACCCCAAACAGAAAATACAATCCCTGCTCTCAAAATGCTCCCTTTGCCCCAAAATTCCAAAAAGTCCTTCTCCCGAATGTCTCTTCCCCCTCATATCCTCCCCCATTCACCGCCTCCTACTTTCCTTTAATTCCACCCACCTTGTCATTCCATTTGATACCTTATCCCTCCATTCAATACTCTATCCCTCCATTCAATGCTTTATCCTTGCATACATAAAGTTTTCTAATAACGAATTAAAAGTTATTAAGTCTTTAATTCGTTAACCAACATTAAGTGTGTTAATTAATCAATTAATTAATTAATCAACATATATTAAACAATAAATAATCAATTAATATTATTAATAAATAATCATTATTTAACTAATACACATTAAGACAGTGAACTATTTAATTAACTATACTTGATAAACCTTAAGCAACTATTTAACTAGGGTTGTTACATACACCCACCCTTCAGGAAACTTCATCCTGAAGTTAAAGTATTTTATGATACAAGGGAAAAGAAACATGGTTCACACATTCCTAACAATTAACCGACATTATTAGCAAGTAAGCCAAGAAACTCATACATACTAGTGTACATGTGCAAGAAATGCATGTTATTTAGACAATTGTAGTTTAGTTACATAATTATGAATATTCATATATATACACATTTTCTTTTTAGAAGGAAAAACAATCAATTCCACCATAAGACAAATCTCCATAGACTCTCAACTATTTCTACTCATCCTTCCTCCCTAACTTACTTCCATCTCCCATTCCTATCCTTCCTCTGCTGGATTATCTTGGAGCGTCAACTATATTGATCTTACTCCAAATAGAACCCGTAAGAGGAAGTGTCACTATCTTGACCAAGCTTCCCCAACAGGCAATTGACAATCATCATCACACATCTAGGGGAGCGTAAGCTAACATCGTCCTCCCATGACTTCAGGTTTCGGAGGATACAAGATGGGAAATGCCTCCACCCCTCCTCATCATCACTGGGGAGTTTTGTCATCATCTATTTAGTTTTGGGCAGTCTCACCACCTAAAATCCTGCACTAGTCCATATATGATAGCAATGCATCCAAACCAATATAATTTCACATACAAAGATTCACACCATATTGTTTCTCGGTCAGTGGTTATGACATCCACTTTCATCATCATTATCCCTTGGCTATTTCATAGCCCATAACCTATAGATTAGTCTGTAACACAAACTCATACATTTTTATGCATTATCATCATGTAATTGCATACAACCATAATTTCGATTCGGTATCCACATACCAACAACTTTAACATCAAAGTTTTCAAGCTAGAAATAGATCTCATAATATCCCATAATTCAATTATCGACACCCATTCATAAAATTATCATTTACAAAATAGATTGCATCATATCCAACATCATTCTAATAGCATTTAAACCTTCATAAGATTCTCATTCACACAATATATCGCATCATATCCATCATCATCAATAACAATTAGACATTCATAGAATTTACATTCACATAGTAGATCACATCATAACCATCATTATCCAAATACATTTAACATTCATAAAGATTCATACGTCCTAAAAGTTCAAGTGTATCATTTAATAGTTTCACTTGTGGATAGAAAATAAAGGTGTGTAGGGCTTAGGTAATCCTGGTTGTCTAAGTCAAAAGGTGGTGTTACATACACCCAACCTTCGAGAAACATATTCTCGAGGTGGTAAAAAAAGTGAGGATAATCTCGTTGTAGTGTCTCGGCGTCTTCCCAAGTAGTAGATCCTAGACCATACTTGTCCCACTAGACCTATACTTGTCCCACTAGATTGTAAGTAGCAGATCCTGGACTATACTTGTCCCACTAGACGGTTCTTGAGCTGTCGGACTCTACAGTCCAATATAAGTAACGGTTCTACTGTGAGAGTTCCCACGTCCGATACCTGCAATTCCTTCAAATTTAGCTTATGTGATTCATAAGCAACATAATGACGTATAATAGATACATGAAAAACATTATGAGTTTTATGCAAATGGGGTGGTAGTACGAGACGATAGGAAATGGGTCCAATTTTCTCGTGGATTCTGAACAGTCATATAAATTGAGGTGACAAGTTTGTCCCCTTTCTGAACCATATGGTACTCTTATTAGGCCTGATACGAATGAAAAGTTGGTCTCCCACTTTATAACTTCAGTCAGTCCTGTGTGCATCCGCATAACTTTTCTGCCTATCTTGTGCTTCCTTTAGTCTCTGCCTAATATGAATCACCTATTCCTCCATCTCTTGAATCAATTATGGCCCAACTGTTACTCGGTCTTCTAATCTATCCCAACTCAACGACATTCTGCATGGCCTTCCATACAAAGCTTCATAGGGTGGCATTCTAATGGAGCTATGAAAACTGTTATTGTAGGAAAACTCTACCAAAGGTAGGTACTTCTAGATATGGGTTTGATTATCGATGACATACAACCTAAGCATGTCTTCCATGACTTGATTTACTCTCTCAGTTTTCCCATTTGTTTCAGGATGATAAGTTATGCTTAAGTTCAACTTAGTCCCCAATGCTGACTCCAAACTTGTCCAAAACCTAGAAGAGAATATAGAGTCTCTATATGAAATGATCTTCTTAGGTATCCCATGCAAATGGATGACTTCACTTATAAAAACACGTGCCACATCGGTGACATTGTAAGTGTCTCTAACCGGAATAAAATGAGCACTCTTGGTTAACTTATCAACTATCACAAGAATGACATTGTGTCTATGAGATGTGAGTGGCAACCCCACAACAAAATCCATAGAGATGGCTACCCATTTGGACACAGGAACATCATGTGGTTGTAGGAGGTCTTCTGGGTGATGGTGGTCGACTTTTACTTGTTGAAAATGTCTCCTTGGAGTTGTGTGAACACACGATCCCTCAGATTGACCTTTAAGGGTACCAAGGAGAAGACACATGGTCTCCTACTCAAGGTATCTGCAACCACATTTTCCGTTCCCCTGATGTATGAAATACCAAAATTGTACTCACTCATAAACTCACTCCATTGCCTTTGTCTGGCATTCAGATCCCTTTGAGGGAAGAGATGTTTTAAACATTGATGGTCTATTTTGAGCTCAAAGTTTCTCCCCACAAGATAGTGCCTCCAAAGTTTCAGAGCTAGCATTACAACTGCCAACTCTAAATCATGAGTAGTGTAAAGCTCTTCGTGTTTCTTCAACTTCCTTGACACATAAGCTATCACTCCTCCATCATGCATTAGCACGGCCCCCAACCCTTGCTTCAAGGCATTCGTGCAGACTATGAAGTCCTTTTCCATATCCAACACTCATAGAATTGGCACACTAGTTAGTAACCTCTTAAGCTTGATGAATGCACTATCACATTCTTCTTTCTATTCATACTTGACCCCCTTGCATTGCAATGTGGTGATGGGTTTTGTTGTTTTAGAGAATCCTTCCACAAATATATGAGAATAAACTGCTAGCCCCATGAAGCTTCTCACCTCATGGGCATTTTTCGGCACTGGCCACTCCATAATGGCCTTTACCTTTTCTGGGTTCACATAGATCCCTTCACTGAAAATGATATAACATAAATAGTGGATCTATTTCTGGAAGAAGGAACACTTCGACAACTTCCCATACAATTTGTTCTCTCTAAGGCAGGAGAACACCACTCGTAAGTGTTCCTCATGCTCTCTTTCATTTTTGGAATAGATGAAGATGTCATCTAGAAAGACTTCTACAAAATGGTCTAAGTACTTCCAGAATAATCCATTCATGAGGCTCATGAATACTGCTGGCGCATTGGTCAATCCGAAAGGTACTACGACAAACTCGTAATGCGCAAACCGAGTTCGAAAGGCATTTTTAGGAATATCACCTTCCTTAATTGGTGATACCCTTATCACAAATCAATCTTTGGGAATACCGCTGCTCCTTTCATCTGATCAAAGAGGTCATTTGTTCACAACATTGGGTACCTATTTTTCACTGTAGCATGGTTCAATTCCCTGTAATCTATACACAATCGTAAGGAACCATCCTTCTTCTTTACAAAAATTATTGGTGCACCACAAGGTGAGACACTGGGCCTTATTAGCCCTAAATCTAGTAACTCTTTCAACTGCATTTATAACTCACAAATTTCTAGCGCTGTCATCCGATACGGAGTCTTGGAAATTGGTTCTGCACCACATTTTAGCTCAATAGTAAAATCAAGATCCCTCTCAAGAGGTAACCCTGGTAACTCATTCGAAAAAACATCCTTAAATTTTGACAATACCGGGTACTGATCCAAGGAGGGTCCCTCCCTTTCATTCACTACTTCCACTACATATAGTCGACACCCTTGCCTCAAACATCGCTTAACCTTCATAGTTGAGATAAAGCGTAGAGACACCTTTCTCCGTACACCCTAGATCTCTACTAGCCTTCCTTTTTCATCAACACAGAGCACCCTTTTTGCGAAATAATCTACCAAAGCCCGATGGGATTCTAACCAATCCATTCCAATGATTAGGTCATATTCCCCAAGAGTAGTAACATATACCTTCAACCTGGTAGTACACACTCCCAGGTATACTCTACAATTATCAATGCTAGGTCCTACTGCTTGTTTTTCCCTCGAAGACATATTGACTTGTTTAAAGTCATCGTGCTCGTAGGCTGCCAACCCACTCTTTTCTAATGCAGATGGTGAAATGAAACTATTTGTAGCACCAAAATCAAATAAAATATTAACATTAATATGATTTAGCTTACCTGATGACTCCACCACCGTGGATTGATGTTCTGCCTGGCGATTGTTAACCGCTGCATAAATCTGGTGGCTGCCACTTGCTCTTCCCATCGTGGCCTTTCCTTCTCTATGTAAAAATCCTGATTGTAACTCTAGGAAGTCACGCTGGTAATGGGGTCCTCCACATCCCCAACAAGTAACATGGGATCGAACCTACGCATTGTTCTGTGACTGTCTCTGAAATGAGTTCCTTCCCCTGGAACCCCTGCCCCTACTAGCTACTCCCTGTGATGGTCATGGACCTGCTTGTGTCATTGGTGATGAACGAGATGCTTCACTTGTTTCCATTGAAATCCCTACAACTACTGTCCTTGGTGCGACTCTACTACCATATGGAGGTGGCTTTGAGCCCCCTCCCCTAGGAAATGTCCTAGGGGCCTTCCCCCCAAATCCAAGGCGATGCAGAAAGGGTGGTCTCGTAACTCCAGTTAAGTTCATGTGTTCCTCCAGATAACGCGCATTTTTTACAGCTTCCTCTACTGAAGACAGTTTCCACATCCACACCATAGCCCTTATCTTAAGGTTTAACCCATAGACAAAGCATTATGCATGTCGTTGGTCATTATCCATATATGAAACATATTTGACCAATTCCATAAACCTAATCTCATATTCTTCTACTATTTGTTTCCCTATACTAGAGCATGAAACATTCCTACCTATTGTTCCTCATAGTAAGTTGGCAAATATTTTCTTTGGAACCTCTCCTCGAAAAGTTTCCAAGATACGGTGTCTGGGGTAAGATGCAATTGCATTTCAAGGTTTCCCCACCTGTTCAAGGCACTGTCTCTTAACTAAAAATAACTATCTTCACCTTTGAAGTGGACGCATAGTCTCTTAAGGTGAAACACCTTGTCATGCCTTCCAACCATGCCTCGACACGTTCACTGGCATGACCCCCAACAAACTACGGAAGTTTGATCTTCTGAAGTTCTCTAGTGATGTCTTTGGGTGGAGGTCCTCCCCCTGAATCCCTCAACACTTCTAGATTACCCATTCCATATGGTGGGGGCTCCACTTCGATCCCTATTGGTTGATGCCCCTTTAAAGTCTCATTTATGGCCTCCAAAGAGCGCAATATGAGAGCTAGTTCAGGTGATGGTGGTGGCAGCGCTGGCGATCCTTGCGACGATGCCCCTCTGCCTCAATTTCCTCGAGTCCTAACCATATTGTGTAATTTAACTTGCATCAATCAAAGTTGTCAGGGTGAGTTCAAGGACATTTCACAATTGTGCAACTTAAACTAGAAAACAGGGTTAGGCGTAAGTTTTTTTTTTACTTGTTTGTAAACAGACATTACTCTCTTTAGAGGAGGTGCCTAGGTTAGGGTTAAAGTGTCTAAGCTTGATGTCTTCACCCAAGAAAACTATTGACCCTCTCGCCTGGTAGTTACGCTAGCACTATACCACACTCGCCACAGTGCATCAGATCCCTTATATGGTGCTTTCTATTATACCCCTATTCTACCCTGACTGTTTCACATAACATGCATCAAACTCTCGCTACTCTACAATGACTTTTAACCTTTATAAATTATAAAGTTACACTATTACATTCATTAATCATGGGGATATATATATATGATTAATAATCATAGGTTTCAAACCCATTATTAACATTAAAATTTTATAATGTTAATACATTGTGCACAAAATGCTTCCTTGTGGGCTTGGTGCTTGGCTTTGGCTGGTGGAATGGAATGGAAGGGCTGGGTGCTTGGCTCGATGGTTGAGGGCATGAAACTCAGTGCTTGGTTAACTTGGATAATTGGAGATTATACTTTGGGATAGTACTTTATGACTATTGATAATTAATTAATTTATATATATGAATTTATTTTCTAAAGACTCATGTGTGGTGCGTTGGTGTTTGGTTGTTTTCCAAGGCTTGGACTATGGTGAGTGGTCGTGGGTTCAAAACCCATGGACTCCAAACTTTTTTTTTATATAACTTTATTATTATTATATATTTATTATTATTTTTTTAACATATTTTATATGATCTATATAAAAAAAAATGCAACTTAAAAGAAATTTTAAAAAGAATTAATTAAAAAAAAAAAAAAAATATTAAATAAGAGAAATTTTAAAAGAAATTTAAAAATAATAAACAAAATTTTCTTTTTATTTGAAGTTGGGCATAGTGGGTGCATGAGGTCCACGTTCCCTCCTTCCTAACTCTCTCATCCTCAACCCTAAATTATTCTCTCCTTTATCTCCTCGAACCCTAGCCTCACTCGTCCCTTTTTATTCTCATTTTTTTTTTCTTCAAACGCTCTGCAGAGGTGAAGGATGAGGCAGGAGGCCATGGCCATCTCCCTGGTCAGTCGACCCCATGTCCACAGTTTCATGGTCTAGAGGGCACACCATGTACAGTGGCGCATTCCCTCTGCTCCTCGGTGGCTTGGTCTTCAATTCTGGCTTGAATGTTGTGTTGTGCTATGTGTTGGAATGTTGTCTTAGGATCGATGGTTGCTCAAGGGAGCTGGCTTGTTTGTTGTATGATATTGCATGGAATTTTATAAAATAGTTAGGGTTTGGGTCTCAGGCCCAATATTACATATATATTTTTTTACACTTGAATGTAGTCGCCCCTTGTGGGCTCTCCTCCTCGTGGTGCCTTCTGCGTTGGTGCATAGTAGCGCTCTCTCGTGGGATCCTCCTCTTGGTTCCTTCTACGTTGGCACGACTTGGAGATTTGGTACTCATTTGAGCTTTTAAAAAAAAAATTCATTTGAGCCTAAAAAAAAAGCAAATATTTTATTATTTAATTTTATATTCTGTAGCACTTGAATAGGTCTGTATTTCGATTCTCATGGAGTAACATGATATGTGGGAGACTTTGTCACTTGAACAGGTCTGATTTTGCAAATTTCATAGGGGTAAATAATAGAGATATTTCTCACGTTTTGGGTCCAAGTCAATTTTTTTTTTTTTTTACTCATAGTCACACGCAACCCTACTCAGAAGTCGAGCTCAAATTCCCAGTCAATGGTCACAAAGAAGGCTCGAAATTTTTTCCTAAAACCCTCTACACAAAATATTATTTTTGACTGTTATTGAGTTTGTAAGAATTATGTTCTTAAATCATTTGAAAATCTAAGGTCTCTCTTCTTCGGTCTCGAGTTCGATTATGCAGGTGGGCCATTTGATTATTCCCTAGAATGTAAGCCTCTGGTGCTTTGGGCATTGGACTGTGTGATGGTGCACACTACCATGTGGGCGCGTTGGCAGCCCATCCTTTGGTTACCCGTGTGTGTTGGTGTGTTGTTGATGCTTTTGCGTTGGCGCTTGGTATTTGTGTGGCTTCGTTGAGAACGTAGTAGACATTCTTACTATACTTTCACCTTCTGGATCACTGACAGTCTCTTGATGTTTGGACTGGGATTTTTTTGATTCATGGGTAGAACCTTCTATAGTTTCAGGAACAATTTTTAAAGAGGAAAATCCCTTCGTTTTGATTTTTTTTTTTTTGAAAAGTGGCTTTCCTTGAATCATCTTTCTCTTCTTCACATGCCTTCTGTCCTTATCATCTACTACTTCTTCATCTAGTTCGGGTTCATCATCATCAAAGTTGTCATCAAAATCATCAGCCACCTCCCCCTCCTCATGATATTCAACATCATTTTCTTCCTCTCTGAAGGCATCCTGACACCAGAACTGTTCATCATTTTCGAGCTCTTCATCTAGCAGCTTTGACATCGTTTTCCAGCGGGTGGCGTGTGTGGTGCGATCAATAATAGCTGGTGGATTGTTCACAGTAGCCATTTCATTTCTCCTCCTTCAAAACCAGTTCACTTGGTTGATATCTAGCAATTTGTGTTAAGATTTGTTCAGACAGTCGCAGGCGGGAGGAGCTGCAAGTGGAAGAGTTGGTTCGTCTGTGTGAGTCGTTTTGCATCGACTTCCAGTTTTTACTTGTAATCATAAATGCCTAGCCCACTTAAGTTTGAACACTTGCTATATTTGAACTTGAGTTTGCTTAATTTATCTGTTTCCTTCTGATCTAGCTCACTTATTTTTCTGATGCTCGCCTTCGATAGCTGGTGGCCATGGAAATAAGAGTATGTGTGTTTATGTGTAGGTTAGAGGAGTCATCTTTTGTGCATGCTGGGATCATGCAAATTGAGTTTGGACTGCGACTAATCCAGTCTAGTCTGTTTGGATTGATATTTTACACATCAGCTCGTTACATTGGTATGTTGTGTGGCTTGTTTGACTTGACTCTTTCCTTGGCGCCTTGTACATATGCATTGAATTGTGTAACTCGGTGGCTGCAGGTGCGAGTCTTGAGGATTGTAGGGTGGCCTTTGGGCATTGGAGCTTAGAGCTTGTGCGCTGTGGTTATGTATTGTTCGACTCTGGTATTGACTACTGCTGTAAACAAAAAGCTAAGAAAAAAAAGTATTCATAAAGAGCATTCTGCTCCTTCAACCAAGTTTCTTTTACTCTATTATTTTTTTGTGTGTGCAGTTGCAGGTCGCATGGACTTGGCACTCAATTTTATGCTTAAAGGATATCAGTGACTCATGAGCTCGATATGTTCCCCTTTATGTCTTGGCACTTGATGCATGTTGCCTTGTGCGTTGGGATTTGGATTTGGTTTACACTTACATGACTTCTGCGCAGACACAACACTTTGCACAAAAATGTGTAAAAGAAAGGGCTTGTAAATTGGTTTATGTGTTGATATGTGGAATAGGAGTTTTACATGTGATATGGATTAGTGTTAGTGATTAACACTTGTGCGCGCACACCACCCTTCATTATATATATATATATATATATATATATATATATATATATATATATATATATATATATATATNAATATGTAATTTTTTTTTTATAGGATACTTCCCAATTGAAATTGGCACAATCAATAATGTTTTCTCTCTTCTTTACTTGGAAGGTATGGGTTCCATTCCCATCGACCACCATATCCTACGACCCTTTTTTTTTTATAATTTTTTTTTTTTGAAAGGCTTGTCTATCTTTTATGAGGTTTCTTACAGGTTTGCTTATAGGTGAATAGGTGTTGGTTCTAAATAAAGAAAATTCATTTGTAGGTAGGCTGTTAAGGCTCCAGTGCTTCAAACTGAAGCTTTGATACCATGTGTAAGATCCTAATTTAACAAGCCTAATAAGATTCAGAAGCTTAACCATAAAATTTCTTTCAATGCATAAGCAATTTCATTTTTTTGAGCATATAAGAAAATTCAACAGCATGATGTTAACCAGATAACACAACGTAAACATGAAAAATACATACCTTTGACTGATGCTATTCCTCCAATCTTCGTGTGACCTCGCTGCTCTGACCAAACTCTGCCCAAAACTGAATCTTTCCTCCTTGCCAGCTAGGAACAGATCCTATCCGGCTCCCTAGCTCTAGGATTTTGTGAGGATTCCTAGCCCCCGAGCCCAAAACTCCTAGCAACCGATGCACCCCTGTAATAGTCCACCCAAACTCTAAACCAAAAAAATACCCCCAAACAGAAAATACAATCCCTGCTCTCAAAATGCTCCCTTTCCCCCAAAATTCCAAAAAGTCCTTCTCCCAAATGCCTTTTCCCCCTCATATCCTCTGCCATTCACCGCCTCCTACCTTCCTTTAATGCCACCCACCTTATCCTTCCATTTAATACCTTATCCCTCCATTCAATACCCTATCCCTCCATTCAATGTTTTATCCTTGCATACGTAAAGTTTTCTAATAATGAATTAAAAGTTATTAAGTCTTCAATTAGTTACCCAACATTAAATGTGTTAATTAATCAATTAATTAATTAATCAACATATATTAAACAATAAATAACTAATTAATTAATTAATTAATATTATTAATAAATAATCACTATTTAACTAATACACATTAAGACAGTTAATTATTTAATTAACTATACATGATAAACCTTAAGCAACTATCTAGCTAGGGTTGTTACATTTAGTCATTTATGTTTTTAGTCCTTTATCTTTTATATTTCATTATGTGTGTTCAACTAATTTCATAAGTGACTTCATTTATGCAAAATTCAATAAGTAGTATGAGATAAATACAAAAATGATGATTGTTAACTATTTAAAAAAATGATGAATGTTGATTATTTATTTGAATATGTTTTTAACTTTTTATATTCTAATATTTTAGTATTATTGACCTACTTTTGTGTTTATCTTATGTTATATTATATAGAGGTTTGAATAGAAACAAAAAATAAATATATAATAGTTATACATGTTTCCCTATAGATCATTGATAACAAGAAAACGTGTAACTTTATCAATAGAATCTCCTTTATTCTCATAACATATTAACTTCATCTTGTCACTCTCCTTATCTTATATGGAAGTAAACTTTGGGGTTGTAGTATTTATAGAGAATGCTAGAGAAAGATAGAACATATCCAAAATAATTGTATAACTAATAATCTCAAAATCAAGGGAAATACACCCTATCCTATCCTCCTCATAAAAGAAACTTTTTTCCCAGTTGAGAGCATTGCTATGATTAGATACCTAATTTACAAGAACCAGATAAACAACATGGATGACAAGAGGATCCCAAAATTTTCTTCAAACTCTTGCTAAAACCATTAGGGATGGCATAAAGATGCCAAATCTTGGCTAAATCATTGGGAAATACAAGAATAAGTCATCATGCAGAATATCCATGATATTACAAATATTATCACTTCTAAATTTAAGGAGAATAGGTGGTGTGATAAAAAATTCCAGGATAAAAAAAAAATTAAGATACTACAAGGAGGTGGCCAACCTTGATTTAGAAGATCAACAATACCTCTTAGTTTTGAGAAGTGAAAAGAAGAAAATCAACATTTCTAAAATAAGAACTAACTCTCACTAGCTACATAGTGTAACTTGGATTTGGACAATTTCCAAAACATAGTGGGATGAAATGATTTCCCATCATTTTGACACTAAGAGGGTAGAAGATGAAAACCACTTCCGCTATATTTCTCTTCATATAGCCATAATAGATCCCAATTTAACAATATTCACCACAATTCATACCTTCCTAACCTCCTAAGTCATCAAAACTATGGTTTTAATGGAAGCTAATCATCATTATTAAATGTCTTTTTCTTTTATTAAATAAACTTAAACAATTATGGTTAAGTATGTCCTAAGAATGGTGAATTAATTGTTAACTATGTGCTTATTTTCCAATATATATATATAATTGAAATTATTTATTTATTAATTGAATATATCGTATGCTTACAAGTTAATGAAGTAATCAAAGACTATTTTCTATTTTTTAACTTATGATTCTAATTATATCTTAAAATGTTAGAAATTCTTTATTTTATTGTAATCATGTTCTTTATGTTTTTATAAAGGGACGATGAGGAGGGTTTAAAAAACAAGGAGGAAAGCGGAATTCATTTCATTTCCTTATATATTTAAATATTTATCATGCAATTTTATATACTAACTTGACATTTTTCTACATTGGTAATGTAACACTTGTTATAAGAATAGAAAAAATCATAGTTATTGTATGGCTTAATTTAAGATTTACCATTGTGTTTGTATCTCTATATTTTTTTACTTCAATAGTGTGAAATTGATTGAACATTAGTGTAACGTTACCAAAGACCCATTTTTTTTTTTAAATAATAACTATTGTTGTATCAAAGATTGTATATTTAATGTTATTGTTTCTCCTGTTAGATTAAGTATATAATAAGAGCTTATATTGCTCGTTAATTATGTCACATGTTTTCTCTCATGACAAGTTGAAGATTGAAAGGAGAATTATCCAACCACAATTCTCATTCTATCAATGCTCATCATTTTCACATTGCAACCATTATTTCAATAGATACAATGTTCAACATGTAATCATCAATCTAATTTTATGAAAGTAAGAATAGTTTAAATTGATATAAATAATCTGAAGAACCTTATAGTTATTGATTATAAAGTTCATACTTATCTCCGTCAATACATTTGTAAGATATATCATAATGGTTTTCTTAAACCCTTAGAATCTAAGTCTTGATATACCAATTAAATTCTCCATACCTAAATGCTTAATTAAATACCTTATTTTTTCTATTTACATGCATTACTTGTAATATTTATACAATGTAAAATCTAATCGGATTCCACTTCATTCGAAAGTTCTCATGGTTAGGGAGATTTATTTCCTTAGTCAAAAGAAAGCTACAACATATAGTAATGACTACCACCATTCTTGCTAAAAAGTCTCAAGTGAAGTGGATCCAGCTCTATTCGTTCCAACATTCATAAATTCCATTTAATCTTATATATATATGTTATTATATACTAAATATGGTTAATAGAGCTAGTATACAAATTATACAGTTGTGAATCTAAAAATAATGTTAGTCCAGACTTCAATGTTATCATAAATATGGTTTCTCATTCTTTGTATACACTTTAATGACTATAAATACTTGCTAATTCGAATCCTCATAGGATTATTTACCCTCCTCATATTTCACTTGTATTAAATTGTGTTCTATTAATTCCTGGTACCCGAGTGTGATCATTTATATAAATACTTGCTAATTCGAATCCTCATAGGATTATTTACCCCCCTCATATTTCACTTGTATTAAATTGTGTTCTATTAATTCCTGGTACCCGAGTGTGATCATTTATATAAATACTTGCTAATTGGAATCCTCATAGGATTATTTACCCTCCTCATATTTCACTTGTATTAAATTGTGTTCTATTAATTCCTGGTACCCGAGTGTGATCATTTATGTAAGTGTAATTATAAAGATTGTGGGGTTTGGTGTGGTGTGGGTAATGATACATTGCATAATATCCACGTTGCAATCCACCTAGACACCACGAGTGGAGTTACAACCTACCACTTACAACCTACCACTCAGATACAAATTAATGAATATGCCACATGTGTGCATGGTTTATGTCCATAGGGGGATGTGCCACTCAACAAGACTTGTTGTAACAACTAAATATATAAAATATATTATATATAATATATTATATAATATAAAATATATTATATATAATATATTATATAATATAAAATATATTATATAATATATATAATATATATTATAATATATGTATATATATATAATATATATTATAATATATATATATAATATATATTATAATATATATATATATATAATATATGAGGGTGGGGGGTTTTATTAGATAAAATATATATTATATATTTTATCTAATAAAGCCCCCCACCCTCATATATGAGGGTGAGGGGCTTTATTAGATAAAATATATAATATATATTTTATCTAATAAAGCCCCCCACCTTCATATATGAGGGTAGGGGGCTTTATTAGATAAAATATATGGAGGGATTTATTAGATAAAATATATAATATATATTTTATCTAATAGTGGGGGGAGCTAAAATATATATTATATATTTTATCTAATAAAGCCCCCCACCCTCATATTTTATTTCACTTGTATTAAATTGTGTTCTATTAATTCCTGGTACTCGAGTGTGATCATTTATATAAGTGTAATTATAAATATTGTGGGGTTTGGTGTGGTGTGGGTAATGATACATTGCATAATATCCACGTTGCAATCCACCTATACACCACGAGTGGAGTTACAACCTACCACTTAGATACAAATTAATAAATATGCCACATGTGTGCATGGTTTATGTCCATAGGGATGTGCCACTCTACAACCTACCACTTAGATACAAATTAATAAATATGCCACATGTGTGCATGGTTTATGTCCATAGGGATGTGCCACTCAACAAGACTTGTTGTAACAACTAAATTTTGAGAAATATGCCACATGTGTGCATGGTTTATGTCGATAGGGATGTGCCACTCAACAAGACTTGTTGTAACAACTAAATTTTGAGATGTGTTTTGGATATGGAGCCATTATTATTCATTAATAATACTGAAAATAATGGATGAGATACTAGCACCATCTTGGAAAACTGTGGATACCCTGATGCGCTCACTCTTTGTCTCATTTCCTTGAGACGAAGCATTGAGATCGAGATCCGCTTCCTCTCTTTATGCTGAGGCATTCTAAGGTTTTGAATAGGGAATATTATAATACCATAAATATACGGCTAAGAGGGTTATCACTCCTCCAAGTTCATTTTGGTATCAGCCTAACAATATCCTTTTGGTTTATTATACATCAACGTTGTTCACACTGAGAGTAATACCTATTAGTGTGTTTCGTTCTGAATTATTATTTATTTTCATGGCTACAACCAGTAAAGAAAAAATACAAAATGATTATCATTCTTGACTTAAAGTCATCGATGCTACCAACAACAAAGTTGACGCGTTATAAGTCAGGTATTGTTAATACCTTCCAATCCCTTAATTCTCTTTGTCTTTGTTTTCTTGGAGTCTACTAATTACTATTTTCATATGCAGGAAGAAACCATGGTTGTATGCCAAGGGTAGAAACCCTCGACGCACCAATAGAGTTCATGAAATTCTTACCACAAACCACACGTAACATTTTTCCAATTGTTATGAAGAGTTTTTATATAATAGTTCATGGACATCCTACTGTACAAACATTTGACATCCTACTGTACTAATAGTTACTGGACATCCTACTGTACTAAAGATTACACAAAATCCATGACGACAGGGAAACCCCAAAGTCTAGGGTCGAATCCCTTTGAGTTTTTGCCTAATTACTTAGGTAAAGATGTGTTTATCCGAATTCATTCCTTTCCGAGCTCGAATCCAAGGTATGTTCTTACTATTTCTTGTTTAGCTCTTCTCCTATCAAAGAAATTTGGTCACGCTTCACAGACCTATACAAGCATATCTTGAAGCTCCTTATTATAAATTTTGACATTATTTTCCAGTATCATTTCTCCCTCGCACGACATGGTTTTATAGTTAACATTATATCTATCATTTCCTTTTTTAAGAAGATTTTGTAGAGAAAAGTGTTTATGAAAATCTTTTCTTTTCTTGTCTATGCAATCGTAATTATGTCTCTCTTGATAAAGGTTTTACCCAACTAGGATTTTGAGACTATACTTATGATTTTTATTTCAATAAATATCTTATGATGTGAAGAGGTCATATTTGTATTTATTATGTATGAAAGTATTTAATTAATATTTCTATACTAGAGATTAGGGTTTATATTGTTTATGTTTGGTCAACACCGGAAATACATTATACTAGATTGTTAATTAATAATATGATTATTTATTATCAAGCAATATTATTAATTAAAATATCATTAATGTAATAATATATATATAATAAAGTATAAAGTATAAATATAAAATATATTTATATTATATGTATAATATCATATAAAGTATAAATATATTTATTGCTCAAGGGATACATCTTTTCATGGATGGTCATCATGGTCACCATATGTTCTTTATATATAGAACATTCATCATTGTAATACGATATTTCATTCACATACAATATGATCTCTTATGAACAATTCAACATATATTTCTCTATTTATATTTACTTATTCAAAGAGTTCAATATTAGACAAAATGAAACCCCAATACTGTTTAGAGTTTCATCTATTGTTATTTCTATTTCTAGATAAATATTTTGCCACCTATCAATGTAACATCCCACTCTTGCATGCACTCAGTGAACTTATTCTTTGAGGACACTTGCTTGCAAGTGATCCAGATTATTATACTATTGGACATTTGATTATGATTATGAGACATTAAGAATTGATGACTTCTTATTTTTTTGTATTGGCATAGACATGTGCTATTGACTCGGTTTTCTTGAGTGTGAAGGATTTTGGACCTCGATGATGAAGAGGCATCGATGAAACCCCTTGGACTCCGAATCGAGTCAGGGAGTGGACTATTGGGGGTTTGATTATTGTATATATGACATTTGTGCATCTGATTAGATGATATGACTATGGATATTATTCTGACATGATTCGTTGATGATGTAGGGTGATGATAGATTGTTGACCAGACTCACATGTGGAGTAGACGAGCCACACACGACTACCAGAGATGTTGAGGGACAAGTGTGGACAACAACCCTGCCACAACCTACTAGCACTCTCGTCGTGGCTCGAAATGTAGGTTAACAATTACCTAGTTCAAGAAGACCCATGATGCCATGAGGGATGACTTCGACAGTCACTCACGATGATTATAAGGGGCGCGCAATAAGGTAGGGGACTTATTCCTTAGAGGCCCTTAGTCTCCCACAAGATCAACTGGCAGTGTATTGAATCTAGGGGTTTTTTATGTCTACCAAGTCAGTCAAGAGGCGAGTGGCACCCTTGGAGCACGTAGTGCACCCTGAAGGGCACGTCGCACAAGAAAAATGGAAAGATGTGAGTGGCACCCTTGGAGCACATAGTGCATCTTGAAGAGCATGTCACACAAGGGAAACATAACGATGCGAGTGGCACCCTTGGAGAACCTAGTGCGTCCTGAAGGGAACGTCACATTGTTAGTTAATAAATGAATAACCTAGATGACCTTAGAATGAATAACCTGATAAGAAAGTTTTAAAAACAATTTCCCTAATAAAATGTCGCCCAGCCTCGAAAATTAAAATCTAGGTCTAGGTGAAACTTGTGATAAAAGACAAATATTTATATAAAAATGAAAACAAAAATAAATAAATAATACAAATAATCATCATTAAACATGTGACAAAGGGGGGTAAGAAACTCGATTAAATTATTATAATCAGATTATGGAGGGATTTAAAATTTTAAAAGGGAATTAATTGTTGGTTACATATGCTAATTAAAATTTTATTAATTAAAAAGAAAAAGAGAAAAGGTAATTTTCTACACTTGCCAATTTGAGTTTTAAATTAAAAGGGAAAGAGGGAAATTTAAAAGAATTAGGAAACTAGGAAAAAGTCGGAAACATAAAAAGAAAAGTGAAAATGAAGAAAAACTAAGAAAAACTAACTTAGTAAGGTATCTAGCATTTAAGAACTTTCTAAATTAAACTCAACGAGTAAATTCATAATGGGGCAAGTCATTAAAATGTGTAAGGGAATATGGGGACACCTAGGAGTGATTCTAGGAATGCTTTTAGGTGGGTGAGGGAAATAGGGGTAATTAATTAATTAATGAAATTAATTTATGGTGCAATGAAGGGGATGGGTGACACATGTACTGGGAGGATTTATATGAATAAAATTATTAAAAAATAAATTAAATGATAATTTCGGAAAGTAAATGACTTAGAAACTCTATATAAAGGAGAGAGGAGGAAGATGATGGATCTCTTCTGTTATGCGTAACATTACACTGCATAATTTTAGGCTTGACTGACTTAGCTTGTGGGAGATGGGATACCTAGCTTGGTGAGGAGTGGTAGCTCAGCCTTGCGAGGCGAGTTGGGAGCTTGTTGATTCTTTGGTTTAGTGTGCATGGTCCCTTTGCGGCTCAAGGGGATAAAGGGGAATAAGAGTACCCCTAGCATTTTCTAGGAGGTACTGGTGAAGTCTCATCAGTCGACAAGTTGGAGCAGCACGAGGCACGTGTGACAATGACTCAAAGCGGGTAAATCAACTATGGTACACTTCCTTTACTTTTGAACGGTAGATTATTAATATACTTTATGCTTTTATTTATTTACTTTAAGTGGGTAATGAAAGTGTGGACTTAGCATTTCAATCGAGAACTCAATTTTCCCCGTAAGGCTTAATCTCGTTGTTGAATTGATTCCCTCAGCCTTCAATCCCTGCATGTTGAGACTACCCTTTGGTTGTTGATTGTTGTGAAGTTTTGCGCTTTTCATCCCCATCCCTAGCTCTTCAGTCCACGCTTGAGCAGTTGTCCAGGAGACGAATCAATGGTCGTCACTTCGATCCACAATGACCTATAGATTCAAATGCCTTGCTTTTCGGTTCGTGGATGAGGAGTGAAGGAGGTGTTTGCCTAGTTATTTCCCCCTTTTTATTTCTGCATTGATATTCGCGATGCCTCGGTCTCTGCATGTTATATCACCTCTGCATCTTCATTGTTCTCAGCATCTGAAGACTGTGTTGGGTACTCTCTGCACTTTTATATTTTTCAGGATGAATTTAACTCTGCGTTTTTTTGGATAAATCAACTCTGTGTTTTTACATATTGCTGGAAACTCAAATTTGCGTTGTGATCCCTTCCTGCAACTTAACTTTGTTCTATTTTATTGACAACATTTATTCTCGTCATTACAACACACCAATACACAAAATTGACTATGCGTTTTTAATTTATATTCCTGGATATTTTAGCTCTATTTTTATGTACTCCTTGGTGATCACATTCTGAGTTTTTATCACTTTTAATGGAAATTTTACCCTGCTATTTTTCTGGGCGTTTTCACTGTTTAGGGTAGCATTTTATTTTCTTCCTATGTAATGGGGATGTCATTATTTTAGACTACGTTTTCCCTCTGCCTTATTTTTACTGGGTAGCATTTTTACCTAGCAAATTTGTTGTGTTAAACTCAATAGACTCAAATATTAGTTGACTTGAATTTTTGAAAGTGCGTTGGGCATTGGAACTTCGTTCCAGATTCCTGATGTATAAATTCGTTTCAGATTCAGAATGTACAAATTCGTTTCAGATTTGCGATGTATAAATTTGTTTCAGATTCATTTCAGACTATATTATTTTGATATATTGTTTTAGAATTATATTAGTTCATATTTGAAATTTTGCGAAGGGTGTTGGAACTTCGCCTTATATTCCAACGATCTGAATTATGGGCCTCATGGAAAATACATTTGGATCCTGGACATGTGAAACAAGAGAAAATCTCCTTTGGTCTTGTGAAGATTCTCAAATGTGCACAGTAATGAACCACATTTGTATACACTTTCAGGAGTGTGATATTCTCTTTCTTCGATAGTTTTTTTTTATATTGCATTGTGTTTTCGATCTGCCTTCTCTATTCATTGTTAGTTTCATTTCGTACATCTCTTCACTATCAATACGCTTGACCAATGAGCCTTAGTTTCTAAAGATTCCGCTAGAGGCCATTTAAAAAAAGAGTTGTTGGGCAACGAATTTTTTCCCTTGGCAAATTATGGTTTTGATGGAGACTGTACTTTGTGTTAATGCATTTTGAGGGTGAGTTACCCTGTGTAATCCACCTCCTTATTTTCCTCTGGCAGCGATGATGTGTCTGTATTTTTGTATGGTGTTTTTTTTTCACTTTTGGTGCAATCTACGATAGAGAAGCATGTGACTGATATTTGCCCATTTATTACCTGGTGATCTGCCATTTGTTAGGACTGTGTTTTACCAATTGTCAAGATTTAAAATCGTTGTTTATTACCTCCGTTGATTACTCTTTCATTTATCATTACCTGCGTTTTCATTTTAATGATGGCGTTTAATTCTCGTCAATTTACCAGTTAATGGAAAGTGAGTGTACCAATTTATAGCTGACTACATGCATGTTTAATAGCAACTTATTAGCTGACATGTGTAAGGGATGGCTTTTTCACACAACAATTTATTTAGCATTTTTTTTATGGACAACTTCTCCCTTAACAACATTGATTAGTACAAGATTTAATTTGATTGGACAACCTTTAAAGTGAATAGACATCCTTTAATTTAATTTAGACTAGACTTGTCATTTAGTTTTAGTGTTGATTAACTAGACTTGTCATTAGATTGTAAGTCAATGACTAAATTGTAATGTATACTCGCCAAATTTGATTGTAATTAATGATTACCAGATTGTAAGTTAATGACAAAATTGTAATGTAGACTTGCCGAATTGATTTGTATTTAATGTTAATCAAAATGTAAATTTATGAGTAGTTTGTAATTTTGACTTGCCGAAACTGATTGTATTTAATGTTAAATTAGATTGTAAATTAAAGACTAATTTATATTTCGGACTTGCTAAATTTAGACTGGTAATCAATGTTAAAAACAAATTATAATTATTGATTAGTTTAGACTTGATGAATGCTCGGGTTGTTGCCAAAGTCATGATTCATGTATTAGCTTGTTCTATGGCTTGGGGTGTGGCGTAGTATCCTTGTCAGTTGTTTCGGCTCCTAGTGCGCTAGTCTTCTTGAGTCCTTGGTGCCGTTAGGTTATATTGTGCCAAGGTTATTGACGCATCTATCACATGGGGATGACACGATTCCTGATGAAGGGATCCTGACACATCCTATTGGATAGCGGTGAATGATAACTTGGTCAAAGTCAGTGCCTTCTGTGTGAGTGTTGTTGAACGTTGTGAGTTTGCTTTTGGCTCACCGGTTGAACACCTTCATGCATTTGATTTGCATGCCTTGAGGTTCTAATATTTGGTTGTCAAGGCCATTGTGTCAAGAGGGGGATGTTGTCCCTTAGGTTGTAGGTGTGGTCCTGTTGCATCGGGTGGGTAGTTGTTTACCTTTTTTTTCTCTACGCACGTCTCTCCTTGTCTCTCTTGTGACAGTGCAGGGAGTGATAGTTGTCTTTTTCTTGGACTGTGTGTTTGCATTTGACGTTAGTCGTGTGGTTCAACTGTTGTCATCTTATCCTTCCTGCCTAAAACAAAAAAGAAAAATTGAACTTTTGCTTCACTTGTAGTCCTAACGATAGTGTTGTTACATATGGTATCAGAGCGGGTTCAACTCGCGACTTGGGTTCACTACTAATTTTGTTGATATGGTATTTGATTATAATGTTGCTAATTAAGTTGACGTGTATTCATGCAGGTAATCATGGTTAGAGGATATCATGGAGGCAAATGGCAGGGTGTTATTGGAGGAGGCATGACGCCTCCAACAACATCCATGCCTGAGGGGTCCAACCCCCAGGGAGACGAATAGGTTTTCAGGTAGGAGCAGATAATGGTGGGTGATGTGGTTGGGATGATGAGGTATTTTTAGCAGATGTATGAGGCACTGATCAACTGTTTGGACAAAGAGGAGGCCAGGGCACTGACACCCCTTGAGGGTCTAAAGAGCGCTCCGGTCAGTACTGGTGGAATTCACCACGAACTCGGGAAGGTCAAATTTCTCGAGTTCGTTGGTGCCGTGGACAGCGCAGATGCCGAGGCATGGTTGGATAATATGACAATGTGCTTTTCACTTCACGACTACACCTCCAACATGAAGGTCCACATGGCGATCTTTCAACTGAAGGGGAGTGCTCTTCTATGGTGGAAGACACTCTTGTCGTAGCTTAACATGGTCATCGAAGACGTGTCATGGGAATTGTTTGAGGAACGGTTCCAAGAGATGTACCTATCGAAGGAATTCATTGAGTGTCATATCAAGGAGTTCAATGCCTTATGATAGGGAGGTCATAGGGTGCCTGAGTACGAGGCATGTTTTATGGAGCTGCTTTGGTATGATCCACATCTTAATACTGAGAAAATTAAGGTTGACAAGTTTGTTTTCGGCCTTAATGGCAGCATATGTGAAAAGGTTAGGATTCTGATGCCTAAGACCTTGCATGATGTCATCCAGAAGGCCCTCATAGCAAAGGAGGATCTTATTAGCGTGGTTCAAGGAAGGACTCTAGTGAGACGAGTACAACAAGTGTCATCTGGTGCACAACAACATCAGACACCACTCAAACATATGCTAGGATATCATGGCTTCCAGAGGGGATCCACTTTCACTACATCTTTGCGACAAACACCTCAGCAGCTGTAACAAACCTCCTCGTTATGACAACAACTCTGATAACATGTACAATTTTTATTTTTTTTAAAGTGTGTGCACACGTGTAAAAGGAAGCAGACACACTTGACTCACGTCGCCACCCAACGACTAACAAGACGCAACCACGATGATAAAAACAAGAAGACATAAGGCACAACACAAGTAACTGCAAGCATTAAATGACATACGAGTTAAGTACAATACGAACACAGATGGAAGAATCCATAGGATTAGATTTTACTATTTCTGCAAAGGAAATCAGGGCGTTTAATCTTAGTTCTCTGCTCCGGAGAGAGAGAATGTCAGATAGGCTCCTGGCCGACTGCTCAGGCAGAAACTAGTAATCTCTATCAGGTGTGTCGCAAGAGTGGAAACCATGCCTTTAAAGGGCCCGAGACTCTTGATATGGCACTGGATTCTTTACACAAAAATTAATCACACGCACAAACTTATATACAGAGTGACTAACTTTATCAATCGAAGAGTCTGATATCATACAATTGAGATTTTGGACAATTCCAATTATAGTACTAACCCTGAAATTAACCTGACCCTAAACGTTAGTAGAAATAAACAATGACTTTATTAATCCTAGATTTAACAACCCAACCCTAAGCCAATCAATAAAAGCATTGCAAATAAACAATGAGGAGCTCGCATTCATAAGTTATCAAGGCTAGCATAGCAATCTTCCTATTGAAAGAACCTTACATTTTATAAGACATCAATCACATGGAATTACAAGAACATTCCCTAGACATAACCATCTCATCACTAATTGTAGTACAATAACATTTCAACTAAATACAAGTATTTTGCATTTTATTTGTTATGAATAACAATGAAACTATGCTAACATTACCATAACCTAACCCTATAATCACTTTTACAATCCCAAAAACATTCAATTAAAAATAAGGAGTTTATATTTTATATATTGACAACTAAATAAGGACCAACTCTTTATCCCTATGTTATCTATAACAACTACCCTAATCAATACCGCAACGATAACCAAATACTCAATAACATTATTATGAACAAATATATTAACAAAAACATCACTCTACCTTAACAACCATAATGATAAGGTCTTGGTTTTAGAGCTACCCTACTTACTAGCAGTAACAATGTCCATCAATGACATTTAAAATTTCATAACGATAAAGCATTTAATACCATTATTCCTTGACACACACACGAGCTACAATAAGATTATTCCATAAATAAAAAGGGGGCATTAAAACTTTTCTCTGCTATACCACATAAAAGGCATTTAAATAAAACTGAAGTCATTCAATTTCACAACAACAGACTTACACCACTGGCCACATAACATTATTCGGTGGCTAACAACTGGCAACATCAAACGGAAAAAATTCAGGAATGAATTTAATTTAGGCAGTGATGAAGGGAAAATATCAGAACATCAGTTAACTCGACAACCATCAATTGACAACTACCGATATGGCCCAATCGCCTGAAGAAGATACCTCAACACGCAGAAATCAAGCAAAACGTAGAAGGGAAAAATACCAAATATACGAGTAATAAAATTCATTGCCCAGAAATCACCGTCATGCATGAGTAGCCTTGAAATTGACTTATTTTAACTAAAATCTAAATGGGTGTAACAAATAGACTTAAACATGCGTAAAGGACAAATTAATTTCCAATCTAAATCTATTTCATTTCACATAATTACTGGAAACACATTGAACGTGAGCTGTAATACCTTGGATCTCCAACGTTTTGCTAAATCCATGCTTAATCATAATTAATGCATCCAAGAGGTAATAGAAAGAGATTAACGGTTCAATGTTTGAAAGTTTAAAGATTGGTTTCAAAGCACTGAAACTCATCAATAACTCAATTGATCCAATATCGTATTTGTTGATCTAATAGCAAATGGATTGAATAAATTCTTGTGAATGCTAACAAAAAAATCTTAACGTTCAGATCTGTTTCTGATTTCTGGAATTCATTGTTTAAAGGTTGATCACTAGTTTAATACACTTGGCACAACTTTCTTAAGGCATTTTTCAATAGTAGTGATCTAATCCTTCCCAAGCATGAAATTTATGCTCTGAAACTTTGAACAACCTGCGTAAAAATCAACGATTCATACTTGCTATAATATTGTTGTTGGTTATTAACACGTTGAAATTTGAATGACTATTTTACATAAGTCTGAAACATCATAGCTTGAGAAATTCACTCTTCAGGCACTCTATTGTATCACATAAACCCAATCAACATTAAGGATTTCTGAACGACTTGCTTTAACCTGAAATTTTTGAAAAATGAATGCCCATACATTTATAATTGATCTAAAAATGAAGAAGACTTGAGAAACTTGAATAATTATTGCAAGTGAAATGTTATGTGTTTAAAGCAACAGGATCAATTTGCAACACATAAATTAAGGATTACTTATGAGAAATACACATAGACAGCAGTATAAACAATGAACATCAGCACATAAACACAACAACTTGATAAAGGAGTTCACCCCTCTCTGGGCTACATCTCCTGGTCCATCTTCCAATGGATCATTATTATTAAATTGCTCAAAGTTCTCAAAAACATGCCTTAAAATGCTCATAATGACAAACTGACTGCTCCAATGGCTTCCTAGCGTCCCAAAACCCCTGTCTGGGCTCTTTCGGCACCTGAAACGGTCGAAAAATGAGAAAGATAGGCCTCCTGGAAGTCTCCTTCTCCAAGCTTGCTATCACTGGTTCTACAAATCGCACCCTTGCTTAGAAAACCTGGCTCACACGCTCATTTAAGCCTGAAAACTCAGTCCCGTATGCAACCGCGCACCGGTACAAACCGTAGGACGATTACGGGCGCGCCAGCCCCTAACCGCCTCGGCACTTGGGCACATGGCACATAGAACCTTGGGCTAGGCGAAATAGTAGTTTAAACTACCATAACCGTTGGAACCGCGCGTTTTAAAACAAAACTCACGGGTTATATTCCAACCCTGCACACATACAAATATATAGTTTTAAACTTTGGTTTTGTTATAACATTCATCCGTGCGCATAAATATTACAACCGCGCCATTCATATACGGTGGTCATATCAATGGTTATTACATATATAATATATGGTTTGTGCATGGTTAATATTAACACATGGTTATATGTGTTATGCTATGGAACCATGGGTCGGGGCTTAGCCCCGACCTGCCCCCTTTTCGTTCAAAGCTTACGACCAAACTTAAATGCAATCGTTTTGACATATAAAACAAGAAACATTTGGCGGCATGATGGTTAGCAAAGGTTGGCGAGGGCTTTGTATAGTGTGAGAGGTCCCGGGGTCGAACCTCGCAGCCTCCATTACATTTTACACATGAACCCAATAACCAGTCAATGAGTGACACGTGGCGCCAATGAATTGGGCCACGTGTCCTCACTTCATTGACTATCCAATGACACGTGTTAGCACCGTATTTGCCAAAAACCGACCAATGAAAATGTGCCACGTCATCCAAATGCCATGTCATCATGATGGTATGGCCCTGCCACGTCACCGTACGGACTGTACGGACAGGTACAGTCAGCACCCAAAATTTTGCCTGTTTGGCTTGGCGGACAGATCGCGATAACTCCTTCATACAGACTATGTTTGCAAAAGTAAATATACCGCTGGAATCAGGAAGACGAGACAGACGCAATGGAACTGTTTTCGTCTCATTATGAGCACTTTGAAAATTGAGCAAAATTTGATCCCCTGATCACACCTCCCCATTGGGAAGCTTTTGGACCTCCAAAAGACTATCTCAGTCTATGTGAAGATGAGGGAATAGTTCCCTCACCCTTCCAACCTCAATCCACTTAGCCTTGCTTGGATTCGTCCCTTTAAGACCAACTCGCAAATACTCCACATTTCCGCGCTTCGAAGTTCGCATTCTCTTGTCAAGTTTGGTGTCTTCTTGCAATTCTGTTAGACACTCTGGAGAAAAATCATCTATGGAAGGAATTTGAACATGCTCTCCTTGATCATGAATCAACGGA
>ML779977.1:194769-224728 GCA_009831015.1 Picea engelmannii
GGATAAGAACTTGGCTCCACAAGTTGACCTTCTCCTCTTGTGAGTTTCAACCTTGTGAGCATCAGAAACAAAACTTGCAAACAATCAAGTCCTCAAAACCAGTGCTCTGATACCAACTTGATCTAAAAATGAAGAAGACTTGATAAACTTGAATAATTATTGCAAGTGAAATGTTATGTGTTTAAAGCAACAGGATCAATTTTCAACACATAAATTAAGGATTACTTATGTGAAATACACATAGAAAACAGTATAAACAATGAACATCAGCACATAAACACAACAACTTGATAAAGGAGTTCACCCCTCTCCGGGCTACATCTCCTGGTCCAGCTTCCAATGGATCATTATTATTAAATTTCTCAAAGTGCTCAAAAACATGCCTTACAATGCTCAGAATGACAAACCGACTGCTCCAATGGCTTCCCAGCGTCCCAAAACCCCTGTCTGGGCTCTTTCGGCACCTGAAACGGTCGAAAAATGAGAAAGATGGGCCTCTTGGAAGTCTCCTTCTCCAAGCTTGCTGTCTCTGGTTCTACAAATCGCACCCTTTCTTAGCAAACTTGGCTCACACGCTCATTTAAGCGTAAAAACTCAGTCCCGTATGCAACTGCTCACCGGTACAAACCGTAGGACGGTTAAGGGTTCGCCAACCCCTAACCGCCTCGGCACTTGGGCACATGGCGCATAGAACCTTGGGCTAGGCGAAATAGTAGTTTAAACTACCATAACCGTTGGAACCGCGCGTTTAAAACCAAAACTCATGGGTTATATTCCAACCCCGCACACATACAAATATATAGTTTTAAACTTTGGTTTTGTTATAACATTCATCCGTGCGCATAAATATTACAACCGCACCATTCATATACGGTGGTCATATCACTGGTTATTACATATATAATATATGGTTTGCGTGCGGATAATATTAACACACAGTTATATGTGTTATGCTATGGACCCATGGGTCGGGGCTTTGCCCCGGCCCACCCCCTTTTCGTTCAAAGCTTACGACCAAACTTAAATGCAATCGTTTTGACATATAAAACAAGAAACATTTGGCGGCATGATGGTTAGTGAAGGTTGGCAAGGGCTTTGTATAGTGTGAGAGGTCTGGGGGTCGAACCCCGTGACCTCCATTACATTTTACACATGAACCCAATAACCAGTCAACGAGTGACACGTGGCGTCAATGAATTGGGCCACGTGTCCTCACTTCATTGACTATCCAATGACACGTGTTAGCACCGTATTTGCCAACAACCGACCAATGAAAATGTGCCACGTCATCCAACTTCTATGTCATCATGATGGTATGGCCCTGCCACGTCACCGTACAGACTGTACGGACAAGTACAGTTAGCACCCAAAATTTTGCCTGTTTGGCTTGGCGGACAGATCACGATAACTCCTTCATACGGACTCCGTTTGTGAAAGTAAATATACCGCCAGAATCAAGAAGACGAGACGGATGCAATGTCACTGTTTTCATCGCATTCCAAGCACTTTGAAAATTGAGCAAAATTTGATCCCCTGATCAATTATGCCCATAAGATTTCTAAAAAATGAATGCCCATAAGATTTCTGAAAAAGGAATGCCCATAAGATATCTGAAAAATGAATGCCCATACGTTTCTGAAAAACGAATGCCCATACATTTATAAATGCCCATACAAAAACGAAATGCTCATAAGATTTATGAAAAATGAATGCCCATCGCCCACTATGATTTTAAACGCCCACAGAAGTTATAAACACCCACAGCAAAATGTAAAAACACCCACAGAAAGGTAAAAACACCCACGGCAAGGTAAAAATGCCCCCGGCAATATAAAAACGCCCAAGGCAATGTAAAAACGCCCCCGGCAATATGAAAACTCCCAGGGCAATATAAAAACACCCCCGACAATATTAAAATTCCCAGGGCAATGTAAAAACGCCCCCGACAATATAAAAACGCCCTCGGCAATATAAAAATGCCCATAGTGATGCAAAAATGCCCACAAAAATTTAAAAACGCAGACAACAAAAACGCAAGGCACAACGGGAGATCGCACAGATCCAAGGAAGGTTGGCAATGCCGAGATCATAAAATTCTTTTATCTAATACTGACATGCAAAATGAAAAACATACCGTTGCCTTAACCTTCGCCTCGAATGATGACCGCGCGTTCTATACTGCTCCTGCTCCGTGTCGCTCTCCTCGCCAACTTTCAAGACTACACCAGTACCTCCTAGCCAATCGATAGGGGTACTCTGCTTCCCCCTTATCCCCCCGAGCCACTAAGGGGCCACACACAATCCAGATGGTCCGTCTAGCTTCTGAGCTCGCCTCGCAAGGCCGAACTACCACTCTTATCCAAGCTGGAAAATCCCAACTCTCCACAAGTAATCAGTTAAGTCACAATTTCGGCAGCGTAACGTTACACTATCAGCCGATTCCCTTTCTTCCTCATCTTCCCTTTCTTTTATAGAGTTTTTCCCACCTCCAACTTTCCCTAAATCACATTTTAATTAAGTTTTAATAAAAAACATACTAAATGATCTCGTTCGCACAAGTGTCGTCCATCCCCCTCTTTCTTCAAGTAATTATTTTCTTTAATTTATTAATTTACTCATTTCCCTCACCCACCTAGAGTCGCTCCTAAATTTACTCCTAGGTGTTCCTAGATCCCCTTATATGTTTTAAATACTTTCCTTAAAAAAAATGATGTTACTAAATTAGCTCAAATTAACAGGTTCTTAATTGCAGATTCCTTACTATGTTAACCTTGCTTTTTACCATGAGTTCCCATCTTTCCTTTATTAAGTTTCCTCCATTATTTAGTTTCCTAATTCTTATCATTCCCTTCTTTCCCCTTTTTATTAAATCCCCAAATGGCAGTTGCGTTATTAAATCTTTCCCTTTTATTATTTATTTAATATGTTTTTTACTTTCACAAGTTATGAAATAATTTCTTCTTTGCAAAGTTTTAAAACCATTAGTTTTAATTTAATTCTTACTCTCATCATTTACCCCAAGAATTTTATAAAGACCTAACTATTACTTAATTGGGTTTTTGTTTAAATTGTTAATTTTTATTCTAGGGTCTTTTTCTTAAGGTTAGACTAAATTTTTACCCTAGAAATGTTTTAGACTTAGGACTTAGATTCTGAACTAGGCGACACTTGGTTAGGGAAGTTGTTTAAGGATTTCTTAAGGCGTTAATGTCTTAGGGCCATCTAGGTTCGTTTCTTCTTCCTCATCAATGCGACGTGCCCTTTAGGACGCTCTACGTGCTCCAAGGGTGCCACTCGCCTCATTCATTTCTTTTGCGCGACGTACCCTTTCGGATGCACCACATGCTCCAAGGGTGCCACTGACTTCTTGTGGTTCTTTGTGCGATGTGCCCTTCAGTATGCACCACGTGCTCCAAGGGTGCCACTCGCCAACTTGACTGATTGGTAGATATCTATAACCCCTGGAGTCAACACTCCGCTAGGTGAACTTGTGGGAGACTAAGGGCTCTAAGGAATAAGGCCCTCGCCTTATTGCACGCCCCTTAGAATCATCGTGAGAGACTATCGTAGTCTGCCCTCACGGCATCGTGGATCCTCTCGACCTAGGTAATCGTTAACCTACAGTTCAAGCCACGACGGGAGTGCTAGTAGGCTGTGGCAGGGCTGCTGTCCACACCTCTCCCTCAACCTCTCTGGAAATTGTGTGTGTGGCCCCTTTACTCCATATGTGAGTCTGGTCGGCAAGCTATCGTCAGCTTGCATCATCAACAATCATGCCAGAACATGTCCACATCATATCATCAAATCAATGAAATATCACAGTAAATAAATCAACCCAAATAACACACTCCCTGACTCAATCCGTAGTCCAAGGGGTTCCACCGATGCCTTTGCATCCTCAAGGCCCAAAACCCTGCACACTCACTACAACTGAGTCAATAGAACCTGTCTACGTCAAAGCAGTAAAACATCATGTCATCTATCATAACGCATCATAAGTAAGGATAAATGTTTTAACATCATAAAAGTCCAGATCACTTGCGAGCAAGTGTCCTCAAAGAATAAGTTTTCTCAGTGCGCCAGAGCAGGATGTTACATACACCCCTTCTTGTTCTAAACTTCATCCTGAAGTTTCTCAGTATATAAGCAGAAATAAATGTACCACAGTATCATAAGTCTATCTATCAAACAAAAATGGAAACTGCTGGCACATATCATATGCGTCCTCCCAGGTCGCCGAGTGTGGACAATAATTGTCCCACTGGACCTTGACCTGATCTACCGTTCGACGTCGTAACTGTCGAACACGATGATCTGAGGAACACCGCATCAGTAACAACATCGACCACAGTAGAAACAGTTTAGGCATGTTCAATAGAATAGACAAGGATTCTATGCCGGTGTGTTATCAGCTTCTACTTCGGGTACTAGGGGTACTCGACCGAAAAAGGGGTGTTGGACGTGTGGGGAGACACACTACCAGTGCAACTGCCCATTGGATAGGACTAGAGAGTCTGGATCAACCAGAACCACTACCATGGGAGATTTGGGCAAGGCCCATCAGATTCATGCAATGGTGAATAACCGCCAGGCAGAGCACCAATCGATTGTGCTCGAGATGTCTGGTACCATCGCAGACTAGACTCTTATCATTTTGATAGATCCAGGTGCTACTGAGAGTTTCATTTCTGGTGCAGTGCTAAAAAGGATTAAGGTAAAGGTAGTCGAACAGGATGAGTTTAGCTTTGTAGAGATGGATTTGGGAGACAAACATAAGGTTGGAGGGAATGTTATGGACTGTATCATTAACCTGGGAGACTTTGTCACCGGGTCCAAACTGTACGTCATGATCTTAGGATCTTATGATGTTGTGATTGGTATGGAATGGTTGGAATTGCATGAGGCGATACTCAAATGTAAGATGAAATGGTTGATCTTGTTTGATGATGAGGGATAGAGGTGAGTGATTGTAGGGCAGAACTAGGGAGTTTCCCCGAGGTTCATCTCTTCCTTGCAGCTATGGAATAACATGCACAAGGGGTGTAAGATTTATGATATTCTTGCATTAAACGAGAAGGGAGTAGAAGAATGTCTAGAACACCTTCCTGTGGTGAGAGAGTTTGCGAATGTCTTCCCAGAGGCGATACTTAGGATGTCGTCGGAGAGGGAATTGGTGTTTAATATAGACCTAAAACCGAGGACTGAACTGATAGCTAGAACACCCTATCGGATATCGACCCTGGAGTTACGGGAGCTGAGAATGAAATTGAAAGAGTTGTTGGACATGGGACTGATACGTTCAAGTGTGTCACCGTGGGGTGCGCCTGTTATCTTCATAAGAAATAAGGATGGGTCATGGAGGCTCTACATTGACTATTGTAAGTTAAACAATGCAATGGTCAAGAATCAATATCCATTGTCGAGGATGGATGATCTGTTCGATTAGATGAAGGGTGAGACGGTGTTCTTAAAGATCGATTTACGATAAGGCTATCACGAGTTATGGATCAAGGAGGATGACGTCCCTAAGACCACCTTTAAGATGAGGTTTGGTCATTACGAGTTTAATTATTTACTGTTTGGACTGACAAATGCCCCAAGGGTATTTATGAGTTTGATGAATGGGGTGTTCCATGAGTACTTCGACATGTTCTTCCAAGTATTCATTGAAAATATGTTCATTTAATCTCAGTCGATGAAGGAGCATGACGAGCACTTGCGCTTGGTACTACAGTTTCTTCTAGAGCACAAATTGTATGGGAAGTTGTCCAAATGCTCATTTTATCAATCGAGGATTGACTAGTTAGGGAATTTCATATTCGGGGAAGGTATCTCCATGGATCCAGGAAAGGTCGAGGTTATTATGGAATGGCCTGCGATGACAGATTCCCTAGAAGTGCGTAGCTTCATGGGTTTAGTAGAAGAAGAACAAAAAGTTTGTTTGGACCAAGAAATGCACGGAAACATTTGGGAGGCTCAAAGAGTTGTTGACAACGACACTAATACTAAAGGTCCCTGACATGGATGCAGACTTCTTGGTGTGCACTGACGCATCCAAGGAAGGCTTAGGCAGAGTCTTGATGCAAGACAGTCGAGTGATTTATTACATCTCGAGGAAAATGAGAATGCATGAGGAAAACTATGCGACAGACGATTTGGAGTTGTTAGCCATTGTATATCCCTTGAATGTTTGGAGACACTACCTTGTTAGATGAAAATTTGAACTAAATACGGACCACTATGGACTACAACACATCTTTATGCAAAGCGATCTGAACATGCGACAACGACGTTGTTCGAAACTGCTTAGCACGTACGATTTTGAGATTTCTTACATAAAAGGAAGAGCGAACCGAGTGGCAGATGCATTTAGTCAAAGAGAATGCATATTTTCGATATTTCCTCTTTAGACGAATCTTCACGAAAATATTCTAACTTTACAACGCGATGATTGAAGGTACAAAGAGATCAAGGATTTTATCGGACAAAACACAATGATGGTACCAAGATTTCAAGGATTTACTTTTGATGTCGATGGATTATTGAGGTTTAACAATCGGATTTATGTACCACCGAACGACGAGTTGAGGATATTGATCCTAAATGAGGATCATAGAGCAGTATACATGGCTCACCCGGGAGTCACGAAGATGAGGGCGGATCTTAAACCCTTATTGTTTTGGAAATGAATGAAGGCAAACATAGTCAACTATGTGGCCAGATGTCTATATTGTCAGTAGGTAAAGGCCAAACATAGACATCCAACAGGATTACTACAGCCACACGCTATTTCAGAATCTAAATGGGAGATTATTTCGATGGATTTTATTGTGGGATTTCCATTGACGGCAAGGAGACACTCTGATGAAGAGTGCTCATTTTATTCTTGTGCATATGATGTATCAAGCACCTAACATGGGTAGATTTATCATCATTGAGATTGTGAGGTTTCATGGCGTTCCTAAGAGGATTATATCCGATCAGGGATCGGTGTTTACTAGACCATTTTGGACTAGTTTCCAAGAGGCTTTGGGAATCCAACTTAACTTTAGTACTGCATATCACCCATAGACTGATGGGAAGATCGAACGAACGAGATAGATCTCGGAGGAAATGTTCCCATGTACATGATGGACCAACAAAAGCATTAGGAAGAAAACTTTCCACTGGTAGAATTTGCTTATAACAATTGTTACCAAAGCACCATTAAGATGGTGCCTTTCAAGTTCCTTTATGGGTGACTGTGTCAGACTCCTTTGAGTTGGGATCAGCTCGAGGATAGGGTTCTGGTGGGAACAAAAGAAATACAAGAAATGGAATAGCAAATGAAAACAATAATACAAAGGATCAAACAAGCGTAGGATTGACAAAAGAGTTATGTTGATGCGCACCATGTCAATCATAGTTACGAAGTTGGCGATTGTGTCTTCTTGTGGGTAAAACCGCATAAGAGTTCAATCAAATTTGGAAAGGGAGATAAACTCTCTCCTACGTTCATGGGACCTTTCAAGATTGTGGAGAGGAAGGGGTCCATGGCCTATCGACTAGCCTTGACTGATTCTTTGAGGCGTATGCATGATGTTTTTAACGTATCTCTTCTGAGACATTATATTAGTGACCCTACACATGTTATTGACATGAGTTTCTTGTAGTTATCGAATGAGGGGGTTCTCATGGCTGAGTCGATCCAGATCTTGGATCAACGCATTCGACAGCTACGACATCGAACAATAGATCAGGTCAAGGTCCAATGGGACAACTATAGCCTGCACTCAGTGACCTGGGAGGATGCATGTGATATGCACCAGCAATTTCCATTTTTTTTTTTATATATAGACTTATGTTACGGTGATACACATTATTTCGACACTTATATACTGTGAAAATTTGGGATGAAGTTTAGACCAAGAGGGGGTCGATGTAACATCCCTCTCTTGCGCACACTGAGCAAACTTATTCTTTGAGGACACTTGCTTGCAAGTCATCCAGATTATTATACTATTGTGTATTTGATTATGATTATGAGGCGTTAAGGATTGATGCCTTCTTATTTTTTTGTATTGGCATAGGTAGGTGTTAGTGACTCAGTTTTCCTAAGTGTGCAAGATTTTGGACCTCAAAGATGTAGCGGCATCGATGAAACCCCTTGGACTAAGGATCAATTCAAGGAGTGGACTATTGGGGGTTTGATTGTTGTATATATCAAATTTGTGCATATGATTAGATGATGGATTATGGATATTATTCTGACATGATTCATTGATGATGCAGGCTGATGATAGCTTGCTGACCAAACTCACATGTGAAGTAGAGGGGTCATGCACAACTACCAGAGATGTTGAGGGAGAGGTGTGGACAACAACCCTTCCACAGTCTACTAGCAATCCCGTCGTGGCTCAAACTATAGGTTAATGATTACCTAAATTGAGAAGACACATGATGTCGTGAGGGCCGACTACAACAATCTCTCAAGATTATTCCAAGGGGCGCACAATAAGGCAAGGGACTTATTTCTTAGAGGCCCTTAGTCTCCCACAATATCACCTCGCGGAGTATTGACTCAAGGGGTTTTTGATGTCTACCAAGTTAGTCAAGATGCGAGTGGCACCCTTGGAGCATGTAGTGCGTTCCGAAGGTCACGTCGTGTAAGAAAAACATAAAAAGGTGAGTGGCACCCTTGGAGCACGTAGTGCGTCCTGAAGGGCACGTCGTGAAAGGGAAACAAATGAGGTGAGTGGCACCCTTGGAGCACCTAGTGGGTCCGGAAGGGAAAGTCACGTTGTTAGTTAATAAATGAATAAACCTAGATGGCCTTAGAATAAATAACATGATAAGAAAGTTTTACTAATAAAAAACAATTTCCCTAATAAATGTCGCCATGCCTTGAAAATTAAAATGTAGGTATAGGTGAAACTTGTGATAAAAGAAAAATATTTATATAAAAATGAAAATAAAAATAAATAAGTAATACTAATAATAATCATTAAACATGTGCCAAATGGGGGTAAGAAACTCGATTAAATTATTATAATCAAATTATGGAGGGATTTAAAATTCTAAAAGGGAATTAATTGTTGGCCACATATGCTAATTAAAATTTTATTAATTAAAAAGAAAAAGACAAAAAGGTAATTTTCTACAGTTGCCAATTTGAGTATTAAATGAAAAAGGAAAGGCGGAAATTTAAAAGAATTAAGAAACTAGGAAAAAGTGGGAAACATAAAAAGAAAAGGGAAACACAAGGAAAAAGAAGAAAGACTAACTTAGTAAGGTATCTAGCATTTAAGAACTTTCTAAATTAAAATCAACTAGTAAATTCATAAGGGGTTAAGTCATTGAAATGTGTAAGGGAATATGGGCACACCTAGGAACAATTCTAGGAATGATTTTAGGTGGGTTAAGGAAATAGGGGCAATTAATTAATTAACGGAATTAATTTATGGTGCAATGAAGGGGATGTGTGACAAATGTATGGGGAGGATTTTTATGAATTAAATTATTAAAACATAAATTAAATGAGAATTTGGCAAAGTACATGACTTAGAAAATCTATATAAAGGAGGAAGGAGGAGGATGATGGATCTCTTTTATTATGCGTAACTTTACACTGCAGAATTTTAGACTTGACTGACCTAGCTTGTGGGAGTTGGGATACCCAGCTCGGCGAGGAGTGGTAGCTCGGACTTTCGAGGCAATCTACGAGCTAGTTGATTCTGTGGTTTAGTGTGCATGACCCCTTTGTTGGCGATAAGGGGGAAGAAGAGTACCTCTAGATTTAGCTGGGAGGTACCAGTGACGTCTCATCGGTCAGCAGGCAGGAGCAGCATGGGGTGCGTGGGACAACGACTCACAGCGGGCGACTCGACTACGATACACTTCCTTTATTTCTCCATGGTATATTATTAATATACTTTATTCTTTTATTTATGTACTTTTATTAGGTAATGAAAGTGTGGACTTAGCATTTCAACCGAGAACTTAATTTTCCCTGTAATCCTTAAGCTCATTGTTTACTGGATTCCCTCAGCCTTCAATCCCCGCATGTTGAGACTTCTCTTTTCATCCTCGTCGCTATCTCTTTAGTCAATGCCTAAGCAGTCGGCCATGAGTCAAATCAACAATAATCACTTCGGTGCATAATGACTTATAGATTCAAATGCCCTTTTGTTTTGTGCATGGATGAGGAGTGAAGGATGTGTTTGCCCAGCTGTTTTGCCCTTTTTATCTCTACATTGATCTTCGCCTTGCCTCGGTCTCTACATGTTATATCACCTTTTTGTCTTCATCATTATCGACATCTGAAGACTGTGTTGGGTATTCTCTGCATTTTTATATTTTGTTGGATGAATTTAACTGTGTGTTTTTGTTGCATAAATCAACTCTGTGTTTTTACATATTGCTGGAAATTCAAATCTGCGTTGTGATCCCTGCCTCCAACTTAACTCTATTGTATTTTATTGATGGAATTTATTCTCGGCATTACAATACACCAATCCACAAAATTGACTCTACATTTTTAATTTATATTCCTATATATTTTAGTTTTTTTTTTATGTACTCCCTGACGATCGCATTCTGAGTTTTTATCACTTTTAATGGCAATTTTACCCTGCCATTTTTCTGGGCATTTTCACTGTTTAGGGTAATGTTTTCTTTTCTTTCTGTGTAATGGGAATGTCATTATTTTAGAATTTGTTGTGTATATGACTAACAATCCAACGTACCAAAATGGGACAATGAATCTTTTTGTAAGACAGGTTACTCATGAATGTAGAGTGGTCCATACTGGGGAAAATCCTGTACACAAGTTTACACAAGCAATTATGTTAAAGAAGTTATGGTGGAGTTTGGCTTCTCTTGGCTTGCAAGAGATAAAATGATTGAATTCTTTGGGAAATGTATCAGGAAAATTGTTGTCAAGGTGAATATTGTTGGGTGATGCTTATCCAGAAATACAATCTACAACTCGCATATTTTTGTTTAAATGTAGAATCCCATGACGTGCTTCATGAGACTTGTAAACCATTTATCCATTGATTAACTAAGTAATGGAATATATCTTTCCCCTCACTTTGTCTTTGTTGTATGTTGTTTTATCATTCTATATTTCTCTATTCATTAATTGGATTTTACAAACTAAGTTTTAATAAACCTAACTATTAACATTAACATTAACAAAAAGTAAAAACAAAAATAATTTATAAAAAATGAACATATCAAAAGAAAAACTTATACTTAATGGATACTAATAAAAATAATAAAAATAAACATATTATAAAAAAAAAAATAAGAAACATTAACAATATCATATTTGAATTAATAAATATTTTTAATAATATTAAAAACACTATTTCAATAAAATAAAAAGTTTAATGTATTATACAATTATAAAATGGTAGATGTGGTTTACTTTGATGTACCAACTTATACAATGTATTAAATCTAAATGATGTGTGAGATATTTAATTATTATAAATACTAACAAAATTAATTTAAATAGATGAGTTTTATTAAATTATGATATTTAATATATTATTTAATTTTTAAACTTTTTTCTAATTGGTTTACTTTGATGTATCAACTTATACAATGTATTAAATCTAAATAACGTGTGAGATATTTAATTATTATAAATACTAATAAAATTAATTTAAATAGATGAGTTTTATTAAATTATGATATTTAATATATTATTATTATTATTTTTTTTTAAATTTTAAATTGAAATTTAGATTGTTCAAATTAAATCAAGTTGCATGATTATATTAGTTTATTGTAGATATAATAAATAAATAAATAATTATATTTGTGTAGTTTTTTTTTTTTTATTGTATTTTTTAAAATTCATGGGAGTAGGGTATATATATGCGGAGGGGTATTTTTTCCCACAAACAAGAGGTTCCATACATCGATTTGAATCCCACAAACAAAAAGATCTCATGCACCAAACAAACAAATAAATCAGTAGAGAAGATTCATCTCCTCCTTTATCTCATGGCAAGAAAACACATCATTCGATTACTTGCCACAGTTGCACCACTGTTCTTTGAGTTGACGAAAACACTGGGCTTCAAACGGGATGGAATGACTGGAATGGCTAATCCAACCGTCAGAGTCGGATCAAGATTCCCACAAGTATGCCTCCATTGATGATCTCCTCATCAATGGCCCCGAAGACGAGTCCATGATGACCCCGCCGTGGAAGAGGCATGAGCAGGGGAGGCAAGACGTCCCAAAAGACAGGCACCACCAACGAGGGACGACCGCGATAGACGGTTTTGAGTGCCCTACAACTGGATATCGCGACGGCCCAATGGTTAAGAACATGTGTTATCTCCGGGGAGGTCACAAGTTCAAAACTGGCGGGGGGTAGGGATGCTCATATTAGCCCGTTGTGACAAGGTTGTAATGGTAGATGACCCCTGAGATAGAGGTTCACTTGGTGGGGTTCACTTGGTGGGGTTCACTTCAGTGGGCCTCGGGACGTCTCGGCCCCTGCTGTTGAATGGTTGTACAAAAAATATTGGTTATCTGGAATACGGCCACAACAGGCTATTCCATCGACTACAAGAATTAATTCCATTTAAGTATCGAATCTCAATACCACTAGTTTCACTTTTATTCCACAGTCATGTTGTCCTCGAAATTGTTGGGATTTGGTGATAATAAATTTCTCTAATGATAGATCTGAATCTTATTATTTTGGGTTGGTTACAACCAAATAAATCAAGTTAGAATATGGATAGGGATTGGATTTATTAGTCAGTTTTTGTGTGAATATATAAATTCATGTAAGCCCGTTGAGGCAGTATGATTGAGTGTGAGTGAACTGATTTAATCTCCATGATCTGAATAATAAGACAACCTATGCCTATGCTTGGTGGATGTAGCCCAACTTTTAAGTGAACCACCTGGAATCCCTATCTTTCTTATCTGTGTGATTATTAATTATCATTGTGAATTGTGCTTTCAGCTTTTGCAATTCTAATAGAAATCAATAATCTCTGGCAGAATGGCCAGAGAAAGGCTAGTTTGGCTTGCAAAGAACTTCTCATATCCTGAACAAGTTCCCAATAATACTAGCTTTACAACTTCTCATATGCTGAACAAGTTCCCAAGAATACTAGCTTTACTTCCATTCTACAGTCACATTGTTCTCAAGATAAATTCTCTCTCTTAGACGAGGGGATCAGCACTGGTAATGGAGAATCTGCACTGTACACTTCATATACCCGACAACAAACTGTTATACAGGCAAATTTAATCAACTTTCCGTCATGGATGTCTATTGCAGAAGGACCAATGACAACAAATGATAGATTGATTATGGAGGCAAGCAGATTTGAACCGCCGGGACAAATAGGCAGCTTGCAGAGTAATCCATATTTAAATCCTGAGCATGAATACGCTGGGAGCAGTAGTGCTATGGCCGGACAATTGACAATGGCTCAGGAGAGGACTTGGCATATGCTGAACAAGTATCGAAACGCAATAGCACTAGTTTCACTTCAATTCCACAGCCATGTTTTCCTCGGAATCAATGGTCTCTCCCAGACAAGGGGATAATGGCCAGAGAAAGGTTGGTTGGGCCTGCAGAGGACTTCTCATGTTATGAACAAGTATGGAATCCTAAGAGCACTAGCTTCACTTCAATTCCACAGTCACATTGTTCAACAGGACCCAAGATTCCACAGGACTACCTATATATTCGAAGAATGCGACAGCCTGCACACAGTATCATGAACTGCCATATCTTGAACAACATCTATGCTATCAAGGCCTGGGAAGCTGTGCTCTAGGAGAAGGGCCCGCAATTACACAACACCTCCAATATCTGGGAGGCGGCTCTCACAATGAATACAGAGATGGTTATTCATATCAAAACCATAGTATAGGTTCTTTACAGTGAATGTATATCACTCAATGGCAGCTACCATCTTCTGTGCAGGTTTAGACGCTTTGATTTATATGCTTGAAACTTGCTTCATAGGGTTAAAAAATTAGGCGACCATGTTCTCATCCTCATTTGTGAGGCAGGAAGCTGAATGCTAATTTTTTTGTGAGGTAAGAAGCTAAATGCTAATTTTTGTTTTAATGAATTCTAAGATTTAATTAGAACATTCCTAATAAAAGGGAAGTAGGAAGCTACATATTTGTTTTTTAACTTTTTATATTTTTATGAGAGTGAATTTTATATTCTTTATTTTATTATAAAATTTGTATTTACCCAGTTAATTTGGTTATTGGAATTTATTGATTTACTAGATTTATAATTTTAGTACTTACTATATTTTGTTTTATTGTAGACAAAATATTAATGTAAAAAATTGAATAATTTATGAGAAGTATCAATTTAAAAAAGAGAAAATATTAATAAATGAGGATTACTTGTCTTTGATATTATTTGTATAATTTTTAGAAGTATAAATAGGGCTTAATCTAAACTGGTTAGTCATGGTAAGATTTATTTTGTACTTTTTAATAAAATTTAGAGTTTAATTGGATACAATACACTACATTTTTAATGACACTTATTTATTATATGATGTACATGTCATATTAATGTTTCAGCACACTATTACATAAATATGACAATGTGCAAAGATGAAGATTTTTTTTTTTTTATAAAAGACAACTTGATGGAAAATGAGAAATCTTAAAATTTGAAAGTAACGAAATTTTCCATCAGATTTTTGACACTAGCATAACTAAGTGGTCAAAAGAGTACCCTTAACATTGGTTTAAAATAACTAATTTTAATAAGTGATAAATGGTCTTTCATATATTCTTGAGACTATTAAGAGGAGAAATCATATTACATCCTAATTTAATAAGCCTAATAAGATTCATAAGTTTAACCATAAAATTTATTTCAATGCATAAGCAATTTCATTTTTTTCAGTATATAAGCAAATTCAACAGCATGATGTTAACCACATAACACAACGTAAACATGAAAAATGCATACCTCTGACTGATGCTATTCCTCCAATATTTGTCTGGCCTCGTTGCTCTGACCAAACTCTGCCCAAAACCAAATCTTTCCTCCCTGCCAGCTAGGAACAAAGCCTATCTAGCTCCCTAGCTCCAGGATCCCATGAGAATTCCTGGCCCTTGAGCCCAATACTCCCAGCAACCGATGCACCCCAGTAATAGTCCACCCAAACTCCAAACCAAAAAAATACCCCCAAACAGAAAATACAGTCCCTGCTCTCAAAATGCTCCCTTTCCCCCAAAAATCCAAAAAGTCCTTCTCCCGAATGCCTCTGCCCCCTCATATCCTCCCCCATTCACCGCCTCCTACCTTCATTTAATGCCACCCACCTTATCCTTCTATTTAATAACTTATCCCTCCATTCAATACCATATCCCTCCATTCAGTGCCTTATCCTTGCATAGGTAAAGTTTTCTAATAACGAATTAAAAGTTATTAAGTCTTTAATTCGTTACCCAACATTAAGTGTGTTAATTAATCAATTAATTAATTAATCAACATATATTAAACAATAAATAATTAATTAATATGATTAATAAATAATCATTATTTAACTAATACACATTAAGACTGTTAATTATTTAATTAACTATACTTGATAAACCTTAAGCAACTATTTAACTAGGGTTGTTACACACACCCACCCTTCAGGAAAATTCATCCCGAAATTAAAGTATTTTATGATACAAGGGAAAAGAAACATGGTTCAGACATTCCTAACAATTAACCGACATTATTAGTAAGTAAGTCAATAAACTCATACATACTAGTGTACATGTGCAAGAAATGCATGTGTAACTAGTACATACAAGTCTCGTTCATGTACTAATATCAATAACTATCATCTCTATAGTAATTTCCATATGCATCCCATTCATTCAACAAGACTATTCATTTTATAAAAGAAAATAAACCAATCAAATGTTTGCGAAATCCTTTAATTATAATTATCTAGTTCAACAATGTTATTTAGACAATTGTAGTTTAGTTACATAATTATGAATATTCATATATATACACATTTTCTTTTCAGAAGGAAAAAAAATAAATTCCACCATAAGACAAATCTCCATACACTCTCAACTATTTTCTACTCATCCTTCCTCCCTAACTTACTTCCATCTCCCATTCCTATCCTTCCTCTGTTAGACTATCTTGGAGCGTCAACTATATTGACCTAACTCCAAATAGAACCCGTAAGAGGAAGTGTCACTATCTTGACCAAGATTCCCCAATAGGCAACTGACAGTCATCATCACACATCTAGGGGAGTGTGAGTTAACATCGTCCTCCCATGACTTCGGGTTTTGGAGGATACACGACGGGAAATACCTCCACCCCTCCTCATCATGACTAGGGTCCAGACCCTACAATGGAATGCACAATTGCATCTTGTTGTTGGGAGTTTTGTTATTGTCTATTCAGTTTTGGGTAGTCTCACCACCTGATATCCTGCACTAGTCTACATATCATAGCAATGCATCCAAACCAATATAATTTCACATACAAAGATTCATACCATATTGTTTCTCGGCCAATGGTCATGACATCCACTTTCATCATCATTATCCATTGGCTATTTCATAGCCCACAACCTGTAGATTAGTCTGTAACACAAACTCATACATTTCTATGCATTATCATCATGTAATTGCATACAACCATAATTTCGATTCAGTATCCACGTACCAACAAATTTAACATGAAATTTTTCAATATAGAAATAGATCTCATAATATCCCATAATTCAATTATAGACACCCATTCATAAAATTATCATTTACAAAATAGATTGCATCATATCCAACATCATTCTAATAGCATTTAAACCTTCATAGGATTCTCATTCACACAATATGTCACATCATATCCATCATCATCAATAACAATTAGACATTCATAGAATTTACATTCACATAGTAGACCGCATCATAACCAACATTATCCAAATACATTTAACATTCATAAAGATTCATACGTCTTAAAAGTTCAAGTGTATCATTTAATAGTTTCACTTGTGGATAGAAAATAAAGGTGTGTAGGCCTCAGGTAATCATGGCTGTCTAAGTCAAAAGGTGGTGTTATATACACCCAACCTTCGAGAAACATATTCTTGAGGTGGTAAAAAAAGTGAGGGATAATCTTGTCGTAGTGTCTCGGCGTCTTCCCAAGTAGCATATCTTGGACTATACTTGTCTGAATGGACCTTAACTTGGTATACCAGACGGTTCCTGAGCTGTCGGACTCTATGGTCCAATATGCGTAACGGTTCTACCGTGAGAGTTCCCACGTCTTATACCTGCAATTCCTTCCATTTCATCTTATGTGATTCATAAGCAACATAATGACGTAGAATAGATACACGAAAAACATTATGAGTTTTATGTAAGTGGGGTGGCAATACGAGACGATAGGCAACGGGTCCAATTTTCTCTTGAATTCTGAACGGTCATATAAATCTAGGTGACAACTTTGTCCCCTTTATGAACCGTATGGTACTCTTATTAGGCCTGATACGAATAAAAACCTGGTCTCCCACTTTATTACTTCGGTTGGTCCTGTGTGCATCTGCATAAATTTTCTGCCTATCTTGTGTTTCCTTTAGTCTCTGCCTAATCTGAATCACCTGTTCCTCCATCTCTTGAATCAATTCTGGCCCAATTGTTACTTGGTCTTCTAATCTATCCCAACTCAACAAAATTCTCCATGGCCTTCCATACAGATCTTCGTAGGGTGGCATTCCGATGGAGCTATGAAAACTATTATTGTAGGAAAAATCTACCAAAGGTAGGTACTTCTCCCAATGGGTTTGATTATCCATGACATACATCCTAAGCATGTCTTCCATGACTTGATTTACTTTCTCGGTTTGCCCATTTGTTTTAGGATGATAAGTTATGCATAAGTTCAATTGAGTCCCCAACGCTGACAAAAAACTTGTCCAAAACCTAGAAGTGAATCTCGAGTCTCTATCTGAAATGATCTTCTTAGGTATCCCATGAAAACGGATGACTTCACTTATAAACACGCGTTCCACATCAGTGACATCGTAAGTGTCTCTTACCGGAATAGAATGAGCACTCTTGGTTAACTTATCAACAATCACAAGAATGGCATTGTGCCTATGAGATGTGAGTGGAAACCCCACAAGAAAATCCATAAAGATGACTACCCATTTGGACATAGGAACATCATGTGGTTGTAGGAGGCCTTCCGGGTAATGGTGGTCGACTTTCACTTATTGACAGTCTAGGCATTTGGCGATGAAATGGACTATATCGTGCTTCATGCCTACCCAGAAGAAAAGCTTCTTCATGTCTGCATACATCTTCTTCACACCCATATGCACACAGTAAAGAGCTCTATGGGCTTCCTTCAGTATGATGCTTCGAATATCCCTATCTTCAGGGATGTACATCCTTCCCCGATATCTCAATAGTCTGTCTGCTTCTAGACTATATCCTTCATACTTTGGATTTAATTGCCTCCCACTCTGGAGGTTTGAAGTAACCTTTAAATACCAACTGTCTCCTTGGAGTTTCATGAACACACATTCCCTCAGATTGACCTTTAAGGGTGCCAAGGAGAAGACACGTGGTCTCCTACTCAAGGTATCTACAACCACATTTTTCATTCCCTTGATGTATGAAATACCAAAATCATACTCACTGATAAAATCACTCCATTTCCTTTATTTGATATTCCCTTTGAGTGAAGAGATGTTTTAAACTTTCATGGTCTGTTTTGAGCTCAAAGTTTCACCCCACAAGATAGTGCCTCCAAAGTTTCAGAGCTAGCATTACAACTACCAAATCTAAATCATGAGTAGCGTAAAGCTCTTTGTGTTTCTTCAACTTCCTTGATGCATAAGCTATCACTCCTCCATCTTGCATTAGCATGGCCCTCAACCCTTTCTTTGAGTCATCCGTGCAGACTATGAAGTCCTTTTCCATATCTGGCACTCATAGAATTGGCACACTAGTTAGTAACCTCTTAAGCTCGATAAATGCACTATCACATTATTTTTTCTATTCATACCTGACCCCCTAGCACTGCAGAGTGGTGATGGGTTTCTCTATTTTAGAGAATCCTTCCACAAATATCTGATAATAACCTGCTATCCCCATGAATCTTCTCACCTCATGGGCATTTTTCAGCAGTGGCCACTCCATAATCGCCTTTACCTTTTCTAGGTCCACAGATATTCCTTCACTGGAAATGATATGACATAAATAGTGGATATCTTTCTAGAAGAAGGAATACTTCGACAACTTCCCATACAATTTGTTCTCTCTAAGGCAGGACAACACCACTCATAAGTGTTCCTCATTCTCTCTTTTGTGTTTGGAATAGATGAGGATGTCATCTAGAAATACTTGTACAAAATGGTCTAAGTACTTCCGGAATACTTCATTCATGAGGCTCATGAATACTGTTGGCACATTGGTGAATCTAAATGGTACTACGACAAACTCGTAATGCCCAAACCGAGTTCGAAAGGAAGTTTTAGGAATAGAACCTTCCTTAATCCTTAACTGGTGATACCCTGATCACAAATCAATCTTTGAGAATACCACTGCTCCTTTCATCTAATCAAAGAGGTCATTTGTTCGTGACATTGGGTACCTATTTTTCACTATAGCATGGTTAAAGTCCCTGTAATCTATACACAATTGTAAGGAACCATCCTTCTTCTTTACAAAAATTACTGATGCACCCCAAGGTGAGACATTGGGCCTTACTAGCCCTAAGGTCAGTCACTCTTTCAACTGCATTTGTAACTCACAAAGTTTCGTCCCTGTCATCTGATACAAAGTCTTGGAAATTTGTTTTGCACTAGCTTTTAGCTCAATAGTAAAATGAAGCTCCCTATGAGGAGGTAACCCTGGTAACTCGTTCGGAAAAACATCCTTAAATTCTGACAATACCGGGTACTGATCCAAGGAGGGTCCCTTCCTTTCATTCACTGCTTCCACTACATATAGTCAACACCCTTGCCTCAAGCATCTCTTAACCTTCATAGTTGAGATAAAGCGTAGAGACACCTTTCTCCGTACACCCTGGATCTCTATTGGCCTTTCTTCGTCGTCAACACAGAGCACCCTTTTTGTGAAACAATCTACCATAGCTCGATGGGCTTCTAAACAATCCATTCCAATGATTAGGTCATATGCCCCGAGAGCAGTAATGTATACCTTCAACCTGGTAGTACACAATCCCAGGTCTACTATACAATTATCAACACTAGGTCCTACTATTTTTTTTTCCCCCGAAAGCCATATCGACCTGTTTAAAGTCATCGTGCTCGTAGGCTGCCAACCCAGTATTTTCTAATGCAGATGATGAAATGAAACTATCTGTAGCACCAGAATCAAATAAAATCTTAACATTGATATGATTTAGCATACCTGATGACTCCACCACTGTGGATTGATGTTCTTCTTGGTGATTATTAACTGCTACGTAAATCTGGTGGCTGTCACTTGCTCTTCCCATCGGGGCCTTTCCTTCTCTATGTACAAATCCTGATTGTAACTCTGTAAAGTCACGCTGGTAATGGGGTCCTGCACATCCCCAATAGGTAACATGGGATTGAACCTGCACATTGTTCTGTGACTATCTCTGAAATGAGTTCCTTCCCCGGGAACCCCTGCCCCTACTAGTTGCTCCCTATGATGGTCGTGGACCTGCCTGTGTTTGTAACGACCCTAATTGGATGAATGCTTAAAGATTACAAAGTAAAATTAATTAAAGAAAATAATTGTGGTTAACTAAGTAATACTTTAACTAAAGATCACATTTAATGACCTGAGAAATAAATCCTAAGAAATCAATGAGAAATGTTATAAAATGGTTGCGTATGCAGAGAGGGAGAGGGATGAATCCTGAGAAGATAAAAACATTAAGGAAAACGAAGGACGGAGGATGGGGGCAGGTAAGGGAGTAATGAGGAGTCGGTGAAGGAGGAATAAGGGGAGAGAGGGAGGATGGATTCTGGGAGGTTTGGGGAGATTTGCTATGAGCAGAGAGTTTCTGGCAGTGGATTTTGATCAGTGAGGCATCGAGTTGCTGAAGGTTTTGGGCACAGGGGCCAGGATATCCATAGATATCCTCGAGCTAGGTAGTTTTCCTAGTTGGCAAGGAGGACAGTAGTTTTGGGCAATTATTTTCTTTTTTTTTTGGTAGTATTGATCCAGGTATCAGGTAGAAGGAAGGCAACAACAAGTCAGTAGGGCCACAAAAATTAGCATCAGAACCAGGTAAATTGTTAAATTATGCATTTAATTCATTCTAAAATAAAAGTGTTATTCATTGATAAATTTAAATTGCTGAAGTTGTTGTTATAAAGATTATTGTTATGTTATGAAGTTGTTATCTCAGTTCATGAAATAAATTGCTTATGGGAGTAAATGTTGTTTAGAATTATTTGGCTGTTACATATGGTATCAGAGCGTCTTAGTTCAAAATCTGGGCCTGAGGGCCAAAACCCCGAGTGTTAACTCTAGCCATGCTTAAACTAAAAACAAAACACGTTCAGTTTGACCCGATATGACTGATACAGTATCTGAAAATATACTCAGGTAGTACCCCTAAGTTATCCAAACAAATGATCTCATAGATATATCACAAGTAACTACTTTAGGCAATATCCTGTAACTGGATCATGTATGGTCACTACAGTTTTAGTCTGAATATTCAAAGGAACACCCTTTAAAATAGCAGCAATGAACCAGATAGCTTGAAGGATCACTTCCCACAAAATGGCTACCCTTAAAGCAGCCCAAATAAATCTATTAAGCACGAAAAACAAAGATGATAACTTAATTTTATTGAGCAATAATTGTCAATGAAGTTTCGGGTAAATTAGACACCTGAAATCGATAAAAATGTCGAGGGGAACTTTTGTCTAAGGCCTGAAGCCGGTAGGATTCAATAATTACACGAACTACACTAAATAAAATGCAATAGGACTTTTACAAGACCTTGAAAAGGCCTACTTCACCTTGAACTTACCTAAGTGAGGAACTGCCAATGCGCAGTCGGAAAAATGGAAATTTAGAAGACTTGTATTGCGTGGGAACAGTGTAAACTAGTTGCCTGTATTAGCCTCGGTGAATTTTAAATAATGTAAAATCACATGAACAATAAGGCCAATATAATTTTTTAACCATACCAAGAGAGAAATTTCACACCATGTAGATTTCATGCAACTAATCATTATCCCAATGGAGATCTACTTATTTTGCAGGAGAACGGATCTGAGCCGTCAGATCTCGGGCGAAATCCCGTCAGCCATTAGATCTCGAGAAGTTGCGCAGGGTTCAAGTCTTAGTGCACAGAGGAGAAGTCCCGAAAGAGTCATAGGGATATCAGAGTCATCGGGGTTTCGTAAAGCCAAAGAATCGAGACCTTGAGGTTCTCGAAATCCCGAGAATGGATCCTAGCCGTTGATCTTGGCAGGACACGCGTCGACATTCTGGGGAGGAATCAGGAATTTTTTTTTCCATCGGGGATTTCAGGAGAGTAGAACCGTTGCATCAAGGAATCATGATCCGCAATTTTTCGATAGGATTAGAGCCATCCAAACAGTAGAGACACGTGTCAGGAGATCCCGCAGAGTCAGAGATCGGGGAATTGAAAGTCCCGTGCACATGACAACGGAAATCGCTGATACCTGGTAATGTTGACTTCACCTAATAACTCAGAAAAACCATCTGTCCCTATATTTACTGAATCTTTTTCGATAAGATTGAAGATCCTTTGAAAATCTTCATTGATTCCTCTTGTAATTCTTTTATATTCTGCCAATTTTGTTTCCCAAACTTTTAGCGTTATATCTCCTTTTAACTGCTCCGAAATGGATAATTTTTGTGTTTTTCCAATTTCTTCTTTTTGTAAAGAAGTTATTACCTTTTGAAAAGAATTCCTCACTGCTTTAGCTTCTCTTTCTTTCTGAATTACCTTTTCCATAGACCTATTAGATTCTTGAAAATAATTTTGGATCATTTCCAGATTGCAAAATATTTTCTGTTGTTCTTCTTCTATGTTTTCATATATCTCTGATGCTTTAGTCTTGAAATGTTCCATTTCAATTACTTGATTAGTAATTGAAATAATTTTATCTTGTAGAGATTTATTTTCATCGCCGAACTTTTGCACTTGTTCTTAAGTAACCTGTATCATGTGTTTTGCTTCACCCAAGTTTTCATTCAACTTTTGGATTTCTTGTATGTCTTTGAGTCTAGCTTGTTCTAGACCCTTTTGTATCCCCCAACCAATAATTCTTTCATTTTCTTTTAATCTGTCCTGCAGCTGCATTATTTCTTGATCCTTTTGCTCCAGCATAGTTGTTAGATTCCCTACAGAATACATGTTGGTTGATTCTATAGCACCCATGGTTCCTGCTAACTCTGTAGCGAATTCTCCTTCATTGAGTTTCTTCCCATCAATGATAATTTTATGTTTTTTGATCATTCTTTCTCCTACAGGATGAATTTCCTATTTCAAGACAACTCTTCATTTTTTACTGAAAAAATAATCAGATGAAGGGATTTCATCTCTGGTGATTGGCTCTAAGTCACTTACATATAGAACTCCTTCATGAGGGGTTCCGAAAGTAGACTGTAGTGGGGTCAATGATGTAATAGGACTGCCAAGTTCCTTTGAAGCTGTTCCTCCAACATTTTATGGAATATCATCGAGAACTATTGGACTTGTTTCTATTCCTTTTCCCTTTTCTGTCTGTGGTTCTTTTTTCTAAGAACCCTCTGTATTCTGAGGAGGTATTTCAAGATCTTTCAACTTATCTTTGTCACTTGACTTATCCTGAATAATGGTTTCAAATCCCGGAGGAATTGTTTCTTTCTCTGGCAATGAAGTTGACATTTCAGCTTGTAAAATCTTTGGCAAACAACATCGTTTATTTCTTTGAAAAGATGAAAACCCCACCTATGCTTCAGGTGACAAGGTTTGTACTCTGTTCTGCACTTCCTCATAAGATTTAACATTTTTGAAAACATCATCATAAACTGAAAATTCATGTTCATATGCTTTTAAATTACATTGTGTGAAATGCCGACTGATTATTTGGTAAGGGTCGTGTTTCCTGTGCTCTATACTTTCTAATTTCACTTCGTCCATTGATTCGGCTTCTGCCTTAGAATGGCCTATGTTTAATAAAATGAATTTTCCGATATAAACAGGAAAAGATGGCCATGCTTTTTTCTACTGAGCTTTTAATTCTAAGCCAATACCACCATTGACTAGCTGGTAAGCCACTTCTCTACATATCAACCTATCTGGTAAAATTTTTGGGAGTGCGTGAGGCGGAATAGAACAACCATAAACCCTCACATAGGAAAACATTTCCTCAATGAACCAGTCAACAACTGACTTGAGGTTTTCTATGATGGTATTAGAAATATGAGGAGGTTCGCATCCAAAGAATATTTTGTGCAGAGGGATAATTACATAATGACAAACCTCATAAAAAACATTTTTTGCATTTTCTTCCCAGAGAGATGAATGGTACTTATGAACAGGCTCCGGGCAAGAAACATTCCAACTCCAATTCATTAATGGGAAAGGAGTCATAAAACAAATGGCATCCATGATATAAGCTGACATATAAAAAGACACTGGCTGTCCTTTTGACCTAGCTGCTTTGTAATTCATAACCTATGATGTAAGGTTATTTGACAAAATTGTGTGCCAATTAAAACTCCGTCCCTCTGAAACTTCCTCTAAGAAAGGTGTCCAATCTGCATGAAAATGACAAGGATCCTTTCTCCCAAAAAGTCTACACAACATTATTGCTACATAAACCATATATTCGTTTAAGGCAGCTGTGGCATAAATTCCATGTAAATCATCCCTAAACTTGTTTTCATCTCTGGCCCATCCTCTTATCATGTCAGGGTATGTTTGGCCACCTTCAATGCACTCTTTTCTTTGAAATGCAACTACAAACTCATAATTAAAAGTGTGTCTATAATTGGGTGAGAGATTATATATTACTTGAATATGTTCAGGCCTAAATGAGCCGATGACAACTCCTTGCTCGTTCAGAATACTTCTGGTCGGGACATCTACTTTATCCAGAGCCCAGGCGATCATATCGGTATATGACACGAGTCTCGGATGTGCAGCCACGTTATGAAGCTCAGTCTCAGCAATATCTCGGAGGTGATTTTCCGAATCAGTGGCCGCATATTTAAGCTCATCCTCTAGTTTTTCGGAAATTCCATTCCATGATTTGACAGAATGTACCCGAGATGCAGTAGTATCGGAAATAATATCACCTTCTGGTTTCTCTTCATTTTTCTTTGAAGCATTTTTGGGTGCCATAGCTCTGTGTTTACTTGAAAACCTGTAACAGAGAGGGATTTATCTTTGAAATGATTATACAGCCGTTTCAAAAGTTTACTTCGAATATATCATAAAAACATTGAGATTTGAACCTCTGTTAGGAAATTAAGGCTCTGAAATGCAAAAGATATTTCCAAATATATGCATTTAATGTTTGTACTTATGCTTTCTCAGTGTTTTCAAATATAATAGAAATTTACTAAATCGGAGAATGACGCTTTAAATAAATTCGAAGAAAATTTAATTTTAAGCCTTGTTTAGAAGGATGATTAATTAGCATTAACCTTGAATTAAATTTGAAAACCTGCTTTTCGGAGTGTCGGCAGTTTTGATCTCCAGGAAAAATGTCATCCGAGAACCCCGATGGGCAAAATCGCGATGTATTATTTAAATTAAAACGTTTTTAGTATCTTAATTAATCAAGATTTGACCTTTTCGGGATTTCGTCAATCGGAAGATCGGGGATCGGGATTTCGGGAAATCGGGAAATCTTATGACATAAAACATGCTTCTCAGTAAACCGTGAATCTCGATATCGCGATGTAATTAATTAACACTTAATCATTCTTAGCGGTAATTAAATCAATTCAAAATTTTAATTAAGGATTAACTGTATCGGGAAATCGGAAGACTCGATGACAAGATTATTTGATTTCACAAAACTGCGAATCCCGATTTCGCGATGTGATTAACTTAATGTTTAAACCCTTATTAATTCTGAATTAATTAAATTACGTTTTAATTGAGTTTTTAAAGTATCGGGAAATCGGGAATCGAGATTTCGCAATTCAATTTGCATTAAACATTTGTTCATGCAAAACTCCGAATCCCGATAATCCAATTTAAATTAAAATTCCTTAAAATTTAAAGTACTGCCCGTTTAAAAGATCGTTTGAAAAAGTGTTGGAAACCTTATGTTCATTTAGATTTTTATCATTTTTGTCCAAAAATAAACCATAAAAGGCATCGCGAATTCATCGGTGATGAAATTTTTACTTTAGGAGATTTGAAAAATACAAAGACTCAAAAATACAAAACTTTTATCTTTAAGAATAAAAAATTCAAGGTCTGTTTCAACATAGGATCTAACTGGGGGCCTCGTCTCCTTGCAGGACGAGGAGAACATGCAGACTCAGTGCCTTCATTGGGTAATGGGGTCAAGGGTTTATCTCTGATAAACTGATCAAGGACTAAGAAAAGAGAATACATAAAGTCTTTGAAAACCGTTTCAAAACTTCTCACTTATTTGAAATTCAGTTATAGTCTTCTTCAAAATTCTCCTTCTCATTCCAAAATTGAGTTAGTATTGAGATGATTAGAACAATCTTTAGAAGCTCAACAGATTATTGAACATTTCAGCTCGCATCAATCGAAATAAATTTACAATTTTAAAACTGGGAAGCTCTATTTTGACTTAAGATAAATATCCGGTTTTTTTAAAAATTGATAACTAGAATAGAGTTATAAATAAGTATGACAACCTTACAGATACCTCAGATATTGCTTCACTGCCAAGAGGCATGTTCAGTACCCCGGTGAAGTTATCTGTCCCTTTTTACTGAATTTCCTTTCACCGCTTCGAGTGCTAATTTTATGTCTAGACATTGCTTCACTGCCAGTAGGCATGTTCAGTACCTCGGTGAAGTTATCTATTTTTATTTTTTAGACGAGGGAAATCATTTAAATGAATTTCCTTTCATCGTCTGTATGACTAGATGGGGGCAATCAATTATGAATTTCCTTTCACCATCTGTCTTATAGTTAGCTCATGCTTACGAAGTTGGGGCAATCAATGATACTTAATATATCAGGGGTGGTGATCTGTGTAAAATTTTATAATAAAGGTTTGTCAACTTGTTTTGATTATTCTAGACCAATTTTTCTCAACCTTCAAAACCTCCTTAGTCTGTAGAGAAAAAGGGGAATTTTTTTTCAAGGGATCTTCTTTTGAGCAAGCTTAAAAGTTCAGACAAACTGTTAAACAACTTAAGATATTCAGATTTAATCTCAAACCTAACCATTTTTAGTCAGAGAGAAAAACATGAAAACTGACCTAACTGAATTCAATCATTTAATGATTTTCAAAGTCAATACAAAATATTTTCAACTCTGATACAAAGTTTTTAAAATATAAAAGATAATACTGAGGATATTAAATGAGACTTTTCAACAATCTATAAATCAGAATACCTCAGATATAATTTCAAAAATAACTTCTTCTTTTTTTTCTTTTTTTTTTTCTTTTTTACAAATTTTTAATTTAAAAAAGTAGTTTTTTCAAAAATTTGAGAAAGAAACCGATATATACAAATTTATTTATTTATTCCATGTAATGCTTTAAGAATTGTGCATTAACAGGGGCATTTAGGATCTTACCATCTAAATTTTCCAGTAGAAATGAGTTTTTACCTTCAGAAGATGATATCTTAAAGGGTCCATACCAGATATGATCAAATTTACTGTTTTTTCCCGAATCTTCCTTTCGACCATCCCACCTCAAAACTAGATCTCCTAGAAGAAAGTTTATGTTCTTGGCCTTGCGATCAAATAACATTTTCATATTATCCCAATACTTCTGTATCTTTTCATCTATTACATCCCTGTGTTGCTGAACTTCAATCAGCTGGTTTATTCTTCTAGTGAGAGTATTTGGCTCTTCCTTCTCATCCTACCACAGTTTCATCACAGGAAGTGCTAAATTTATGGGCAACACTATGTCTGTCCCATAAACCATTTGAAATGGTGAAGTACCGATAGACTTCTTAGTTCCTATCTGATTTGCCCATAAAGCATACTTTAAATGTAAGTGCCAAGATTTTTTATTTTCATTTAAGACTTTCTTAATTATACTGATCAAACTCTTATTAGAAGATTCAGCCAGACCGTTTCCTTGTGGATAGTATGCTGTGGAATGTCCTAGCACAATATTATATTTTTGGCAAAAACTGATCATTGCCATTGACTTGAAAGCCTGTGCATTATCTGTGACTATCTTTCTAGGATAGCCAAATCTTGCCAATATATTCTCTTCCAAAAAATCTATAACCACTGAATCAGTGGCCTTCCTTGTAGGGATCGCTTCCACGGACTTGGTGAAATAATCTGTGGCAGCGAGAATCCACCTATGTTGGGCACTTGAATGGGGATTTATCTCACCTATGAATTCAAGCCCCCATTGCTGAAAATGAGCTTCTGTTTTGACTGGAACTAACGGCATAGCTGGTAACTTATGTTTTCCAGTGAAAAATTAGCAAGGGCTACAAGCCCTTACCTTAGCATTTACATCAGGGAAAAGTTTTGGCCAGTAATAACCATCCCTTAAGATTTTATATGTCGTTTCTCTCCAAGCATGATGCCCTCCATAGACCCCTTCATGAAACTGACTTATAACTTCCTCTATTTCTGATTCAACCAGACAGACTAAGAGGAAACCAAGTGGGTCTTTCCAGTATAATCTTTTCTCGGAAATGCAGTATTTAACTACATGCAGTTTCAGTGTTCTATCTTTGGAAGGTGACAAATCATCTGGACATTTCAAAGTTAAAATATATGTTACTATATCTTTATACCAATATGACGAAACAAATTTGTCCTCAATCTTGTTCTCGATTATTTGATCATCAATTTCATTCACATCTATCCATCCTTCTTCTTCTTGAGCATTGTTTATCCCAAGAGCCCGAAAATTAGATTCAGCTAGAAGTCTAGCTAAACCCTATCCTTTTACTAATTTAGTTGGTTTAACCTCCAAGTCAAATTCCTGAATTTTTGCAAGACATCTACCTCTTTTACCATCACTGTCTGCTTGAACTAATATATCATTTACAGCACTAGTAGGTACATATGCAATGATTTTGGAATGTAATACATACGTTCTAAAATCCTTCAATGCTTTTACCATGGCGTAAGCTTGCTTTTCCATTATATTGTATTTAAGTTCAGTGTCTCGGAGGCTTTTACTAAAGAAGGCGATGGGTTTCTCAAAACCTTCTTCATTCTTCTGGAGGAGAACAAAAGCAAGCGTATGTTCTGATGCAAATGAAAAAATGAGGAAATCCTTAAGATAATTTGGACTAGATAGTACCGGTGCCTCACTTATAACTTTTTTAATGTGGGCAAAGGATGCCTTTGCTTCTGCTGTCCACTTAACTTCGTTGTTCTTCCTGAGCATATCTGTAATCAATTTAACAATCTCAACAAAGTTAGGAACAAATCTTCTCAAAAAGTTTATTTTTACTAAAAGAGATTGAATTTCTTTAACATTTATAGGAATAGCTAATGTTTCTATGGCCTCTACTCTCTTAGGATCGATTCTGATTCCATCTCGGGATACTATATGACCCAACAACTTGCCTTCCTGCATGGAAAAATGAGACTTTTTAGGATTTAATGAAAGACCAAATCTACGACACTTTTCAAAAGTTTGTTTTAAATGAATGATATGGTCTTCATTTGATTTCGAAAAAACAGTAAGGTCATCCAGATATATAACTACAAACTTATCTCGTTCACCGACAAAAGCAATATCCATTGCTCGTTGAAAAGTGGCTCCTGCATTCATTAGTCCAAATGGCATTTTATCATACATAAATGTAC
>ML779977.1:226102-249158 GCA_009831015.1 Picea engelmannii
GAGGAAGCACCATCAAAAAACATTTTCCATGTACCAGTATTATATACATTTTCTTTTATTTCATTTTTTTGAATTTTTTCTTCTGTATCTTTATCATCTACATCTATTTCAAAATCATCATCTAAAGATAATATACAGTTCCCCAAATCTTGATCTGCAATATACACTGGATGATTTTTAGGATTTTTTGGGTCACTTATAGTGAATGCCATCCGAGTTTCCCTGTAAAGACGAGTGAATTGTCCTCCGAAAACAAGGATTGTAGCGTATGTCATATCTAACTGGAGGGATCCTCCAAGCTTAGTGCCCCATGATCTAGATAGTAGCATTCCATATTTTGGGGGAATATCTGCAACTACTACATCCATACGGATACTCTTAGCGGGTATCTGGGCCAAATTAACCACTAGGTCTTTAATAATCCCTATGCATTTAACTTTTCTCGAATCAAAAGAATACAAATCACCATAAGGTCTTGTGACTTCGAGACCAAGTTTATCCATTATTTCTTTAGGCATGACATTATGAGAAGCTCCAGAATCCAACATACAGTTGTGTAAAAGGTGGTCAAAAATAGTAAGTGTGATATAAAAAGGAGCCATTGTATCTCTTTACCCTTCGACGTGTGGAACAAAAACTATGATAGGTTTATCATATTCTAAGTTAATTGTGTCGGCCTGACTTTCCTTTTCAGAAAAATTAATCATTTTGGCTATTTGTTTTCGGTATACTGGATTTTTAGCTAATTCGACAAGGGGGATAGGAATTTTGATCTTGCTTATTTTGTTTTCCAAGTTAAAGTTGCCTAGGGCCTTGTCATTCTCAATGTGTGGAGCTTCCATAACTTTTTTCTCAGTTTTACGTTGTGATGTAACCTTATTTTCTTTTATCGGAGCTGGTGTATTTACAGGGGTTGTTCCTAATGGCTCTAACTGTACAGGGTTATCTATTGTATTTCTTTTTGCAGACTGTTTATCTGCAACTTTTGGGTTTTCCTCATCAGTATCATTTCTAAGCAAAACCTTTTTCATTTGAACATTAGGGAGATTTTTATTTCTCGTTCTCAGATTATATTTTCCCTGCAAATCAACAATAATATCATCTGCAATACTTTGATATGTATGATCATTAGTGGCATTATTGCTAACTTTATCTTCTGATTTACTTTCTCTAATCAAAGATGCTTCATAATCCTGTCTAGATAAATAAGGATACCTATTATCATCACCAAGATTACTAATATCTTCATCCAATTCTTCAAAATTGCCAAAATATTATTCTCCAATATAATATTCACTTTTAAAAGGTGCTTGAATTTTTTGATCTTCATTTTTTATTGTTTTATGTGGTCCCTGAGATTCAGGATTTTTTTGGAAATCTTTTCTGGGAAAATTATCTCTTCTAGGTTTTTCTAACTCCATTTTCGAAATTTTGTTTGAGAGTTGTTGAATGACCCTAGCCATCTCATCTATTCTATCTCCAGAAGATTTTGCTGACCCTGAAGGTCCACCTTGATCTTTAAATTTTTTATTTTCTTTATTTACATTTTCGGTCTTTTCTTTAAGCTTCCATGATGCCATCATATTGGATTCGATTTTGACTACATCATCTTTCATTTTAGAAAGATATAATGATATTCTCTCCCTCAATAGTAAAGCAAAGTCAGGATCAAACGCACCTGCATAAGTTACTTTGGCTGAAGGCTGTGAAGGTTTGACTTCAGCTGGAATTTTATTATATAATTTATTAAACCTTTCTGTGAATTCCAACACTGACTCAGAGTTTTTCTTTTTTAGGGCTCCAAATTCGGTTAGGTAGTAGAGGTGATCCTTCCTCTCACCCCATTGTTTGATAAACGCACTCTCAAGCTCTTCATAGGATCTTAATGATCCAGCTGGTAAGGATCGAAACCAAGTTCTCACCTGTCCTTCAAAAGTTTGAACAAGTAATTTGGAATAAACATCTTCATGTTCTATCCCAAGTATATCTGCAAATTGATCGAAAAAGTTGATATGTTCTTGAGCAGTCAAATCACCCTCCCCTATAAATTTTGGGAGGATTTCCATATAGTTCTCAAGGATATCATGAAGAGGAACATGAAGAACTAGGGGAGCATATCTAGCAGCCACTTTGGCAAAAATCCCTGGAACTGGTACTTGACCACCTCCAGGAGCACCACCTCCACCTCCAGCACCTCCTTGTGCTGCCATGGTTAGGTTTGGGACTGAAGTTGGGACAGTGTGTGGAGAAGATTATTGGAAAACTGGGGAGGAAACTTCGGGAAAACAAAAAGTATCAAAAGAGGGGGGAAGTGAAAGTGATCTTTCAAAGGTTTTCGATGAATTTGATTGTGTAAAATTAGGCTGATCTGTAGTATAAGTTGATAAAAGGATATGTTTAATTGATTTTCTTGATTTTAAGATTTTTTCTGGATTAGAGACTGGCGAGGTCTGTTTGCTATCTGGGTTTTTTCTGGTGTTCTTACGGCTACTAGCCAGTTTATTTAATGTGGAGTCGCCAAGTGAAAGATAATTTAGCCTTAGAAATTTTTTTGTTCTTGTTCACTATCAACAACAGAAAGTATCAATGTCGTTCTTCCTAGGGAAATAATTCGTTTCTTCGATCCCTGGCAACGGCGCCAAAAATATGTTGTTCCTGAGTTTATGTTTTAAAGCTATAAAACATACCGTAAGGGAATCCAAAAAAGGTTTTTTATAAGAAGACTTTAAAATAAAGAAACAAAGAAAGACTAGATTAGATTCAGTTTCTCAACTATCTCTGTCTTGCTTCCCATTGCTCTTGGATGCTAATGTCACGTTCAATAGCATCCCATGATCTTTCTAACTCAACCCTATTAGTCGTTGTTTGCAGAATAGTATTAAATAAGTTTAGGTCAATGCTGGTTTGATCCTGAAGATCAGGTTCTACATTTAGTTGTCTACCACTAGGGACTGTCATGGGTGATAGGGTTTTAAAGTTTTGTAAATGGGTTTTTTATCAATTGGTTACTTCAGATTTTCAGAGACGATATTAATAAAAATAACTTTGAAATCTAAAACAGTAATGTAAAAACACATTCAAGGTCATTTCCTGGTTTTGTAACAATTTTGAAATTGTAAACAATGAGACACAATACAGAGAAATATAAGGATTTTATCAAGAAAGAATCTTATATTTCAATTCACAATGATGAAAGAAAAAAGAAAATTTCTAACATAGTTAAATATTAAGGAACATAAGGTTTGCAGGTCTTAAAATTACTAAAGTAATTTCAGAGGAAAGACTGTAATACATTCAACATCCAAACCAATCTGAAACAATAAACAACAATGTATATAACTTCAAATTGATTACTTGTTAGAAAAACACATTAAGAGGAAGATTTAACCAAGCATGATAAACAGGGGAAGAAACATAGTCACAAAATTGCAGGATCCAGAATCTTGTTTGCGGTTTATATTCCGATGAACTTCAAAGTTGATATTACAAGAATTGGCCTTCTCCAAAATTTATGAAGCCCTCTTTCAACCTTTTAAAACTATATTTATACCTTTCTATCAAAGTTTTTCGTTGGTAACTAACCAACTTCCTAATATTATGGTTACATAGACTAATGTCAACCATTTACAATTTCTTTCAAAATTCTAAAAAATAAAATATTTACAAAGTTTTAAATTTGCGTTGATGAACTTTCTTTATCTGTTTCAACACATTGAACATATTTCCCTAAAAAGTTTACCAAGATCTTAGGAGCCTCAGGTACTTCATTTGCTTCAAAAGAGAAAAAAACTTATTTGTAAGCCTGGCAACTGGCTTGCTATTGTTTTCTCTGTGAATTTAACCTTTTCCAACTTTGAATTTGAAGCTACCATCTACTTATCTATTTCTGCAATGTTGACAATTTTAATATTTGAGATTTCTGCGTTCTTTTCTTCGAGTTCTTCTTTTGATTTCAGCTGATACCTGGTAATGTTGACTTCACCTAATAACTCGGAAAAACCATCTGTCCCGATATTTACTGAATCTTTTTCGATAAGATTGAAGATCCTTTGACAATCTTCATTGATTCATCTTGTAATTCTTTTATATTCTGCCAATTTTGTTTCCCAAACTTTTATCGTTATATCTCCTTTTAACTGCTCTGAAATGGATAATTTTTGTGTTTTTCCAGTTTCTTCTTTTTGTAAAGAAGTTATTACCTTTGAAAAGAATTCCTCGCTACTTTAGCTTCTCTTTCTTTCTGAATTACCTTTTCCATAGACCTATTAAATTCTTGAAAATAATTTTGGATCATTTCCAGATTGCAAAATATTTTCTGTTTTTCTTCTTCTATGTTTGCATATATCTCTGATTCTTTAGTCTTGAAATGTTCCATTTCAATTACTTGATTAGTAATTGAAATAATTTTATCTTGCAGAGATTAATTTTCATCGCCCAACTTTTGCACTTGTTCTTGAGTAACCTGTATCATGTGTTTTTCTTCATCTAAGTTTTCATTCAACTTTTGGATTTCTTGTATGTCTTTGACTCTATCTTGTTCTAGATCCTTTTGTATCCCCCAACCAATAATTCTTTCATTTTCTTTTAATATGTCCTGCAACTACATTATTTCTTGATCCTTTTGCTCCAGCATAGTTGTTAGATTCCCTACATAATACATGTTGGATGATGCTATAGCACCCATGGTTCCTGCTAACTCTGTAGCGAATTCTCCTTCATTGAGTTTCTTCCCATCAATGATAATTTTATATTTTTTGATCATTCTTTCTCCTACAGGATGAATTTCCTGTTTCAAGACAACTCTTCGTTTTTTACTGAAAAAATAATCAGATGAAGGGATTTCATCTCTGGTGATTGGCTCTAAGTCACTTACATTTAGAAATCCTTCATGAGGGGTTTCGAAAGTAGACTGTAGTGGGGTCAATGCTGTAATAGGACTGCCAAGTTCCTTTGAAGCTGTTCCTCCAACATTTTTTGGAATATCATCGAGAACTATTGGACTTGTTTCTATTCCTTTTCCATTTTCTGTCTGTGGTTCTTTGGTCTGAGAACCCTTTGTATTCCGAGGAGGTATTTCAAGATCTTTCAACTTATCTTTGTCACTTGACTTATCCTAAATAATGGTTTCAAATCCCGGAGGAATTGTTTCTTGCTCTGGCAATGAAGTTGACATTTCACCTTGTAAAATATTTGGCAGACAACATCGTCTATTTCTTTGAAAAGATGGAAACCCCAGCTGTGCTTCAGGTGAAAAGTTTTGTACTCTGTTCTACACTTCCTCATAAGATTTGACATTTTTGAAAACATCATCATAAACTGAAAATTCATGTTCATATGATTTTAAATTACATTGTGTGAAATGCCGACTAATTATTTGGTAAGGGTCGTGTTTCTTGTGCTCTATACTTTCTAATTTCACTTCATCCATTGATTTGGCTTATTCCTTAGAATGTCCTATGTTTAATAAAACGAATTTTCCGATATAAACAGGAAAAGATGGCCATGCTTTTTTCTGCTGAGATTTTAATTCTAACCCAATACCACCATTGACTAGCTGGTAAGCCACTTCTCTGCATATCAACCTGTCTAGTAAAATTTTTGGGAGTGCGTGAAGCGGAATAGAACAACCATAAACCCTCACATAAGAAAAATTTTCCTCAATGAACCAGTCAGCAACTGACTTGAGGTTTTCTATGATGGTATTATAAATACGAGGAGGTTCACATCCAAAGAATATTTTGTGCAGAGGGATAATTACATAATGACAAACCTCATAAAAAACATTTTTTGCATTTTCTTCCCAGAGAGCTGAATGGTACTTATGAACAGGCTCTGGGCAAGAAACATTCCAACTCCAATTCATTAATGGGAAAGGATTCATAAAACAAATGGCATCCATGATATAAGTTGACATATAAAAAGACACTGGTTGTCCTTTTGACCTAGCTGCTTTGTAATTCATAACCTCTGATGTAAGGTTATCTGACAAAATTTTGTGCCAATTAAAATTGCATCCCTCTGAAACTTCCTCTAAGAAAGGTGTCCAATCTACATGAAAATGACAAGGATCCTTTCTCCCAAAAAGTCTACACAACATCATTGCTACATAAACCATATATTCGTTTAAGGCAGCTGTGGCATAAATTCCATGTAAATCAGCCCTAAACTTGTTTTCATCTCTAGCCCATCCTCTTATCATGTTAGGGTATGTTTGGCCACCTTCAATGCACCCTTTTCTTTGAAATGCAGCTACAAACTCAGAATTAAAAGTGTGTCTATAATTGGGTGAGAGCTTATACATTACTTGAATATGTTCAGGCCTAAATGAGCCGATGACAGCTCCTTGCTCGTTCAGAATACTTCTGGTCGGGACATCTACTTTATCCAGAGCCTAGGCGATCATATCGGTATATGACACGGGTCTCGGACGTGCAACCACCTTATGAAGCTCAGTCTCGGCAATATCTCGGAGGTGATTTTCCGAATCAGTGGCCGCATATTTAAGCTCATCCTCTAGTTTTTCGGAAATTCCATTCCATGATTTGACAAAATGTACCCCAGATGCAGTAGTATGGGAAATAATATCACCTTTTGGTTGCTCTTCATTTTTCTTCGTAGCCTTTTTGGGTGCCATAGCTCTGTGTTTACTTGATAACCTGTAACAGAGAGGGATTTATCTTTGAAATAATTATACAGCCGTTTCAAAAGTTTACTTCGAATATATCATAAAAACATTGAGATTTGTACCTCTGTTAGGAAATTAAGGCTCTAAAATGCAAAATATATTTCCAAAGATATGCATTTAATGTTTGTACTTATGCTTTCTCAGTGTTTTCAAATATAATAGAAATTTACTAAATCGGAGAATGACGCTTTAAAGAAATTTGAAGAAAATTTAATTTTAAGCCTTGTTTAGAAGGATGATTAATTAGCATTAACCTTGAATTAAATTTGAAAACCTGCTTTTCGGAGTTTCGACACTTTTGATGTCCATGAAAAATGTCATGAGAGAACCCCCGATGGTCGAAATCGCGATGTATTATTTAAATTAAAATGTTTTCAGTATCTTAATTAATCAAGATTTGACCTTTTTGGGATTTCGTCAATCGGAAGATCGGGGATCGGGATTTCGGGAAATCGAGAAATCTGATGACATAAAACATGCTTCTTAGGAAACCGTGAATCCCAATATCGCGATGTAATTAATTAACACTTAATCATTCTTAGCGGTAATTAAATCAATTCAAAATTTTAATTAAGGATTAACTGTATCAGGAAATCGGGAAATCGGGAGACTCGATGACAAGATTATTTGATTTCACAAAACTGCGAATCCCGATTTCGCGATGTGATTAACTTAATGTTTAAACCCTTATTAATTTTGAATTAATTAAATTACGTTTTAATTGAGTTTTTAAAGTATCGAGAAATCGGGAATCGGGATTTCACAATTCAATTTTCATTAAACATTTGTTCATGCAAAACTCTGAATCTCGATATTCCGATTTAAATTAAAATTCCTTAAAATTTAAAGTACTGCCCGTTTAAAAGATCATTTGAAAAAGTGTTGGAAACCTTATGTTCATTTAGATTTTTATTATTTTTGTCCAAAAATAAACCATAAAAGGCATCGCGAATTCATCGGTGGTGAAATTTTTACTTTAGGAAATTTGAAAAATACAAAGACTCAAAAATACAAAACTTTTATCTTTAAGAATAAAAAATTCAAGGTCTGTTTCAACAGGGGGAAAGCAAAAAGTGGAGAGGAGAGGAAAGTTAGGTCACTGTGAAACAGAACAGTGAAACAATTTCGATTTTTTATGCTTAGTAGATATATTTTTGGGAGAAGTAGGTTGTCTTGCACCTGAACTGGTTGTCGGTCTTTGTTTTTAGTGTTCTCCCACAATTGAGCACAAGTTTTTCTTTTTCAAATTTTTGCTGAAAATGTAACAAAGACTAGTGATAGACAAGGACAACAACAACAACAACACTGGAAATGATGAAGAAAACGTTACTCACAATAGTAGAAAAATAAATTGGTTGGTTTTGCGAATATGTTGAGAGTGAAAGACCACATTATAAGATTTGAAAACTGTGATACAATCGATACACCATGAGTTAGTGTGGTGACAACATCATCAAGTTTTCTCTACCATCATACATTGGGATGCATCCAATTTTAATTTTTGAGTTGCTACAACCTAACAGTCCTCCAATCCTTGAGAAAAGCAGTGCACAACCTAAGTCTCCAATCAACATCCACCCAAAGTTCAACACATTGACACCTAATCAAATCATAGATAGCACAACAACACGTTTGTACCAAGATTACCCATCTGTTCAAAATTGTTAAAGCAGGTTAGTTTTCAACACATGCCAAGTAATTCACACCAGAGAAAGTGTCACAAGAGTTTCCATATCTATTGGATTGTGCCATGAAGTTTTCTCCTTCAAAAAAATCTGATACTTTGGGCACCCACACTTCTCATCCTAATGCAATGGGGACCATTTCTACCATATAGCCCAAATTCGCCCAAATTCACCCAAATTCTATAAAATAAAATTATTTTACTTCAAAAATAGCCCAAATTTTATAGAAAACATATAACATCCTTAGAAGTTTGAATATTTTTACAAAAATATCACCAACATTTTATAGTTTGCATATTAAGGACTAGTAAGATTCACCAAGGTTTCTACATTCTGAGATAAATTTCCATCCTTAAAAGTATCCATGTTACTCATGATTTTGTTTCCTACATTCATTRMTCYCTACCCACATTGTACCTCCTTGTCATTGTCMCATGCAAGAGAACADGYTTGSRTCAGKTTTKCAYGATTYAGKTGGAKAKGTRTRATGCCAACCCCTTTHTCACRTGATTAAACATGTCAACAAYARAAAGKGTGTTTCGATTAGGGAATCTTMTTGAACAACTCTTTCATGTTATCYGCACTCCAAATTACAATGCCTATATATAGTGTACACATKCATTTTTMTGAGTTGAAAGTTATGAACCAATCAATCGCCAATTATTGATGATGATTCATCAATCAAAGGGGCCATCATTCCTCACCTCTCAATTGAACTCAACTCTACTAGATTGACCAAACCCTCATCAAGATTCATTTCTACTCCTTTGTGCACATCTCCATAGTGGTCTAGAAGACAAGATTCCTAGACTCCCAAACAACCACATAAGACCAAAAAATGTTATTTATGATCCATTGCACAAGTTTCAACCTTGGTTGGATTCCACCAACGTAGATCCATGTTGAACTAGGATCTATCAAGCATCGAGAGGAATCCAATTTCTTAACGTGGGATCCTTTGTTTTTCTATTATTTCTGAACCTACATTCCAATGTGTATTTATTCATGCTCAAACACAATGGATGCCTCAATCATATCACTTATGTTGTTTATTAATAAATTTAACGTAGTTGGTCACTTCATAACCAATAGGTGAATTTTTTTTTGCATAAGAGTTATTAACTTTCAATTTTCATAATAGGAATTGCCAACAGGGAGTTGGTTTCACTGGTGAGGTTGACCAAGTGTCAAGCCATCTATGAAGGTTTCACTCCTACTGCGTTTTCCCCACCTGTATGAAATGAGTTCAAGAAGGGATGAGGCCAGGAGCAAGATGCAGGTTTCTTTGGCAGAATAAATACCCCATAGACCTGGCTTTTAAGTTGACAAAAGTGTGTTCTTTGCAGTGCGGCCCCCATGTTTCTTGAAGAAATTCCAACAAACAATTCTTGAATAAGAGCCTACTTATTCATCAAAGAAATAATTTGACATGTCACTGTTCATTTTTAAGCACTCACAGACCCTTCCACATTTCTTTTTGTTCTACACAGATCTAGAAAACATGTTTGGATTTTATTCTTAAAGCCGAGACCAATATTTTAAACAATTCCATTTCATATAAACATTTTATTTGTATTTGCATTGAATTGTTCACTTACCATTTTGGTTGCATAATTGACAACCATAAACTTTCATCACAGAATTACCAACATGCTGATAAGTTAGAATGTGATCTTTCAACTTATGCAACTTCTCCTTGAGATACATTTCACATTAACCAATAGCTTGGATAAATAAAACATTTAATTTTTCTAGGAGTATGAAGGCATGCATATCAAGCCTGAAGGGAATCACCATTGCATATAATATAATGAGTAAATATTTGAAGTTTAGGGACCACTCACTTCTTTTCTGCTATGAACTTCAAAGCCTGGAGGACAAGAGCATACAAGTATTTGACCTTTCTGTTGTATATATGTATTGATCCTTGTATCAATAATGCAGCTGTAAAACATGAGCATCGGATAAGAACAAACATTTTTCATACAACAAAAGTTAGACAAGAAAAAAGAAGAAAAAAAACTAAAAGCACAACCACCCAACCATGTGGAAAACTAGTCAGAACAACAATTACAGGAGGGCATTGAAGATGCTAGAAATGTGTAGATGCAATTTTCCTTAAGTAAATACAAAGTAATAACTTGCATGCCAAAAGAGTGTTTTCACTATATTAAAATTTTAAGAGTCGTGGAGGGTTGGTAACATCATTTTGCAAGTATCCTTAGGATGGAAGTTAAATGAATTCTCAGAGAACAGTTTGACTTCTCAAAGAAAGGAAGAGGCATGGTCAGGTGCTCACATAATGAACCTATAGAGGCTGTGCATTGAGGGCCATCTCATGAAAGTTTTAGATTCAAAAACTTTGGGCAAATTCACAAAAGAACAGTTTATGTGGTAGGATAAATACAACCTGGAATGGTGTTTTCCATAGGTTGAGACAACAAGGGTCTAGAAAATGACAATAAGTTTTTTCTCTAGTGAATGTTTCACCAAAACTATCAAATTATTTATTTGCAATATTATCTTATTTAAAGTATCCAACTACTTGGAAGTAGCTTTTTATGATATATGGAATGGTTGAGGACTTGCATTGTTTTCTGAGTGACCCAAGTAATTGTTAAAGTTTGCAGCAGAGTGAGTCATTCTCCAAGATTGCCTTGTGTAGGTTGACTTAAGCCTTGGAGAAGAGACTTATTTGAGACAAGGAAAAAAGTCTTGTGAGTTTTGTATAAGAAAAATCCAAGACAAGAGTATACTACTGCTCAGTCTTATTTGTGAAAACATTGAGTGAACTCATGTGTTGAGGTATTTCCTTGTGTAGGCAAAAGTGGTGTGTGAGGTTCTCCTAGGCCAAGCAATTGACCATGAGTGGAGAACCAGATGGTTGCATCCTAAGACAAATGACCTTTCTTATATGTGAGATGCAAATGATGTATATGTGATAAGCTAGTGTGATGGCACATGAGACCATGGCTGCCATGGCAGACTTGTGATTGCTGGAAGAAAAAAGAAGAGTCGAGCCTGTAGAAAAGTCAAGTTGCAAATATGAGCTGCAACTCGAGTTGCAAAAATCGAGTCATGCAAAGACAAGTTGTCAAAGAGTTGAGTTGTCAAATTAGCGTTATCAAAGAATTGAGTTGTCAAGTTCGAGTTGTCAAAGTCAAGTCCTCCAAAATCAGTTGCAAAGCAAAGCAAAGTTGTCAAGTAGTCTACATGTAAAGTCAAGTTGTTAAGTTGAGTTAACAAAGTCGAGTTGACAAGTTAACAAAATATGCATGTAAAGTCAAGTTGGTAAGTTGAGTTACTAAGACGAGTTATCTTAGTTAAGTCAAGTGATGAAGACAAGTTCCATAGCGAGTTATGGAGAAATAATTATTATTAWTAAGACTCCTCADCACTTGACAAAGAMACATTGAATACTCRTCRAAAACACARCGAAKAAGGAAGCTCTGYTKCTCATGGGATCTTTGCAGCAAGGACAGTTTKCTTTCRGGTTTYGGGCTGCTAACTTCTACCAGAATTTGAGCTAGMTTTAAATMTAGATMTGGACARCAAACTCTARTGGTTGTAGGCCYRYGTRGYTRTGGTAAATTTGTATMTGCACCTAGCTCATTCATTTGCTAATAAGAATTATYATTTKMTRKTTTTTTCCCTCAAGCTTGAGAGGGTTTTTCCAGGGTAAAATCCTTGTGTTATYGTGCATGCTTCTATYCTATTTCTGTTCATGTATCTYTGCATATTCAATGTGAATAAATTATAAATCAGCAAGAAGTATTTTAAGAAATATTATAGATCTGAAGTATATTTAAATTTCAACAGTAATACTATATTGCATCTAAGAAAGGATGATGTTGATTTAATTCGATTGTGGTAGTTGCAACAAAATACCTGCTCCAGGACAGAATTAGTATTACAACTAGAAGGGTTGGGAAATTCCTTCACATAAAGCCGACTCTAAAAGAAATATTACCCTCTAGTGCAGAGAGTGCAAAAATGATACAGAGCAATGTAATGAGCTATCCTTGCAAAGAGATCTAGCAAAGCCACACTACCAAAAGAAAGGGAAGTTTTGAAGGTAGCAAGTGTTCATATGGAAATTCTTTCTTCGAAAGTTGTGTTACATGGGTTAATGGGTAAGATTCGTCTTGTTCATCTTTAACCAAAACTCTCAAATTATTTATTTTCATTCTTATCTCACTGAAAATATCCACCTACTAGGAAGTAGCTTTTTATCATAACAGGAATGGTTAAGGACTTGTAGTGTTCACTGAGTGAACCAGGTAATACTATATTGCATCTAGAAAGGATCACATTGATTTGACTCAATTGATATAGTTGAATAGAAATGCCTGGTCCGGGACATAATTAGTATTACAACCAGAAGGGATGAAAATTTCTGCACATAATGTTGACTCTACAAGAAGGATTACGCCCCAGTGTAGAGGGTAGAAAAACAAGTCAAAAGAGTGTGATGAGATTTCCTTCGAAAGAGATATGGAAAAACCTCACTGGAAGTTTTGAAGGTAGCAAGTGTTCATATAGAAGTGGTGTCTTTCAAAATTGTGTTCCATGGGTTAATGCATAAGCTTCCCCTTGTGCATGTTTCACCAAAACTGTCAAATTATTTATTTGTATTCTTATCTCACTGAAAGTATCCAGCCACTTGGAAGTAAATTTTTATGATAAATCCAATGGTTAAGCTTTAGTTAAGGACTTGCACTGTTCGCTGAGTCATGAGTGTACCGGGTAATACTAGGTTGCATCTAAGAAAGGATCACAATGATTTAATTTAATTGGTGTAGTTGGATAAAAATGCCAACTCTAGAATGAATTAGTAGTACAACCAGGAGGGAAGGTAAATTCCTGCACATGAAGCCAAGTCGACAAGAAGGATTTCCCTCCAGTGCAGGGGGTGTAAAAACAAGGGAGAGCAGTGTGATGAGCTGTCCTAAAGAGATCCGGCAAATCCACACTCTCAAAAGAAAGGGAAGTTTTGAAGGTGGCAACTGTTCATATGGAAGTTTGTATTTCAAAGTTGTGTTCCATGGTTAATAAGTAAGCTTCCTCTTGTGCATGTTTCACCAAAACTGTCAAATTATTTATTTGCATTCCTATCTCACTACAAGCATTCAACTTCTTGGAAATATCTTTTTTATGACAAATGTAGTGGTTAAGGACTTTCACTGAATACTGGGTGAAACAGGTAATACTAAATTGCATCTAAGAAAGAATCAGTAGTTGTTTGTGAAAAATAGAATGTTAAGGACTTGCAATGTTTGCTAAGTGAACCAGGTAATGCTATATTTGCATCTAAGAAAGAATCACAGTAATTTAATTTGATTGGTGTATTTGGATAGAATGCTAGCTCCAGGACGGAATTGTAATGTGACCATGACTGGTAAATATCTGCACATGAAGCCGAGTCTACATGAATAATTGCCCTCCTGTTAAGAGGGTGGAAAAACAAAACAAAGCAGTGTGATGAGGTGTCCTTCCAAAGAGTTCCAGTAAAGCCACACTCCCAATAGGTATGAGATTTTTGAAGGTAGCAAGTGTTCATATGGAAGTTCTGTGTTCCATAGGCTGATGAGTGAGCTTGCAACTCAAGCAGCTGCTAAGGGTTTTGTCCTTAAAAATTCATTGTTGCATCTGAGAAAGGAGCGCATTGATTTAAATTAATCAGTGTAGTTGGATAAATGAGCCTGCTCCAGGACATAATTAATGACACAACCAAAGGGGCTGGTAATTTTCTACACATAAAGAAAAGTTTTCAGGAAGGATTGCAAAGAGTAGAAAAAAGATCGAGCAGTGTGATAATCTATCCTTCCAAAGAGATCCGCCAAAGCCACACTTCCAAAGGAAAAGAAGTTTTGAAGATTGTAAGTGTTCATATGGAAGTTTCGTGTTCCATAGGCTAATGAGTAATCTTAGAATACAAGTAGTTGCCGAGGGGTTTGTCCGTAGAAAGTACATTATTGCATATAATCAAGGAGCAAATTGATTTCATTAGACTAGTGTCATTTGATAAAATCTCTGCTCCAAGACATAATTAGTAATATGACCAGAAGGGATGGAAAATTTATGCACATAAAACTGAGTCTCCAAGAAGAATTGGCCCTCGAGAGAAGAGAATCGAAAAACAAGATAGAACAATATGATGAGTTTCCCTTCCAAAGAGATCTGGCAAAACTACACTTCCAAGAGGAAGAGAAGTTTTAAATGTAACAAAAGTGTTCATATGGAAGTCTTTTGTTCCATGAGTTAATGGGTAAACTTGCAATACAACTATCTGCAAAGAGTTTTTCCCTTGGAAAGTACAACAGTGATTCGGATTACGGTGTCCGGTCTTCTAACATGCGTTGGAAGATTATAATATGAGGCTCGGTTTTTCCAAACCACGAAAAATTAAAGTGGCCCTTCGAAGAATTTGTTGTTATTAGCCCAACAAATTGGGGCTGAAACTGGTATTTATCCGATTTAACCTATTTTATCCTATTCCTGTTCTCCAGAGGGAAGGAAGGTGTGGATCTAAAGCAAGGGTAACCCCAACCCCGATCTCAGTTTCCAGATGAGAAAAATGCAAAATCCAAAGAGAAGTCGAGCATACCTTGCGCAAAATTGAGAGAAGAGGTCCCATCTTGGAAAAGCGCAGTAACTGAAAGTTGGGCCAAGTAGTTGTCGAGCTCTCGACCGACATCCACGGCCTAGTTTGCAGCCAAATCTCTATTGTTTGGTTGCAAGAGATGAACAAAACTCAACTCAGGAGGAGGAGGCTATTGGTCTTTATCTCTGTCTTTACCCTTCGCTATCGTTTTAAACCCTCCATAGCTAATCTTCACTCATCCGTTTTTTTTGGCCTTTTTCCTTTAAAATAGCTCTTGGCCTTCAGCGTCTGCAAATTTGAGAAGACGAAATCTTGGAAACATGTCGTTGGTGTGGGAGCATCAGAGGCTCTAGAGAAAAATGATATGCAAATTCAGGTGGATCTTCAGTCACAAACTGGATAAAACGTCCCGGCAGCAGAACCCTAGGCAGAACACTTAGGAGGGGAAAAAACAACAATGGAAGAATACCTGAGAATCTCTGTGGTCAAATTTTAACGTGCCTTTTCCCGCTCTCTCCATTTATGCCATTCAGGCACACGATGTCATCAAGAGGCTCGATGATATGGCGAGCATGTGTACTTTTTAATGGGCTTCATTCCTACATGGTGTATGCGGGCTCTTTTAACTCTCCTCGACAATGCAGATAAGCTTTTGGCCGCGGATCGATAATGGCTTCATTTAATTTATTTTTATTTATTTTATTTTACTTTACTATTTCCTTTGGTTTCTTGTCACGGACGCTTGAAAAGTTTTCAATATTAATATCCACAAGTGACCGTTATGGTACTTCTCATAGAAGACATAAAAAGGATATGTCCACAACCTTCAACCTTCACATGATGCGGTTGGAAATTTTTTGTCCAAATTTTTTGTCTTACCGTCACTCCAAACTGGAACTAGGTCTCCTAAATGTATTTATGACGTTCAATAATTTTTATAAAACATTGTTATAGTCTGATTCGAACTTGTATATTTGTTAGCAGCTCTCGAATCTCGCGTACCATCCATGATCCTTTTTGATTTGGCTATACTCGACACTTGTTCATCCTTCACATGGCATAAATTTATTGATTGATTGATTTTAATGAAATCCACGAGGCTAAATAGCCTAAGGGACCAAGAAAATAACAGAGCTAACTCATCTTCACACTCTTTTCGATGTCGGATCTTCTGTTGTGAATCTTGACTAGAAGACTAGCAATTTGGTTGATCTTATCCTCATCAAATAGCTAGTGTATGTTGTCGACCTTTAACCGGTTTTCATATTGACTATGGATATCCTCCTAGGCTACACATTCTGTAACAAAGTGCCACTTTGTCTCCACCATACCCTTATTATAGAATATGCAAGTTTTCTCCTCCCATACTTCACTGGGTACCTTCCACCTACCGGTCTTATATCTGAGGTGATGTCAACCCGTCCTGAGTTATGCAACTAACAACCTTTTTTTTCCTTTAAATGTTGCCCCTAAATATGTTTTCTCAGTATGGTCACAATTTGGGTTAAAATCCTTGATGTAGTATGTTTTTTTATGCCCACTGTGATTGATCCACATGGCAATCCTAAATTTTTCAATCACAAACCTTTTTATTTCTTCCTTGGTGTTAGGAAATTCATGCAGCTTGATATTCCACTTATTCAACCATGTTTTATTTTTCTTCATCCAAGTATTCTTCTTACGTTCTAACTCCTCCTCCATAGCTAACTTGAGCCAACGTTGGTTATCCATGTTTTCCACCTTCTTTAAATAACTTATTAATTTGGTTATCGTTGTCGTCTCCAACAAAAAAGTACTTGTTTTAGCTAAAAGAATTGCATACGAGTCCGTGGATTTAAATTTGAGATTGCTAGTAATAAATTTCTTCTGAATTATTTCTAGTGTCTACATCTACAAGTTGACATGTTGCTTCTCCATATTTCACAACCATAAAGAACAATCGGCGTAACCAGCAAACCAAAGAGGGTTTTTTTGGTTTTCTAATCCCAAAGTTTAGCTTTTTTGCACCTATTTTGGAGTCTCATCCTCCCTGTATCCTTTTCGCTCTACAAGTCTCCCAACTAAGCTTGTAGTGTAAGTCAATACCAAGATATTTGTATTCTTTCACTATCTCCAATGGACTACCTTCGAAAAGAAAGGTGATTGGTTTGTCTTTTCCATTTAAAATTAAGATCATGATTTTGGTCTTGGTAATGTTCACTTGCATTCCTACCTCATGACAAAAGTGTTATAAGGAATTTAAATATTTTCTTAATCCATGTGTTTTTTTTTAAATTCGAATAAGACCATCCGCATATAAAAGTAGCTTCACCACATACCCTACTAGATGGACACCCTCTCCATCCGTCCTGCTCAACCATGCTTCCGACTTATCAATGTATAAACCAAACAAAGTGGGAGATAGAGGACATCCATGTTTAACACCCATATCACTACCAAAACATTCGGACATTCCTTCACTTGTTCTGATTTTAGCTTCAAAATTCTCATAAAGTTCGTGGGAGATAGAGGACATCCATGTTTAACACCCATATCACTACCAAAACATTCGGACATTCCTTCACTTGTTCTGATTTTAGCTTCAACATTCTCATAAAGTTTGTGAACTATTGCACTATATCCATCTTGGATAACCAACTCTTCCATTATGTTCCATAGTTTTTCTTCAGACACTATGTCGAAGGCTTTCTTAAAGTCCACAAAAGAACAATAGGTTGTTTCACCTTGTTTGTCCCATATTTTCTCTATCAAATTTCTAAGGGCGATACAATGATCAATGGTAGAATGACTAAGTCTAAAACTCGCCTGCCCTTTTTCCCTTTTTTCCCTCATCTTCTGCCCAACTATTGATTCTTCACTCTATCATGCTCCCAAATAACTTTCCCATGAGGGGGTTGACCATAATAGTGCAGTAGTTGGAAGGGTTATTGATATCTCCATTATTAAAGAGAGGAATGATCACACTGGAGGTCCATTCTCCCGGAAAGTCATCATGGATGACCCCATTGAAAATCTTTTTTCTGCGAGGTGCAAGGAGCTAAACCCCTCATTTTAAAAATTCATCTTGAAGCCCGTATATGTCCTCTGTTTTTCATTTGTTAACTTCTTCATTCCTTGCTTGATATCATCCACTATGAATAGTTCCACTAATGTTTTCACTATGGGAGGAGTATCTTTCTCATGCACCCTAAAGGAGCCTCACATATTCTAACCATTGGACATTCCTAATATTGTTTTCAGTCTACTTCCTCCTTTGTTTCTATTCAAAATCCTTTGGGGTTGTGTTTTCCAGGAGAGATTAACTCCTTTCTTCGTGCATTTACGTACTCTTGTTTTTTTGAATGTATTAATTTTTCATATTTCTTCTTATTTTCTTTGCCCAAATTTCTCTCTTTTATGGATCTCTTGTCTACCTTACATTCTTCATCATACCATGGATTTGTCGAAAAGGTACTTGTAGCCCTCTTCTTGGGATGAGAAATTTTACAAGCACTTAAGGCCTTGTGGATTGTTGGAATTAACAAACTACTATGAACATGACCACCCGTCTCATTGGTTGTCACATCTTCCCTATTGTACTTTATAACCTGAAATTGTTGCTTAAGAGCAACACCAAACTTGTCCCTATTTTCCGGATTCATGAGGATTTTGCCTTTGGAAAGATTTCTCTTTTGTATGTGAAGGATTTGATTATCATGTGGAATAGTAGGAAAGTCTAGCCTAACCACTAGGGGGGCATGCTCAAATTTCATTTCAATAGGACAGTCCTCTATATCAAACTTCAACGCTCTAGAAGTAAAACTTTGAGATATGATTAAGTAATCTACCACACTTTGACCATTGTAAGTTTTGCATGTGATACCCCTTGAATATAGCCACCCTCTCTTTCCATTGTAAATAACCATGCCAAACAAACTACAGAGCCCCAGTAATTCTACCCAAAAGTGTGTCAAGCCCCCATTTCAACCTTATGAATCTCTTTCCCATGATTGATCTCCACTCTCTTCTAACCATAAGGGATTGTTTTCCCCTCTTTCTTCATTGCTCAATTGGAAAGATTGGTTATTATCTGTCCTTGCATTAAAATCACCCATTAAAATTACTTCTCCCAAGTGGCTAAATAGAGAGATATCTCTTTTCAATGAGGCATACGAGTCTTCGTTGTCTAAATTGCTTCTTTTATATATCTTTGAATATTTTGGGGAAAAATAGCAAGCAACCAACCTAAAAGTAACCTCCTTCTCAGTTATTTGTAGCCATATGTATTGTTTTTTGGGGTCCTCTTTTACCACTTTTACAACACCACACCATTTTTCATTTATTAGCACTGTAACTCCCCCATGTCATTTTCCTGTCTCGTTTTCTTTGTTCCAAACTAAAATTTTCTTGCACCCTCGAAATATAGAACCTTGCATCCATCGTGCTCATGTGTTTCTACAAGAATGATAATATATGTCCCCTTTGTTATGGGCCCCAACCTTGAATCTCTTATCCATGGATAACCTCTGCAATTCCAACTTACTACCTGTAAACAATCTCGTGGGGCCTCAATTTCCCATTTCTTATTTGAGAAATGATTATTGATTTGAGCCTTCTCTTTCTTCAACCATGCATACTGTCCATCTTTGTTTGTCCATCGAAGATCATAGGGATTCACATTATAAAAGACAAGAATAACAATAGCCAAAGACTTCAAGAAGCCATGTATGGAATGGGCACGCATCATGTCCTGCAAGCTATCTAACAATAACCAGAAAATTAAACAACTTTGGAAGGATACGGGCAACTTCTCTGTGAGAATAGTCAGCAGGAAGCCCCTCAATAAATATTGTATTGGAGGATTCATCAGGCTTAAGATGGTTAGTTAGCCTAAAAGATGAACCAGATGAACCAGATATTGCACTGTCAGGCAGTCTTAAAGATGCATTTGTCCTGGCAAGAGCAGGATCTATGCCAACCCCTCCCTGTCTCTGCCCCATCAAAACTGGATCATTCAAAGGTGCCAGTACTAACAAACCTACACCTGCATCTACCCCACCCAAACCAATTCTAGAACCACCTCCTGGACCTACTCTACCATATAATCAACCCACCCCAATTCTAGAACCACCATCGAAACTGCTAATCTCACTTGCAGTTAAACCACCCGCACCATATGGAGATATCTGCATAAAATTACATTTGTGTTAACTTTACACAATCCATTCTACTCACAAATGAGAAGTTAGAAACTTAAAACAACAATCAAGATCAGGTAAATTACCCCGTTTCGTAGAGTTTCAGAAGGATCCCCAAGCGGGTCATCTGTCCTCAACATTGAATGAGAAATTATGTCATTGAGATGAGGGTTTTCACGAGGTAGATAACCAGGAATATCACGACCAAATGGCTAATATATCTCATGAGGTAGAAAGCCTGTAAAGTCACACGTGACCACTGATAGATCTAGTCATTTCAATCTACCAGAAAGACATGTTGGAGCTCTATTTTCACATTTGGAAATGTATGAATGATGTGATGTTTTCAAAGATTGATTGTTCTCATACTTCACTAACCAAATGAAATGCACCATATAGCATGATCACAACATGTATACAACAATGCACAATAAATATAGCTTCGAACAGACTCCTTGCAGCAACTGGTGGACAATCTGAGATCAATCCCCTATAGTTGAGAGAGTTCCTCCATGCAGTGAAGAAGAGTTTCCAAAACAAGAAGTGGTGAAAGAGAGTAGCGAGTAACATTCATAGCAGTGACCGTGCCTATCCTTAGTATCATGCCAAAATTGATAATTATCATTATCCCAAGGCCGTTGTAAGTACAAAAAATACATCCAGTTGGACTGATGTTGGTGACAGTATTCCTGATAAGAAGAAAATAAAGAAGGGACAAATAAAAGTGCAGGTATAATAGCATTTGTTTAGACTTAGATTTTGAGAAATGACCACCAACTTCTCTTGCCTAGAAGGGTTTTATTAGTGAGAACAAAGGATTTCCATCAACTGTTTGACTGTATAGTTACAGAAGTTGCATCAAGTGCTAGTTTCCGGTATCATTGAACTTTGGAAGTGTTCTATTCAGATTTGCTGCATACTGGTGCTTTGTGATATTTGTTGTTTGGACAATCTTAGGTTGCATGCTATATAGACTGCTTAGTTCTCTAAAGTGGGATTTTGTGAAATTTCTGTAAAATATATGTGGCATTTAATGTCTTTCACATACTGACTGTGTTGTCTTTTGACAGTACCTTGAAGGAAAAGAAGTTGAACTTCATGCAGCTCAACAAGATGGTCATATTGATTTTGTTGCTTCTGCACTTCCTGCTTCACATACATCAAAGCCAGAAGCTTGTCAGACAACAATCTCACTACTTCAAATTCTGAAAGTGGTGTTAGCATTAGCTGCCAACCATAGCTACTTCTTGGCCCACAATCTCTTGCCACCTCTTATTCCTATGCTATCTACAGCTCTTGAAAATTACTGTACAATTGCAGCATCAAACAATAGTTACAGTGGGGCTGCTGGAAACTCCATTCCTATGTCATCAGATAAAATTTCTGATGAAAAATTAGAAACAATAGGTGAGGTGTTGAAAGGTCTTTTGTGGTCCATTATAGCTATAATGGCTCATGCTTGCTCCAAGCGCCAACTACAGATGCAGGATGATATGGATGAATTAATTGTGGCATGTAAAATTATTCATAATTTGCGTGACTTGTTTTCGCTTTTTGATAGACCTCAGATAGAAGGAGCTCCCTTCCCAGCCCCTGTATTGCTGGGATTAAATTTATTGAGGATTTTGACGTGTCCAAGAGGACATATTTCTTCCATAGACTTGGAATCACATTCAGCTACTATGGAAAGATTGCCAGGAGTTCAGACATTTGGAACTGCAGATTATGAGGGAAATGTGGTTTCCCTGCAGGGTTCTCATTCCAATAAAGGCCCAGAAAAAGAAGCCAGAGACACTATTGGGGGTTGGAAACCAATCAATATACTTAATGTTGAATAAGATCATGGATGTAGTAGATTTGAGAATTCAGGTGGTGGCATGGAAGGTTGTTTGGAAGAAACATACATGTTTTGTGCAGGCGTTTTATTTTAGACACTATTGTTTCAGTATCCTTGGAGTGGGCTCATGAGATGGGTCAGTGGTCCCTTTATTGAAGATTGATTTTGAAAAAAATACCTTTGGTGTGGATTTTCAAAATCTAAGGGTTGTTACTTATATATAGAAAAATATGAAGTTGAAATATGAAAGCCACATTTCAAAAATAAGTTCTACATTACTCTAGAGCCTAATCTATTCACATAGAAGTATCCTCGTGTCATGAGAATGAATTGATTGTAGAAACCACTACACTTTTTTCACATTAGATGAAAGAGTTATCATATAAAATAAAGTATGTTGAGAGTTGGATTTGAACCCACGCCCTTTCGGACTAGAACCTTAATCTGACGCCTAATACAAAGAAGTATCAACTTACCATTCTCTTCACGAGCTCCCTCTCCTGGTCCGTGCCCTCAATCTCTCCCTCTACTGGCCGATGCTCTCTGCGAACTCCCTCTACTGGCTGGTGCCCTCAGTCTCTCCCTCTCCTGGACGGTGCCCTCCGCGAGCTCCCTCTACTGGCCGATTCCCTCAGTCTCTCTCTCTCTCTCGGTGCCCTCCGCGAGCTCTCTCTAACCTTGCAACTAGTGAACTCTCTCCCTGTTCCCTCCGCAAGTTATCTCCTTGGGCACGAGTCTCCTTGAAAAGGCGCGAGTAGTTTTTTGGTCACGATGGAAAAAGATGATGTGGTTTATTCATTCTTTGAACATAGATCATAATCCAAATTGGAGTAATATTTTTTTATATGTTTTTGGATTCATCTAGCATTGCACTAGGAAATGTTCTAATACAATTGGGGAAATGCACACTATATTACCAAATTTGTTTATCCAATAGAAAAGTGTCATTATTTGATTGTAATTACACTGTGATGGAATCATAAGGGTTGACCCTGATGTATACCCTCTAGAAGTTTATATATTATCTCCTAGGTCACCTTACATATCACTTTTCACTAAAATATTTGG
>ML779977.1:254693-267999 GCA_009831015.1 Picea engelmannii
TGAATAATTAAAATAAAATTTCAAAACATGATTCCATTTACGATACATAAACAAAATGCGTACCTCGAGGATTAATTATGTCATATGACAACTTCCATAGGCGAGGTGTCATTCTTTGTGGTTTTAGTCCAGTTTCTTGTTTCTTGTTTCTTGTATATATACGTAAATAGATAAATAAAAGATGTTATGGAAAAAAAGAGAAAGATGAAAAATTTAAATTCGAAAAATTAATGTAAATAAATACCTAGAATAATCATTGTCAACATTATGTGCTCCCTCTTTATTGACATCCAAGGAGGAATGTTATTGTTGATAAAAAAAATAGGCCACACTGAGTAAATAGACCGAAGCTCTCCAAATGGATTAACACCGTCAGTTGCCAATGAAAGCCTAACATTATGAGGTTCATCTGTAAATTCTGGCCATTTTGCAGCAATTTCCTTAAATGCATAACCATCTGCAGGCATTCGAAGAACACCATCTTTAATTTTCTTTCGTGCATGGTAATCCATAAACTGTGCTATTCTTTGACACCTGAACAGTCACTGCAAATGTGGAATTATGGGAATATGTCGGAGAACCTTTCGAGGGACCATTTTTGTTACTTGATCGGTTCGATATCTACTGATACCACATACTGGACATTTTGTTTTTGACGCATGTTGTCCATAATATATAATATGATCATCAGGACATGCATCTATACTTTGATACTCCATTCCAATGTCTTTCATAATGGCATGCAAATATCGATATGTGCGAGGTAAAATATTTGACGAGGGTAACAAAAAATCACTTAACAATCTAAAACATAAAAAATAAATAGTTAATGTAAAGAATAGGGATTGTAAATTAATATTGCATTTTTATTTTACACATTAATTAACACTAAAAACTTTTGGGAATAGTCAACCTTTATGTAGATGCGAAGTAACATATTACATACCTTAGGGTCTGTGTCATACAAGTGTTAGACAAATGATTCGTAACTTTCAAATTCACCAGCAACAATGTAGTGGAGAGAATATTTGCTCTTGACCCTTTATAAAGTCATTTATTTTCCTTTTCAATCAAAGTTTCATCATAAATACCATCACTACTATCCCCATGATACTCATCTGGATGACCGAATAAGTCTTGAATCATTTGATTTGTCTCATCAACTTGAACTATGTTATTATTATCATCTACTTCCATGGAATAATTAACTTGATCTTCATTATCTGCTTCAAGTTCTTCATCTTGTACTACAACATCATTTCTGCTACTACTTGGTGCTTTCTGCATAAAGTTAGGGGGCAAATATAACTTTATAATTATAAACAATCATGAAAAATTAGTGCATGTATAAAAAATTATAAAATTTGAGAATACAATAAATATTAAAACAAATAATGAATGTATATACCATCAGACGATATTCATTTGATCCCCCATCCATGTGCCCATATTTTCTACAATGTTTTGTAGCTGTTGTTATTAAAACTCTTTCGGGATGTCTAGTACAACAATTTTTGCAAGGGCAATAACATTTACCGTCACCCTTTTCACCCTCTTTAATTCTTTTCCCAGCTCTAATGTTTTCTGACATTCTTCCCCACAGACTTATACTAAAACAAATATCTATTTTTTGTTCACTGAGAAGACCCAAAACCCCTTTTTGAAGCATCGTTATTATAGCAAACTTGTCGCAACATCCATCAAATGCAACATATTTATAGATTTTTGACGCAGCCGCACCCGCAGGCATGCCCGCTCACAGGATCTTCTCTTGCACTCGGCCAAAAGAACTCAAAGGTTCCTCTATTTGCCTGTCGGAAAGTCTTCACCCACAGAAATCTTCGTGCGATCCCCTCTCTGCACTCGGAGGATTGGAACTCGCAACTTCGCGAATTCTAAGGTCAGTGGTCGAGTGTTAGTTCGACGAATCCCTGAACGACGATACAAGTCAACGCTAACCTCTCCCTTCTCCTATCAGGATTTATTCTATCGCGAGTTCGGCACTCGCGATGTTGAGTAACTCGGTTCTTCGACTACTGAGTCTGGATATGCCGAACCCCTGACGTGCTCGCGGGTTTGAATTTTCAAAACCCGTTACCTCCGTTGGGATTTCAGAGTTCATGGTATCGCGAATCCTGACACCGTTGTTTCGAGACTTCTCGTAGTGAAACCCCGATAAGGCATGACACCTGTCCACTCACCTGCTCTATTGTGGCCCACACTCTTTTCCTTACCATCGGGATATCGTGTATCGTGATTTCACGATTGCCGTTACCAAATCTCCAACTCTTCTCTCACGAAATCCCGATACGCGATTTCGCGAATAATCCAACGACCCTGACTGGCTTGGATCAACGGATCTAACCCTCCTAAGCTTTGAACCCTTTGGAAATATGTCACAGTATCTCCCCTACACCTCTGCAAGATCTAATGGCCCACAGAGATTTGTGAATTCTCCTCGGAGAATTTCGTCTGTCCATTCTTTCTGATGAAATCTTCGAAATGACCAAGCACTCTTCTGCGGAACTCGTCCACCTGCATGCAGACTTGCGACACTTCCTTCGAACCTTCAAGGCACAACTTCTTTGCATTGTCCTTCGACAAACTCAAAGGCCTATCCTTCCTGAGCTTGTATAAAAGACCCTTGCACGCACTCCTTGTGGCAAACCTTCAACCACGACTAAGTGTTGAAGTCCCTCGACTCTGTGCACATCTGCAGCAGCAGTCCTTCGATACCTCGCTCAGGTTCGCAACCTTGAGACTTTTAACCAGCCTGCACACTCCTTGCATGGCTCCTGTGACCAACTGCACCTTTGGGATGAATGAGAACAAAAGTTGTCTCTATCTGAACCCTCTGTCAACGCACCCCTTGCGGACACTTCAACTGCACTCCTTGTAGGAATTCTCTGGTTCAAGTAGAGAAACAATTGAAAATCATTCCTTCACCATTTCAGACTTCAATTCAAACATGAAATCATATTCACAACATATAAAAGCAAATGTATAATAGGAAGCAGCCATTCATGAGCATATCAACATCAATACAAAGAGAACTGACACAAAACCATGAATCTGAATCAATCTCTCTTATATTAATTCAAATGCCTATACATGGTTGTTCTTACAGCTCTCTGCATGCTCTTTCTCTAATGCTTCAATAATATTACAATGCATAATGACGGTGTCTATATCCCGTTTCCCTCTTGCGCTCTACAACTGTCTAGTCTAGAATTAAATTCTACCTACTTGCATTAACTATCTTAAATGCCTCTTATCTACTAAGGACGAGAGCAATCCGCTCAAGGTCCATTTACAATATACAAGTGCGCTTCATTAAATCTTCACATTAATGTTCGTGCAACAACTACCAAGGTGTTTTCAAAATTGGTGTTGGCTTGTCCAACTATCTTTCGCTTCCACACTGGCTCGCTTGATGTGTTGGCGATGCTCCTGCATCATACTCCCTCGCTTGAAAACTTTCATGGGCTCCTATCCATGAGCTCCTGCACGGTCTGTCCATACTTCTGTATCACTGCTTCACTTTCCCAGCTGGCATCTTCAAATGAATGGTTCTTCCACTTGACCAAATACTCAAAGTATTCTTTTCTTCTGGTCCTTTTGCTCACTCTCTTGTCCAGTATGCACTCCATCTGTGGATTTTCTGCTATTGGCATTTGTTTCGTCCACTGAATCAATGGCTTCTCATCTCTAGTCTCTGCTTCTCTAGCTTTATATGGGTACAAATCTGAGACATTGAATATCAGAGATATTTCGATCCCATCGGGTAACTCAATCTCATAAGCATTTGCCCTGAATTTCTTCAAGACCTTGCACGACCCGATTTTATTCATATTTAATTTATTGTCTGTTCCTCTCGAGAACCTTTCTTTCCTCAAATGTGCCAGAACTAGATCACCAACCTCAAACTGAAGTTGTCTTCTATGTTGATCTGCCCTGCGTTTATATTCCTGACTTGAATCCAGCAGTTGCTGCTTCACCTGGCTGTGAAGTTCTTTCATCGCCTCTGCAAATTCTTCTGCACTAGCACTCCTAGTCGCAATCTGTTCTGAATCCCTCAGTTCAGAAATTCCCCTCGGCAGCATGCCATATACAACCTGAAATGGACTCTGGCCTGTGCAGCGATTTACTGATTCCTTGTACGCAAACTCTTCTTATGGTAATACATGGTCCCACTGGCTGTGGTTCTCTGTCACCAAGCTTCTCAGTAAGTCTTCCAGACTTATGTTGACCACTTCTGTATGTTGACCACTTCTGTCTGTCCATCCGTCTGAGGATGATAAGAAGAACTAAACACCAAGTTAGTTCCCAAATTCTTCCATAAGGTCCTCCAAAAATGCCCTATAAATTTAATATCTATGTCCGAAACTATGATCCTCGGCAAACCATGAAGTCAAATGAACTCTTTGAAAAATAGGTTTGCAATGTGAGTTGCATCACTGGTATTCTGGCATGGAATGAAGTGTGCCATCTTGGAATATCTATCCACTACCACAAAGATTGAATCAACACCACTTTGTGTTCTTGGCAACCCCAATACAAAATCCATGCTAATAGCATCCCACAGCCTCTCTGGTATGGGCAATGATTGATAGAATCCTGCATTCTGCTTTCTTCCCTTCGAATGCTAGCAAATTATACATCTGTCTACAAATCTCTTGACATCTGCTCACATTCCCGACCAGAAATATGACTCATTCAGTTTCATGAATGTTTTATCATGACCAAAGTGTCCTGCCAATCCTCCACTGTGTTTCTCCTTCAACAAGTTCTCCCTCATGGAGAATTTCGGAATACACAGTTGATTGCCTCTGAACAACAATCCTTCCTGGATCATGTATTCCATCCATGGGCTTCTATCTCTGAGAAATGTATTCTCAGCTGCTTCATACACTTCCTTGAAATCCTGATCATCTGCGTACATGTCCCTGAGGTCATCAAAACCTAACGTCTTGACTATGAACTCCTGCAACAGCAAACACTTCATGCTCAAAGCATCAACAACTTTGTTAGTAGTACCAGAAATGTGTTTAATCACAAATGTGAAATTCTGCATATACTCAACCCATTTGACATGTTTCTGATTCAACTTCTCCTGTTGAGTCACAAACTACAGTGCATGATTATCACTGTACAATACAAACTCTTTGGGTATCAAGTAATGCCTCCATTTCTTCAATGCCTGTATGATAGCATAAAATTCCTTATCATATGTGGAGTATTTCAATTTCGCTTCATTCAGCTACTCCCTGAAGTATGCTATTGGCCTGTCTTCTTGAATCAAGACTGCCCCAATCACAAATCCGCTTGCATCGCATTTCACCTTAAATGTCTTCAGGAAATATGGCAACACCAAAACTGGTTGTTCCATGATGTTCCTCTTCAACATATTAAAACTCTTTTCAGCCTTTGTTGTCCAGTGAAAAGATTTGTGTCTTTTCTTCACTGTATCCATCATCGTTGCGTTGATTCCACTGAAATTCCTGATGAACTTTTGGTAGAAACTAGCCAATCCGTGAAAACTTCTCACCTCGAATATATTCCTCGGTGATGGCCAATTCTTGATTACCTCCACTTTATCTGGATCCATCCTCAACTCATCTGCAGAAATAACAAATCCAAAATAAATGAGCTATGTCTTCATGAATGAGGATTTCTTTATGTTTATCAACAACTTCTTCTGCTATAACCTCTGCATCACTGTAGCCAAATGCTTCAAGTGCTTTGCTACTGATTTACTGAAAATCAGTAAGTCATCCAAATATACAATGACAAATTTCCCGATGAACTCCCTCAGGAGTTTGTTCATCAACCTCATAAAGGTACTCGGTGCATTTTTTAAGCCAAACGGAATAACAAGCCATTCATACAACCCCTCGTTTGTTTTAAATGTTGTTTTCTACTCATCACCTTCTCTCATGCGAATCTGGTGATATCCACTTTTCAAATCAATCTTTGAAAAATATTTTTCTCCACTTAAGCAATCCATCAAATCATCCATCCTCAGCAATGGAAATATGTACCTGATGGTTATCTTGTTTATCGCCCTCGAGTCGGTACACATCCTCCAGCCTCTATCTTTCTTCAGACTGAGTACTGTTGGAACAACACATGGACTCAATGTTTCTCTGACCAATCCTTTGTCCAACAAATCCTGGGCTTGCCTTTTAACCTCTTCATTCTCTTGCGGCGTCAATCTGTACATGGCTTTATTCAGAAAACTAGCTCCTGGTATGAGATCGATATGATGACTCACACTTCTCATCAGTGGTAACGAATGAGGTAATTCGTCCATGACTATATCAACGAACTCTTCCAGCAGTTCCTGAATCTCCTCTGGTAAATCATCCACTCTTTTGCTAGTCAGAACAATCCTCGGTTTTCTGACCACAAAGAATTGTGGATCCTCCTTCTTCTTAACCTCTGTAAGAAGTTCCTTCCGACTCATGAGAAGTACTGTGTTGTTTACTTCCAGCTTCACCTCCTTATCCTTTATTAGAAGCAACATGTGTGTCCTCCCATTCTTTTCTAGGGTGTATGTGTTCATTCTCCCATCATGAATCACATTCCTGTCATATTTCCATGGTCTACCCAACAATAGATGACAAACATCCATAGGAATGACATCACATAAAATCTTATCATTATATCCCCCTATCTTGAATTCAATCAAGCATTGTTTAGTAATAGTTACCTGGTGTCCCTTTTGTAGCCACGAAACTCTGTATGGACTTGGATGATCATTCGTTTCCAGCTCCAGCTTCTCTACCATCTCTGTAGAAACAATATTGTTCATGCAACCACTGTCTACGATGACCTTGCATACCCTGTCCTTGGTCTTGCAAGAAGTCCTAAAAAGTCTGGTCCTTTGGACTGAACTCTCCACCTCTTTCTCAGGTGTTAAACGGACTTTTTTCATCATGAGCGATCTTCTGCCTTCAACGTCTTCTGCCTCAACATCCTGCCTCTGTGCTTCGGTGATGTGAGCTTCTCCAATGTCCTTCTTTTTCTTTGGACACTCGTAAGACTTGTGCCCATTCTTTCCACATGTGAAGCATGTAATTACTCCACCTCTTCCAGTTCCTCTGCCTCTAGTACGAGGAAAAGTTTTTCTATCAACATAATCTCCTTTCTTCTCATTATGCTGTCCTTTCTGCTCAACATATGGCCCTCACTGTGAACTCCTACCTCTCTCTGTATGAGTCTGAGGTTTCTTCCAGTCTTCCCTGGGCTTCTGGTATTTGTCCTGGGCAACTGATTTGCCTCTGGGCTGACTTCTTCCTCGGCCCCTTTGACCTTGTTTTCGGCTCAGTTTCTCCTCAGCTTTTAGATCCATCTGATAAGAATCTTCCACCGTCCGGATGGTTACCATGCTCATCTAATCCTGGATATCTTATCTCAGGCCATTCATATATCTGGCAACATTCTCATCATCACTCTCTCGATGACCTGCTCTAATGTTCAGTCGATAGAATTCCTCAGTGTATTCTTTCACTGTCATCAGCTTCTATCTTAGGTTTTGCATTCTCCTTAACAGAGTAATTTGATAGTCCCTGGGGATGAATTTTTCCTTCATCTTTGTGATCATCCTGTCCCAACTCTTGATCTTCTGCTTGCCCTTGCAACGTCTTTCATCTTGTAGTTCATCCCACCACAATGCTGCATGTCCCTTCAAGCATGTGACAACGTGCTTGACCTTATTTTCCTCTTCGACGTCTTCATAGTCGAAGTAAGAATCTAGAGCTCTAATCCAATCTAGAAGCTCCTCTGCATCCAGATTTCCCTCGTAAACTGGAATGTCCATCTTCGCTCTTGCACCCATCCTGGAAATAGCTTTGATCAAACGCTCATTTGATGCATCTTCAGCTGCAACTTCCTCTTCACGTTCAACCTCAATCTCTCTTTCGGAATCACTAAGATCCTCTGCACTGGTTGTGCATCTTTGCGCTGTCTCCATGTCTTCAAGTCTCGCTCGAAGATCTCGCATTTGTCTCTCCATTTCTGGATTTTCCATCTTCCTGCCTCTTCTTCTCTGCACCTCCCTATCCTCTGGATCAGGTGACTGTCTATCTCTCCTCGGTGGCATGGTGAATTCTCCTCTCTACTACAGAAAGCAAAGAGTCTTTATGCGCTCTGATACCACTCTGATGCAGCCACACCCGCAGGCATGTCCGCTCACAGGATCTTCTCTTCCACTCGGCCCAAAGAACTCAAAGGTTCCTCTATTTCCCTGTTGAGAAGTCTTCACCCACAGAAATATCCGTGCGATCCCCTCTCTGCACTCGGAGGATCGGAACTCGCTACTTCGCTAATTCTAAGGTCAGTGGTCGAGTGTTAGTTCGACGAATCCCCGAACGTCGATACAAGTCAACGCTGACCTCTCCCTTCTCCTATTGGGATTTCTTCTATCGCGAGTTCAGCACTTGTGATGTCGAGCAACTCAGTTCTCCGAATCCCAAGTCCCGATATGCTGAACCCTCGATGCGCTCACGGGTTTGACTTTTCAACACCCGTTACCTCCGTCGGGATTTTGGAGTTCACGGTATCGTGAATCCTGACACCGTTGTTTTAGGACTTCTCGTAGTGAAACCACGATAAGGTGTGCCACCTGTCCATTGACCTGCTCCGTTGTGGCCCACACTCTTCTCCTTACCGTCGGGATATCGCGTATCGTGATTTCGCGATTCCCGTTACCAAATCTCTAACTCTTCTCTCACAAAATCCCGATAGGCGATTTCACGAATAATCCAACATCCCTGACTGGCTTGGATCAATGGCTCTATCCCTCCTGAGCTTTGAACCCTTTGGAAATATGTCACCGTATCTCCCCTGCACCTCCGCGAGATCTAACGGCCCACGGAGATTCACGAATTCTCCTCGGAGAATTTCGTCCGTCAGTTCTTTCTGATGAAATCTTCGAAATGACCAAGCACTCCTCCGCGAAACTCGTCCACCTGCACACATACTTGTGACGCTTCCTTCGAACCTTCAAGGCACAACTTCTATGCATTGTCCTTCAACAAACTCAAAGGCCTATCCTTCCTGAGCTTGTATAAAAGACCCTTGCACACACTCCTTGCAGCAAACCTTCAACCATGACTAAGTGTTGAAGTCCCTCGACTCTGTGCACATATGAAACAACAGTCCTTCGATACCTCGCTCAGGTTTGCAACCCTGAGACTTTTAACCAGCCTATGCACTCCTTGCACGAATCCTGTGCCCAACTGCACCTTTGGGATGAATGAGAACAAAATTTGTCTCTATCTAAACCCTCTATCAATGCACCCCTTGCGGACACTTCAATTGTACTCCTTGCAGGAATTCTCTGGTTCAAGTAGAGAAACAATTGAAACTCATTCCTTCACCCTTTCAGACTTCAATTCAAACATGAAATCATATTCAAAGCATATAAAAGAAAATGTATAATAGGAAGAAACCATTCATGAGCATATCAACATCAATACACAGAGAACTGACACAAAACCATGAATCTGAATCAATCTCTCTTCTATTAATTCAAAATTTTGTACATGGGTGTTCTTACAGCTCTCTGCATGCTCTTTCTCTAATGCTTCAATAATATTACAATGCACAATGAGGGTTTCTATATCCCATTTCCCTCTTGCGCTCTACAACTATCTAGTCTAGAATTAAATTCTACCAACTTGCATTAACTATCTTAAATGCCTCTTATCTACTAAGGATGAGAGAAATCCGCTCAAGGTCCATTTACAATATACAAGTGTGCTTCATTAAATCTCCACATTAATGTTCGCGCAACAAATACCAAGTTGTTTTCAAAATTGGTGTTGGCTTGTCCGGCTGTCTTCCGCTTCTGCGCTGGCTCGCTTAATGTGTTGGCGATGCTCCTGCATCAATTTTGTAACGTCGCAATTCCGATGTAAAAAATTCCTAAGTGACCGTTGGTATTTTGAGTTGGTGAACATACTAAGGTTACCGTTGGAGGGGAAAAACTAGTTTCCAAAATGTCACAATTGTGACATACATCTTCGCAAATGTGGCAAGAGAGACGTTCCAGTGGAAAACGTGGCAAGATCGACGTTAACGTGGAAAAACCGATGTTAACGTGGCAAGAGAGACGTCAATGTGGCAAGATCGACGTTATCGGGCAACACAATTTTTTTTTTATATAAATTTCCTCTATTTTGTGACAATATGGACAATTTTGTCCATAACGCCGCAAATAAAACATCGAAATTTTTACAATATGTACTAGTGCTAGTTTGTAAATTTGAGTCATGGAAACTGATTGTATTTAATGTTAAATTAGATTGTAAATTAAAGACTAAATTTTATTTTAGACTTGTTAAATTTAGTTTGGTAATCAATGTTAAAAACAAATTATAATTTTTGATTAGTTTAGACTTGATGAATGGTCGGGTTCTTTGCAAAGTCATGTATTAGCTTGTGCGTCCTTCGAGCGACGTCATCTTGCGTCTTGTCGACCAGTGGCTTGGGGTGTGGCATAGTATCTTTGTCAGTTGTTTCTGCTCCTAGTGCACTGGTCTTCTTGAGTCCTTGGTCCCGTTAGGTTATATTGTGCCAAGGTTATTTACGCATCTATCACCTGGGGATGACATGATTCCTAATGAGGGGATCATAGCATGCCCTATTGGATAGCGACAGATGATAACTTGAGTGAATTTTGTGCCTTCCGTGTGAGTGTTGTTGAACGTGGTGACTTTGCTTTTGGTGCACGAGTTGAACGACTTCATGCAATTGCTTGCGCGGCCTGAGGTTCTAATCTCTAGTCATCAAGGTCGTTATGTCGGGAGGGGGAAGTTGTCCCATAGCTTGTAGGTGTGGTCCTATTGCATTGGTTGGGTAGTTGTTTCCCTTTGTTTCTCTACGCACATCTCTCCATGTCGCTCTTGTGCCAGTTTGGGGAGTCATAGTTCTTTGTTGCCTCGACTACGTGTTTTCGTTCATCGTCAGTCATGTGGTTAAATTGTTGTCATCAGGGCTCAAAAAGGCTCAAAAATGAAAGTGATCAGAATCTGACGAAACCAACGCCATTGGGCTGTCTCATATTCCTGATTCCGGCCATATATTTACTTCATCAAACAGGCTCTGTATGCGAAAGTTATCGCGTTCTGATTGGAAGCGCATGATGACTGTGCAAGAGATGATGTGGCACTCTCTAGCTGGTGGTGATTGGGCAGGTTTGCTGACAAGGCAGACATGTGGCAGGCAATTGGACCAGTCAATAGTTGACAAGTGGCATTAATCCATCGAATGGGGAGATGACACGTGGCCTAGTCATGGGCAACCACATGGCACCCAGTCATTAGTTGAAGTGGTATGTTTCAAAAAATGTTTTGGGGTCGATGGGTTTTGAACCCACGACCACCACCAAGCCCAATACCTTAGGAAATGGTCCTTTACCAATGCGCCAAATTATTGCTTATGTTATAAAACCCACAATATGAAATATATTGCATGGTATTGTATGTGCGCAAAAAGGAGGGGGTTGGGGCTTAGCCCTGGCCCATGGTCTATCCACCTCCATGCGACCAAACCATAAGGGTCGGGTTCTCCATAAAATTGTGCACAAAAATTGTAACCACTAGCCATAGGTCACGTGAAATGCGCCCCACGACCAGGAGCTGGCGTAACTAAAGGGCCAACGCTTGGCCAAATATAGACATATGACCAAGAATAAGGGGGCACACACCGATACCTATGGGATAATCCCCTATTATTATACAAAACTGGGTTATTTTGTATAGTTTTTGGATTTTGTTTGGTTTAATGCCTGTTTTTAATGGATTTTCTCCATTTTTGGGAGATATTGGGCATTTTTGGAGCCCAAATTTTGGGAGGAAGTTGGAGATGAACAACCAACTTCAAATCTATATAAACCAGGCCTGTTTGAGGCCATGAAGGGAAGTCAAAGAAGAGTTATGCTGAATGGAATCCAAGCCAAAGCCGTTTTTATGCAGGGAAGCTATTGAGGAGGAGACGTTGTCGGGTCATTTCTGGGAGCTCCGGACGTCCATTGTTCATGCCGTTTTCTTTGTAGGTTTATTGAGATCTGGAAGAACATGACTAGATAATTATTGTATCCAATTGGCACTGCTGAGATGTACTTTTGATATTTTGAACAGAAATAAAGAAGCCTCCCCCACAGAGACAAAGGCCCGGAGACATAGGCAAAGTTGTGCCGAACTCCGTTATCAATATGCGTGTTATGGTTTTCTATCTATTATTTCATTTCAGATATGCAAATGTGTATATTGATTTCATAATTCCTCTTCTTTCCTCATTATTTCACTAAGTTTCTCAAATGGTTAATTAACGCATGCAAAATTAAAACTCAACCATAGTCATTAAAAGATCCGACGGATCAAGTGGTATCAGAGCTAGTTGATGTTTGGATTTGAGTTTTTCATGTTAACTAGGGAAAAGATACAGCATGGTGAAGGAGAGATTGTTGTAGAGAATCCATTAATTGGATTGATAAAGAGAGATTCTCACAGCGAGAAGATGGCTTTAGAAGAAGGGATTTCTCAAGATGAGAAAGAATTCCGGAAAACATTCCATGCTATGTCGGAGATGGTGAAAGTTTTGTACGAGGATTACCTGGAATGGAAGAGACCAGTTTTTGGTGGATCTTCAAAGGGAAAAAGTGAAGAGGAAGAGGACCATACTCAGATTCCTCCTTCACCTCCATCAACACCTCCTTCTTCTCCTTCTTCTTCAAGTTCAAGTTCTAAATCTAGTGGAAAGAAAAATGTTCATAAGAATAAACATGAAATGCCATTGTTAAAACTTGATGTCAAATTTGAGTTGCCCATATATGATGGTGAAGTAAATGCAGAAAAACTTGATAATTGGATTAGGCAGATGGAGGTATACTGCAGTGTGCAACAGATCAAGGATGAAGCTACACAAATTAAGTTGGCATCTTTGAGACTTGCAGGTACAACTCTCATATGGTGGCAAAGCAAGCTACAAAAGGGAACACAACATGTGGGTAATGTATTTCCATCATGGAAGAGTTTCATTTCTACACTTAGGAAACAATTCTATCCTTTGGGTTATAAATAAAAAGCATTAATTGAATGGCAATCTTTAAAGCTAAGAAAAGGACAAACAGTGCAAGAGTACACTGATGGATTTCAAAAAATGGCATTAATGTTAGATATCCCTTTGCAAACACAAGAAAATCTTATGAAGTATATAGGAGGTTTACCTGTGCATATTAGAAACACTGTTTTCATGTTTGGACCCACTAACCTTGATGAGGTTTCTGTTCAAGCTACGT
>ML779977.1:272041-288397 GCA_009831015.1 Picea engelmannii
ATATATTCAAGAAGTGAACTTGTCTCACAAGTTATCTACAAAAATGAAATGAATAGTATTAATTCTATTTGCAAGTAAAGAAAAAGAATAAAAGTATTTGAAACCCTTATTTTTCTTTAATATGTACAAAAATGATCTAAAGTACTATCTTTCTGGTTTTCTCTGATTTCTCTTTTCACCATTTTATTCAATATAAATAAATAATAATACTAAGAATATTGTTGAGAACTGATCATCATGTACTAAATGAAATACACAATCTTTTCTTTGTTTTAAAAAGATTATATTCAGACTACTATTCTAGCTACTTGAGAAGAAATGTATGTAATTATCTATGACTGTCTATTAGAAAATAATAATAGAAAGAAATGAAAGATAGAAAAACATATCTGAACCAAAAGGAGATACTTGGGAAAAAATGAGGAGAGAATCCAGTTACTTCCAACCATAGACGAGAGAAGTCAAGTTACTTGATCCTAGCACCCCCGAGCCTAATATTTTATTCCATAGGAAACTGAAACTATCAATAACCTTCTCCAAGTAAATATGGTAACTTGACTCTTTCTCAGAACCATCAAGTTCAATTATTTCACAAGTACTAATTAGTGTCCTACCTTCCCATATTTGTGTTTTCTCTTGTTTTACCAACCAACAACAAAATAGATTGCTTAGGTATTTCTTTTTAAAGTTATCCTCATCCCTAACTCTAGGGAGTCTTTGCCTAACCTTTTTCTTGTTTATTCCCTCACCTCCCTCCTCCTTGGGAGTATTTTTACACCTGTATTCATGGAAAACATTTACCCTGGTGGTTCTTATACTTTTTTTCCCTTTTCCCATGGAATAAAGAATTACTCTTTCTATAACTCGATTCTCTCATCAAATTGTCTCTAGTAAAATAAAATAAAATATAATTAAATAATATTTACACAAATATTTCTCAACAACAAATGCTTATTAGGACATAATGTTAACTATATTCTTTCTCAACATCATAATCCAAAATTACAATTATTTAAAATTAGTTAAATATTCAAAATGGAGGGATATTACCTTAATGGTTTTGTCTTGTCCAACTTCATCTAAACAATCAAAAGTTTTGTTTCAACAATTCGCAACAATGACATGTTTTTCAATCCAATACATGCATATGATTAAATCATAGGATCCCAATTGTAATTCATTCAAGTATACTTTAGTTTTCATCCCTTCCATAGTTACTATGCACTCTTTGACTAAATCTACAACCTTTCATTCCATACCAGCATCTAATTGTACTAACCAAGATTTCTTATTCTTAAATTTATTCATTTTACATTCTTCTACTATAGTAGGGGAAACATAACTTAAACTTGTACCCTGGTCTATTAAAACAGATACATATTTTTTTTATTAATCATACCTTCAATTTATACCATGGTATATTAATGATCAACCTATTGATTCTCTAGGGTATTAATCTTATGGGTACATCATGTGTTACAAGGAAAATGTCTCTATGGCTACGAGAAAACCACAACAGAAGGAAATGAATGCATAAATCAATTGTAATCTCAAGTATGTTATATAAATAAATATGCTATAAAGACAAGATAAATGGCCTACCTCATCCAAACGTTCAATGAAGTCCAGCGTTGAGCACTTGACCCAAAGCAGTATACCTACAACTAGTCCTCAACAACCAAGAAACACAAACATATGGTGATAATAGATAATGTTTTAGCAAGATATTAATTGGACGAGAAAAGAGTATTTCTATTAATATGTAATCAACAGAAGTGAATGAGTTACAAGCTTTCGTGTTGGCACTGTTCATAACTGAGAAACTAAGTTCCTTCCATTTGGTCCTCCACCACTTCAATCCTCCACCAAAGGAAAGCTCTTTTAAGAGAGACAATGAGGTTCTCAATGAACGAGGGAAGATATTGAGGGTTGAACAATGTGTTCATACTTAAAGGACAAAGGGATGCAGACTCAATGTGAAGTGAATAATTTCTCCAGAGTAACTTTTCTCTCAAAGTTGAATTCTTCTCCTCTTTTTCCATAGCTTGGATTTGGACGATTTCTAGCCTTCAAGTGGAACTGAAGGGTCAAATCAAAAAAATTCATGTATACGGAAGGATAAGGATCATAGATCTTGTGACGTCACATGGAAACCCGACACCATTTTTTAATTTTGGGCACAAATCCCATGTACACGAGACGTAGTTGTGAAACCTGTGTATACTCATGTTGTAATATAGGCAAGGCACGTATATGTGGAAAAATCATGTTTTTAGCTCTGACATTTGCAAAATGGGACTTTAAGTTTTCATAGGGAAATGGAAAACGAACCTCTGTGCAAGATTGTATCAGGTGAGGAAATTCTTTCTATAACAAATGCCCTCTAATGTGTGAGGTTAGAGGAGTATCTACGATGGCCAAAATACATTATAAAAACCTAGAAGTGGAGTAATGGGGACCCATTTGGAAGAACCAGATGCTCATTAAAATTTGTGTTGACTTTGCATACATGGCTTCCAATTTGAATTACACCATAGATCCATGTGAAAATATACCAAAAAATTGTACATGGCCATGAATAGGAAATACAAAGGTGGCTACATGCCAAAGGTTGTCATAGTTACAAACAAGGCCCAATAAAACTTGTCTCAAAATCAATCTGAAGATATATGTACACAATGGAGTACAATATGATCTCCCATGATCACTATAGTTACATAGGTATTGGAACAATGAAAGGTAGTAGCAGCTTAGGAAAGCTGCAACTATAAACTGATGTCTTAAATTATTCTACACAATCAGCCAAAGGTGCAAGTCTACATCATGTGAATAAAGGAGTTGAGGTCGAACAGAATGAGACTTTGTTTGGTTACTAATCATTGAGGTATACCATTAACAATCACGGGACAACCTACCGATGATGAAAGTATGTATCAAGGCACCGAGTACATTATTACAAGTGTGAATAAATTTTTTGGGGTAGAACACTTGAAAAATCCATCGATCAGGAGACATTGATGTATTCCCAACCGTTGATGGCGAGATAACTTTCCACTAATGACTGGAAGCATCTAGGTATTCATAGGACTTTAGGTCTCGTCTCCAAAATAGATGAGTTGAAGTCAATGGGAGGAGAATCGCTGAAAGGAGATAATTAAGGCATCTTTCATCATTCAACATGAGGCACAAAGAAAGAGCTTGATGATTTGGAGAAAATTAGACAAAGAACATGTTCACGAACCAATCGAACCTGTGCGTCTTTTGTGTGTGCCAGGTGAAATAGGTACATGAAAAAGACCCTATGAATAACAATCAAAAAGGAAAAATGTTGTCAAAGGCGAGGAAACCACTAATAAGGATAATGGAATCAAAAAAACTACACAAATCTCAATGTGTCAATAGATGTCTTGTTGTCAAAAACAAGGGAAACCCCCCAGTCAAAGACCAATGATGAAATGTTGACTGTTGGGTTCAAGGTTACCTAACAATGAGGAAAGTAGAACCAGTGTCTGCAATAGAAATACAACTTCATGTGATTCTGAGACAAATTGAGGTTATGGCCAACATGCAAAGTCAAGAGTTTTTAGGAATGGTCGACACAGATTGCTAGACATCCTTTGAACAAGATTATGAGGCATATGGAATACTTTGGCATCATAGAATCAATGCTAAAATCGTGAGATGCAAGATTCATCAATCAAACTCTCCATGGGGACTAGAAGAGTAACTAGTCGAAGGAGTAAACTCTATGTAACGAACTCAGATTCCTAAGGTCATGATAAACCCAAAATTATGACGACAAGTGGACTAAAATTTTTTTTTCTCTATTCATAGGCGACATGATTGCTGCCAATATAAAATAATACTCCCTTCCCTCCCATATATATTTTTTATTTTTTAATAGTCAAATGAATTCTATGATACAGAGGAGGAAATAAGTGTTGCAAGAAAGCAAAACTAGTTCCAGTATTGGAACATACCTATGCTTAATGCAAGGAGGTGCATGCGAGAGATGGAAACTTGAGGGAATGTTCCCTCTTGGGTATAGGGTGTCAAGTTGCGAAGGATATAAACAAGGATTTTCTTTGTTGAGGATGAAAAAATGCTAAGGTAAACAGTTTATAACGCAAAGCGAGAATCGACAATAGGCTCAATATTGCAAGAAAGGGCATGAGATGCAATCACAACTTAACGCCAAAAAAATTCATTTTTCATAATCTTAGTCTAGTTGGTTTGAAAAAAGGATAAAATTGCACCAAATAGACGTCCTTTCAAATCCAATTTAAGAGTGTGAAAGAGACAAGTTCACTCGACAAACTTTTTTCTTTTTGAAAACAAGTCGAAAAAGAGCTTAACTAATACTCGAGATATTTCAAATCCAATTAACGATTATGAAAGAGACAAATTCACTCGACAATCTTTTAACTTTTTTAGATGAATCATAAAAGATATTAAATTAGACTTGTTGAGAGGTTTCTAGGCGGCATGTCATGGGGGAGTCCAAGGCTCCCATGCATAATTTCTGTGAAAGGTCATCATCTTACAAATAGCTGACACAATCTTGGGAAAACCCAAACCTCTCCAAGTCCAGGAGTATAAAGTGATATCAGAGGTTACCTTCTCCATGATATATCGAATAATGGCTCTTACTTGAAAGGACATAGGAGGAACCATTGGATACCCCACAAGACCATCCCAATCAAAGGGAACCTCTCTGGGACTTGGAGGGAGAGTACTCGGGGAGAGTAAAACTCTCTCTTGTTCAAAAGGTACAGTACTAGAAATTCTAATGACATGGTTGAAGGATGCATCACCCTCCAAAATAAGATTTGGATTCACCGAATATTGCATCAGTACGACCACTTATTCAACCTTTGGTCGAATAGGATGTGTGACAACAAGGACAAGAGCCACATCACCCTAAAAAATGGGACTCTGTTCAAGTGATGATTGCATTGTCATGACCGCCATGTAAATCAAATAAGAAACAGAGTGTGGGGAAATCACAAATGACTAAGAACCCGAAGGGCCCCTAGGTGAGAACCATGCTTCCGGTATCCCAAAAATAGCAGGACACAAATGAGGATGGTGATATCCTTTGAAAGTCCTACAAAGGAACTTGGGCTTACATCTGACACTTCTAGCCTTATCAATCATATGAATGCCCTGAGCATCATTTACAATGGTTGGTGACATTCTCTCAGTGTACCTAGCAGAGGTTGTAGATTCATCTCCCACATGATGTAAAGAGGTTAGAGATTTGATATCGATATGACTCATGGTGACTAGAGTAATTCCCCCAGCATGACTAGCAACGACTGGTTGTTGGTCTTCAACATGACTTGGAGAGGTTTTCAACCAATATCCAATATGACTAGCAACAGTTGGTGATGGAGCTCCAATATGAATGGCAGTGACTGGACTAGCGACAGTGGTGGGTTGTGTCATTTGAGACCAAGGTCCTGGGAAATACTAGTTTTGAGATATTGCAGCCCAGGAAGGGTCATGGTTTACACCCCTTCCTTATATGGAAAGATAGAATCCTCTGCCTAATCAATTTATAGAGGTTTTTATAGGCATCATAACTTAAGTAGATGTCTACGAAGAGAGAAAAGTATGATAAGGATTATTCAAGTGAGGATATATGTTTCCCCCATGTGAAGAGATTCCATAAATAGGGTAGCCCGAACCATAAAATTGATTCCCTCTATATGAAATACTAGAAGATATATGTGGACCCGCCATGGGAAAAGTGTTCATAGGAACTGGCATGGAATACAAAGGATACATGAATGAGGTGTAATAACTAGAATAACCACCCATTTGATTATTGACTCCTAAAAAAGCATGGCTAGGATTGGATCTGTAAGAGGGGAGATTACAACCCCCCACAGTGAGAGTTGGTTGAATGACATGATTCCTATCAAATGAATATGTAGATAGTGGGGCCATGGTGCCTCTAGATCCAAAACAAGGATTCATATAAGTGGGATAGGGAGAGGATGGAAAGGGTGAAGAAATTTTTGGCATATTAATAGGAAAATGATTAGAGGCCCAAGCCATGGACTGAGTTTCATAATTCTATGTACCATTATGAAAAGTAGACAGATTCATCCCCATGAAATGAGTGAACGTCATGGGGGAGGTAGAAGTAAAGGAGGGAGCCATGAGAACTCCATTGTCCATGATAATGACAACTCAAGACACGGTACAAAATCTCAAAGGTATACTAATAATCAAACAACACATAAAAAATAATCAAATGGCCAATATGCACACAAACAGTATAAAGTGGTTGAAAGAGACCTCCCTCTCTAAAGTATGTTCAACAACAAAGGACGAACACCTTCAGTAACCACTCACATAACTAGATCAAAGATCAACAGATCGATGTTTTCACGTGGTAAAACCCCTACAGGGAAACATCCACGGCCCCAGCCAACGCGGCCACTTGGAGCAATTTATTAATGCAAAGAAAAATATTACAGAGAGATTTTACAAGAGAGTTTCTCACAATCGATCATCGGCAAATGACCCTCCATGCTCTTTAAATAGATATCATGGATCAATCGGGTGTTAAGCCACAAATCAATGGCCGTTAAGATTGAGGAGAGTATGAACCATCGTATCACTCTATGTCGGGAACATATCGTGACCTTCGAATTTCCTAACTACAAATGCATACTAATGCATACTAAAGAAATACAATTTTACCTAATGACATATTAGACCAAGTAGATCTTAACTAACTCCTAAGTGTCTAAATATCCTAACATCCCCCCTTAAGATCAACTTGGGATAGGATTGAAGGATTTACAATAATGACACAATAGGAGAAGGAAGGAGGCATTAGAGCCTATCCCCCCTTAATGACAACTTTCTGAACTCCTAACATAGATTGAAGTTTGGAAATCTTCGCTTTTGTAAGAGACTTTGTGAAAATGTATGCAACTTGATCTTCTGTAGGGAAAAAGAGCACTTCAATAACTTCATCATGAATGAGCCTTATGATTAAGTGCATGTGTAGCTTGATATGTTTGCTACGCTGATGTTGAACTGGGTCATTGGCAAGATTGATGGCACTTTGATTGTCACACCAAAGGCTGGTCAGATGCTGGTGCTGGAATCCAAACTCTGAAAGGATCTGTCGAATCCACAGGGCTTCCTAACTTGCATTTACCGTTGCTCGATACTCTGTTTCTACTGAAGAAAGTGCAATAGCTTGTTGTTTCTTATAGGCCCAAGTGATAGGTCCTGAACCAAGGCTGAAAACATAACCTGCAGTAGACTTCCGATCATCAGGGTTCCCAGCCCAATCTGAATCAGTGAAACCAACCAATAAGGGAGTCCCCCTGAACTGTAATGTATCCTTTTAGCTTCTTTCCAATGGATTTCATGGGGTGTTTGCATATATCAGGAAACAAGACCAACATCAAAGGAAAGATCAGGATGGGTATGAGTCAAGTATAAGAGGCTACCAGCTAACTGAGAATACAGGGTGGCATCGACTTCAGGAGAAGTACAGGTGGAAGAAAGCTTGACTCGAGACTGGAAGGGAGAAGGGGTTGGTTTACAATCGTCCATGTGAAAGTGACGAAGAAGGTCACAAGCATACTTAGACTGGGAAAGAAAAATTCTTTCATTGGTTTGCAAAACTTGGAGGCCAAGGACATAGTGAAAAAATCCTAAGTCTGTCATTTCAAATTTCTTCTTAAGGCTGGTTTTCACATGGTTTAAAAGTTTTGAGTCACTATCAGTAAGGATAAGGTCATCAACATAAAGGACAAGGATTATGAGATGGCTTCCTACTATCTTGGTATAGACATTAGGATCAGAATGACATCTAGAGAATCCAGTGGAAATAAGAAAGATATCCATTTTGGCATACCAAGCACGGGGAGCTTGCTTGAGACCATAAAGAGATTTCTTGAGGTGACAAACAAGGCTAGAGTCATTCTGGACATAACCAGGAGGTTGTTCCATGTAGATTTCTTCTTTCAAATTTCCATGCAAGAATGCAGATTTAAGATCCATCTGATGGACCCCCCATTTATGTGAGGGGACAAGGGCAAGAACAAGGTGGATGGAATTTATTTTGGCTACAGGGGAAAAGGTTTCATTATAGTTAATGCCTTCAACTTGGGAAAATCCTTTGGCAACTAATCAAGCCTTGTGTCTTTCAACACTTCCATCTAATGCATACTTAGTTTGGTATACCCATTTGCATCTAACAAGTTTTATTCCTTTTGTAAGAGGTACAAGATCCCAAGTATCATTTTCCATTAAAGAATGAAACTCTTTATTCATTGTTGTATCCCAATCTAGATGACCTCAAGCTTCTGCAAATGTCTCGGGATCATGATTTTTTGAAACTTGAGCCAAAAGAGAAGAGGCTCACTGGAACTATGAATGTGTCTGACGCTGATCTGAAGGATCATTGACAAGATCACCAGCTGCTTCTCATGTTGAACAAACCCATCTAAGAAGCGGTGGAACTGGTTCTTGTTCAGGTTCAAAGGACTCATCTGGAGGAATGTTAGCAGGCGAAGGTGGATTTTCATTCTCACTTTCATCATCTGAAGAAGAATCTAGAATAGGAACAGAAGAAGGCACAACTGCCAAACATGGCTCGTAGGCCGAAGAAGGCACAACTGCCAAACATGGCTCATAGGCCGAAGAAGGCACAACTGCCAAACATGGCTCGCAGGCCAAGAGATTTTCATCAAATTTAACATCTCTTTTAAGAATAATTTCATTACAATGTGGTTGAAGAAGTGTATAACCTTTGATATCTGCAGAATAACCAACAAATATACACTTCTCACTTTTAGGCTGCAATGCTTTCCTTTTCTCATCAAGAATGTGAGCCCATGCTATACTGCCAAATACACGAAAGTGACTTACATCTGGCTTAATTTTAGTCCAAGCTTCTTCCGGTGTTATATTTTTAAGAGCCTTTGTGGGAGTGTGATTGACTATGTAATTTTCACAGTTGATTGCTTCTGCCCAATACTGTAGACTTAATCCCTTAGATTGGATCATACAATTAGCCATTTCTTTTAATGTGGGGTTCTTTCTCTCAGCAACACCATTTTGTTGTGGTGTATATGAAACGGTCGGTTGCATTTGGATGCCCTGTGTAGTGCAGTAACTTGTAAAATTATTGTTCACATATTCGCCTCCATTATCTGTTCTTAACCTTTGAATTTGATGTCTAGATTTCTTTTCTACAAGGGCCTTGTAGGCCAAAAACTTGTCAAAAACATCACTCTTGAGTTTTAAGAAATAAACCCAAGTACATCTAGAAATGTCATCAATGAAAGTTAAGAAATACTTGCACCCATAAAAATAAGGAGAATAAAGTCGACCACAAAAAACACTGTGAACAAGCTGGAAAGGACCCGAGGTGTGCCAAGAGTCATGTTTGTCAAAGTTGTCCCGATGATGTTTTCCGAGAACACAACTGGCACAAACACCATCTCTGCAAGAAACAAGAGGAAGACCAATCACCATCTGTTGATTACATAGTTGCTGCAATGAGTGATAGTTTATATGACCAAACCGCTCATGCCAAAGTTTGCTCAAGTCATTGCTATGAGCAACAAAAACTGATGAAAAGGATGATGAACCAAAGTTGTCAAACTTGTACAACCTAGTAATATCATCAACAATTCCAGTTGCAAGAACATGCTTAGGATATTTTAGATCCTTGATTACAAATTGGTGAGGTGAAAACTCGACGGTTTTACCTTCACCTGAATGAGTGATTTGATATACTGATAGAAGGTTACAAGAAATATTTGGAACACATAATACATCATTGAAATGACCATTTTCTACCTGAATTGTTCTAGATCCTACAACACTAAGAGATCTATCATCACCAACAAATATTTTCTTGGTGTTACATTCATTTAGAGCAGAAAATATGGCTTTATCCTTAGCCATATGATAAGATTCTCTTGAATCAATAAGCCACTCATCAAAAGAAGAAGTAGTAGTAGAAGTTGTATTTAAGGAAAAACCAGAAGCAGAAAGTGCATGTCCATGAGAAGAAGAAAAAGAAGAAGAATCAATATTGATGTTGTGCTTCTTCATCGCTGCTTCTAAGGCTTCCATCTTCTAGAAACATTTGGATTCATCATGACCATCTTTATTAAAAAAGTTGCAATGTCTGTTAGTATTCTTACTTTTATATTTTGATCCTTTGTCACCATTAGGAGCTGAAGTTATCTGAGCAGGTTTGGGACCCTTAGGTTGTTTGTTGTTGTAGCGAGGATGTTGCTTCTTGGGATACTTGGGTTTATCTTTCTGTTGGGAAACTAAGACTTTGTTTGAGGTACCTGCAGTGTTGATCACTCCAAGTTGTACAAGCTTATCTTCCTCTCTAATCAAATAAGTACAAAAGGAGTGAAGAGTGGGTTGTACATAAGCTTTCCCTACAACATCTTTCATGGCATAAAAGGTAGATACAAACACTGAATATGCACTACCTAGCTTAGAAATAATAAGATATATGCAACGCTCTTCCTTCATTACTATCTTACATTCTTCACATAAAATTCTGAGTGTTTTAAACTTAGATAGATAGTCTCCAAGGGAAGAAAAATCACTTGGACTTAAGGTCAGTATTTGAGTTTCTAACTGTTGTGCTCGAATAATATTGAGTTTACCAAACACAGATTCAATCGTGTCCCAAGCTTCTTCGGGGTCGTCAATTCCTTGAAGGTGGTACCTTAGATCAGGAGAGATGGACATTCCAATTAGTCCACGTGCTTCGTCATTCATATTATACCATTTGGCTTTCTTATCATCATTAGTGGGGTTTTCTTTCTTTCCCATGGTAATCCGGTATAGGCCTTTACGTCTTAATAAATCTTCCATATGGGATTTTCATTGGAAGTAGTTGTCGTTGGTAAGAACGACAGTACTTGTAGAAGCCATATTAAATATGCAGATAATGCGGATTTAAAAACTAAAACTAATGATCCGGATGGAAAGATCTTGAAGAGTTATACGGTTTAAAAAAAAATGGCACTAAAAACGGACTTCCGATGTGTGAGCTATGCCCTTTTTAAAAAAGGCATAAACTATAACCAAATAACCACATGATAGTTTAAGCTACTTATAGTGATTCACTTTTATACTTGAAGTGAAATGCACTTTACAATTTTTAGCATGAACTTTTTCAAAAAAAGTAACAAAAGAAAGACTTGAACTCAAGACCTCTTACTTAATAAGGCAAGTTTTAACCAAATGGTCTAGCAAAACATATTGTAATGTTCAGAAGGAGGATTGGGGGTGTTGTTGTTGTTGTTGTTGTTGATGTCTTTAGAGAGCATGCTTAAAAAAAAACTCCTTTCACACAAGAAAAAAATTTCGCTTCTCGATGACAACAAGGGTCAGATCTCGATTAGCTTACCCGGAAGATGCACCTTTTCCTATCTGTTTCTGATTTTCCGAGATCGCACAAGGCGCAGGGCAAAGAGCATACGCAGATCTGAAAGAGTAGCAGCCCGGAAATAGAAAAATAAAAACCAAAATAAACTCAAAACTTTGCAAAAATTTAAAAAAAATTGCGTATTCAGACTTTATACCTCTGGATCTGACTGTAATGGTCGTATCTTGGGAAAATGGAAACCTTTTCGAGTGAAACAAAAAGTGTTCCTGAATGAAACGAGTTCTCCGGATGCAATGGAATAGTCCTCTTATCCCAGAAATGTATATAAATTCCATAAAATGGAGATGAGGCAACTCGGCTTCACGATCTCGATCTATAATAGGAGCGGGTCTTCAAACAGGCTTTGATACCATGGTCGACAACATAAGTATTCCAACAAAGGATGAACACCTTAAGTAACCACTCAAATAACTAGATCAAAGATCAACACACCGATGTTTTCACGTGGTAAAACACCTACGGGGAAACATCCACGGCCCCAGCCAATGCAGCCACTTGGAGCAGTTTATTAATTCAAAGAAAAAGATTATAGAGAGATTTTACAAGAGAGTTTCTCACAATCGATCATCGAAAAATGACCCCCCATTCTCTTTAAATAGAGATCATGGACCAATCGGGTGCTAAGCCACGGATCAATGGCTGTTAAGATCGAGGAGAGTATGAACCGTCGGATCACTCTATGTCGGGAACATATCGTGACCGTCGGATTTCCTAACTACAAATGCATACTAAAGAAACACACTTTTACCTAATGACATATTAGACCAAGTAGATCTTAACTAACTCCTACGTGTCTAAATATCCTAACAAAGTAGGTATGCCTCACCCAAGACAGGACTAAGACTCCTATGCTAAATATCAGAGGAAAAAAAATCAGTTATAAGGGCCCTCATGGGCTTAACAACTAGTTGGTCAGATCCCCCCGGAGAGGTAATCCTCCATAAACAATGTGTGTTGTTCGACCCTAATCTCACCCAAGGAACCTGCAAAATAACCCCTGCAAGTAACCTATGTGGTACCTAAGTCAAGAAACTAAGCAACCACCATATAACCGATGCAGAGACAAATAGACATAAGTCAGGTCTGCCGTATGGGCAGGGTAGCAAAGCCTGAAACCTTTAAAGCACCAGCTCTCATAGAGGTAAGGGCACCAAAAAGATCCCCATATACGAATAGATCCCCATAAATTTATCTGATGCTAAGAAGGTATCGGGGGGATATCCCTTCAGCCAAACTCGTGTGACCTCGTGCTTAACTCCAGTGTAAATGAAGCCTCATGATATTATCTATTATACAATGGATTTCTCTACTCCCTTAGTCAGACATATATGTTCATTTAATAGCCTTCGATAATTTTCCTCACAAAATCCTATTCCAAGGCTCTAAATACTAAGCTATTTTGTGCACCCTAGAAAAATAAAATCGTTACTAATCAATTTTTAATTATAGCGTTATTTTTAATGGGCTTGCTTACTCAAAAGGTGTGGTCGTGAAACTAGTGATGTTATGACTCAACAAGTAAAATAAATGAATATGAATACAATGTGAAGTCCTAACTTTGATTTCTAATAAATGATATGCTTTTCAAAATGCAATTCTCAATTCAATCTCGCAATTCTAAATAAAAATGCAACCTTTCTTTACATGCAGTAAGATTAATGATAAAAAATTAAAAGATTAAAATGCCAACAATGTAAAATGCCTAATATGTTTGTATTTTCAATATAAGAGAATGAAAATGTAAGGATTGAACAACATCTTGATATAAAGACTCTACTATGTGTAAACATAGACAAACCAAGTAGGATATCAAGAAGAAAAACACCCATCTTAAGATGCGAGGACAATCAAATGAAAAAGATGATGAGAAAGCCACCGACCAAAAATTAAACCAAATAAAGGTTTCCTGTCATTCCACAGACACTTAACAATTACCACAGAAACCCAAGAAGACTCAACAATCATCAAAACCTACCCATCAACCATCAAACCCAACAACCAAGCAACAAAGGTTGATGTATGCGACTGTTCAAGGGAAAAGAGCATATGTACGCTTCTAGCAGAAGAACAACATGTGTATATACACGACTGTCAAGAAAAAACTCGTGTATATGTGTCAAAACACAGCCAAGCTAAGGGGAAGGCTAAGAAACTTAGACTCAAAGTGAATAGAGGTTGTCAAACAATCATATGACCAGAAACTCAATATAAATGAGAGAAATCTAAGGAGAAAAACACTCCAAACCCCGAAAAAGAAGATTTTATCCCGAGTATGGTTGCCAATTCTGTTACGAGGAAAATCTCTTTATGGATAGGGATAAACCACAACAAACGGAAATGACTGCAGAAATAAACTCTAATATCAAGTATGCTATATAATTAAATATGCTAGCAAGACAATATAAATGGCCTACCTCGTACAGACCTTCGATGAAGTCCACTGTTAAGCACTTGACCCAAATAAATCTACCTGCAACTAGTCCTCAACAACCAAGAAACGAAAGCATATGGTAATAATAGATAATGTTAGGACATTCGATACCATAATCCATATATATTCATAACAAATACACCCATGGAATAACAATTCAAATATTCGCAACATATTAATTGGACGAGAAAAGAGTATTATTATTAAGATCTAATCAACATAAGTGAAAGAGTTACAAACTTCCATGTCAACACGATTCAAAACCGAGAAAACAAGTTCCTTCCAACTGGGCCTCCACCACTTCAATCTTCCACCAAATGAAAGCCCATATAAAAACCTAGAAGTGGAGTAATGGGGACCCATTTGGAAGAAGTAGTTGCTCATTACAATTTGTATTGACTTTGCATACATGGCTTCCAATTTGAATTACACCATAGATCCATGTGAAAATATACCAAAAAATTGTCCATGGCCATGAATAGAAAATACAAAGGTGGCTACATGCCAAAGGTTGTCATAGTTACGAACAAGGCCCAATAAAACAAGTCAACCGATCATTGAGGTATACCATTAACAATCACACGACAACCTACCGATGATGAAAGTAGGTATCAAGGCACTGAGTACATTATTACAAGTGGGAATAAATGATTCGGGGTAGAACACTTGAAGAATCCATCGATGAAGAGACATTGATGTATTCCCAACTGTTGATGGCGAGAGAACTTTCCACTAATGATTGGAAGCATCTAGGTACTCATAGGACTTTAGGTCTCGTCTCCATAATAGATGAGTTGAAGTTGATAGGAGGAGACCCACTGAAAGGAGATAATTAAGGCATCTCTCATCATTTAGTGCAAGGCCTTAAAATCACTAGAAGATCTTAACATGGCTGGATTTTTTGGCCAGCCCTCATCGAGGAGTATCGCCCAACATCAACCAACCCTCATCGATTTTAACATAAGAGGATCTTAACATGACTGGATATTTTTGACATCCAATATCAATAAACATATATATATATATATATATATATATATATATATATATATTAAATATAAAATTCCAATATTATATGTTTGAAAAATATAAAAAATTATATATAAATTAAGCTATCTTGTCCACGCTAATCGATAGATCTCTACATTATTATTTTTGTTTTATCTAGTTGACAAAACGAAACAGCCGACGAAAGATGGTGAAATGATCCCCACACACATTCATTCATATATATAGAGAGAGTAATATTGTAAGATAAAATAGGTCAATATCATATGCGTAAGTAGAGTCTCGTTCAGACGCAAAACTGTTCTTCCGATATAAATAGTTTCAGATTTCTTGAATAAATAGAAGATACAACGTTTCAGATCTCAGATATGGCAGACATGCAAAGCCATAACATAATGGCATTGGCGAGGCGAACATGGGCTTTCCTGCTGCGCGCGTTTCTTGTCATCTTTCTGGGTGTTGTCCTCGCCTTTACTTTGTTTTCTGTTTATCTATTATCATATTCCATTCTGGCGGGCTATATTCATCTCTTTCTTGATCTTCATATAATCATTTTATTGTCGATTTCAGTCTCTGCGTTTAGTCATTTGTTGGTAGCGTATCTGCACAGAGATTTAATTGTGAGCTTCCTCGGGTGCCGGGTGGATGATGTTGGAGTTTATATGGATATGGGAGATACAACAGTACAAGATTTTATCGTGGACATCCCAAATTCAACATATTCTTCTGCACTCGATGTCCATTGGTTTGGTGATCCATAAATATACTGACATCCCAATGCATAATGAAACGGAATGCAATTAATGGGAGATGAATTTTTTATTTTCTATTTTAAATATTTTTCAATAATTTTATTAATTATATAACATTTTTTCACGCTCATGTTATTGGCATGTCTAACCAATTTTAGACACCGTTGTATGTCATTGCCATCCCTTACCAATTTTGTTATTGGCATGCCTAACCAATTTTACTCACCTCTGTATGTCATTGCCATGCCTAACCAATTTTGAATGATAATTAGGAATATGAAAGTATATATAGTTTTTTTATAATAAATTTGATTTTAATGATAAATAAATTATGCACTTACTTTTATGAAAATATGAAAATAACAGTGCAAGTTATTTTTGGTATTCATTATATCCTAAATATATGGAAGTTGTTTTTTAGTTGGTATTTCATGCTTTAAATATTTCTTAATCTAAATTTTAGACTAGAATCTATCAAATAGTTAAAAGTAATCAAATTTATTAATTTAGGAAGATGTTGCAGAATTATTTATTTTTAATTTGATTTTGCTTTGTTATCATGTAAAACTAAGTAACAAAATCATCAAATATTTAAATTTTTTCTATGTTATATTCTTATTATCACTTTTAATCCAATAATTTACTTATTTTATGAAAGTAAATGTGATATATATATATATATATATATATATATATATATATAT
>ML779977.1:292338-323040 GCA_009831015.1 Picea engelmannii
CCATTCCACAGTCATGTTGTCCTCGAAATCAATACTCTCTCGCACACACGGGGAGAATGGCCGGACAAAGGCTGGTTGGGTTTGCAGAGGACTTCTCATATGCTGAACAAGTTCCCAAGAATAGTAGCTTTACTTCCATTCCACAGTCACATTGTCCTCAAAATCAATTCTCTCTCTTAGACGAGGGGATCGGCACTGGTACTGGAGAATCTGCACAGTACACTTCATATCCCCGACAACAAACTGTTATACAGCCAAATTTAATCAACTTTCCGTCATGAATGCAGGAGGACCAATCGCAGCAAATGATAGATTGATTATGGAGGCAAGCAGATTTGAACCGCAGGGACAAATGGGCAGCTTGCAGAGTAGTCCATATTTAAATCCTGAGCATGAATACGCTGGGAGCAGAAGTGCTATGGCCCGACCATGGACAATGACCGGTTGAATCTGCAGAGGATTTGGCATATGCTGAACAAGTATCGAAACCCAATAGCACTAGTTTCACTTCAATTCCACAGCCATATTATCCTCGAAATCAATGGTCTCTACCAGACGAGGGGATAATGGCCGGAGAAAGGTTGGTTGGGCCTGCAGAGGGCTTCTCATATTATGAACAAGTATGGAATCCTAAGAGTACTAGCTTCACTTCAATTCCAGTCATATTGTTCCACGGGAGCACCGATATATTTGAAGAATGCGGCAGCCTGCACACAGTATCGTGAACAATTACAACAATTCCACGTCAATGAATTCGCCATATATTGAACAACATCTGTGCTATCAAGGCCTGGGAGGCTGTGCTATGGGAGAAGGGCCCACAAGTACACAGCACCTTCAATATCTGGGAGTCGGCTCTCACGATGAATACAGAGATGGTTATTCATATCAAAACCCTAGTGATTAGAATTATGTAATTGCTTTATGAAAATCCTAGTGATTAGAATTATAACTAGAATTATAACTAAGTTTAATTTTCAATAGTGATTAGAACTAGCACAGCCGTGAGTACTCACGGCTGCTGAATGCCGAAAGGCTTATGGCTGGCTTGTTTATCGAAGGAATGACGGCTGGATTAACCGAAGCTTCTTAATCGGGCCAAACTCATCCGTCCAGCTTCTTAATCAGTGTTATTATTTCTTAATCACTGAAAGTGGCAATTTGGTGATGAGCAAGTAATTTTTTAATCTTATTTAGTAAATGTGAAAAAGTAATCACATAAACGTACGCCTTTATAAATGAGCCGAAGTTAATTTATCAAAATCTCATCCATTGATTAGAGAGGACGAGGAAGAATATGCCAGCATCTTCAATTGCCAACCCTAAGATTGAAATTTATGATTAAAAAGTGATTAATTGTGCCCATTGTCAATAGGTATGCGTAATTATGTAATTGCTTTATCAAAACAAACATAATATAATTTTATGTTATTAATTGGAAAGGTTTTTGATAATAGGCACATTTAATAGGTTTTTAGTGTTTAATCAGTTTTGTATGAACAAGATTAAATATTGATGGAATATTCTTAATTGTCCCAATAAATCAATGGTTGTGATTTCAACCACTAACTTCTGTTTACATGTTTTATTTTTTACTTTTACTTGATCATATTTAAAATTTACTATGATGACTAGCTGATTACCAGTAATTAACAAAGATTAAAATTTTGTTATAGAGTGGAGATATGGAAATATGAAATGTAACCATTTATAACCCTGTGCAACAGTGTAAAATGACTTTGCAGCTCTGCATTTTTAATTGTTGGCTGTGGATTTAACTGGTGCGTTAGATTATTTAACAGATAGTAGATTTAGATTTAAAAATAATAATGGTGATTTTTAATTGTTGGCTATGCGTTTAACTGGTGCCGCACCATGGGTGAGTGGGGCGCCTTACTTAAGAGTTGTGGGTATCGATTTAGATTTTAAAAAACATTTTTAATACTTGGCTATGCATTTAATTGGTGCGTTCGATTATTTAATTGGTGCGTTACATTATTTAGCAGATAGTAGCTCGTGCCGCACCATGGGTGAGTGGGGCGACTTCCAGCTTACTTATGAGCTGTGGGTGTCCATATTTTTTACATGCTGGCTGTGCAACACTTTTACTTGCATGTCACAACCTACCTATTGTGGAGCGTCGTTTGGAGTTGGAGCGCGTAGGTTTTTAGCTGTGGAGAGTCGTTTGGAGGTGGAGCATTTTTTAGCTGTGGAGCGTCATTTGGAGGTGGAGCACCGTAGGATTTTAATGGGGGTGTTGCATATTTATTTTACTTTGAAATTATATATATTCAAGCTTGTATATCAGACTATTCAAACCTGCGTATCAAGCTTTAGATAAGGATTTTACATGGTTCATGATTAGTTTAAATATAAATTTTTAGTTTGCAGTTTTCTAATTTTCGTATTCTTGATGCTTCCAGGAGTTTACATTGTTGATGATTTATTTAAGTATGCAGTTTTACTTTATTCAGTAAATAATCTATACGCTCAAGCATGCTTCTTCTAGCACAACAACGATAGATTATATGTGCACACAATCGAATCCTCTTCGGCTCTAAAATTTTCTATTGAGTACCACTAATTTATCAGAACTAGAAAGTCGAACCAGTGCTTAAAAATATTTATCCTAATGATCTGACTATTAATTGCAGGTGTGATCGTATACTCTCGGGGGTTGAAGCAGCTTTCGTATTCGAGGGGGGAATGCAGGATTTCTATCGCGTCCCAACATACCTTCTCAAATGGAGAGAGCTTAATCTGAACCGCAACAGGAGGGAGCACTATCAAAGATCCATATTCAACCTGGATTTATTGCGTACCTGTTGCCAATCTCAGATCCTGGCTTGGAACTCGCCGCTGGAAATCTGAGGCATTAAGCCATAAGGAAATGTCTTCGTTGGAATTGTTTCCGTAATCACTGTTCCTCTTTCGGTTCAAGCCCTAGAGCTACCAAAAGTAAAATAACATTAACTTTTGCAATCTGCCCAACATTCAATGTATTTTTATACTTTTGGTTGAACCACCAGTAATTTTTTCTTATCTAAAAAGAGTATATTTTCTTATGAGTACCTGTAAAAGAGTATATGATTACTTTAAGTCTGTGTGTATCTTAGCTGCATGCAACATCTTATTGTATATTTAAGTAGATCCAAAGTGGGTCGTCTAAGTAAAAGTGGTGTAAATGGTGTTTTTAAGAAAAATCCATAAATTTCTTCTTCTTTATTAAGTTATTTTTTTTTTTAAATAGAAAATTCAATAAATTTTGTGATCATTATCGCTTAATGTAAAGAAACATGTTAGGTTAAAAAAATAATTTTAATGTTTTTTTTTTTAATTTGGTCGAAATCTCTATTAAAATGTCATATTTTTAATTTGATCAAAATTTTATAATAATTGGAATTGCAGATATCATAATTAAAAAATGTTAAATTAATTAATTTATTTGAAAATATAATTTCAATAATATAAAAATTATAATATTATATCATCAAAAATTATAATATCATAACATATTATATTAACTAAACATGGATGTGGATAAAAGTACAACTTGCTTTCTTAAAATTATATCATTTTTAATTAATATGAGAGGAAATTCCATTTTGTAACATATTTTAAAAATTAAAAACATGAAAGAATAATCACTCACCATTGGTGAAAAGGTAGATGAAGATCTGGTTGTTATAGCAAGTGTTTTATCCTTTTTTGAAATATTTATAGACATTGAATAGCATATTAAAATTTATTGATATTATTTTTAAACTCTTAGTGTAATAAATTTCTTCAAAATAAAAAATTATAGTAATTTCAAAATAACATTATAATAGTTTCAAAATGACAATGGTAATGGATCTTAAGAGTACGCTTTAACTTGGAGGTAGATAAAGATCTTATTGTTATCGTTATCATTTTTTGAAAGTTTTATAAACATCTAATATCATATTAAAATCTATTAATATTATTTTCAAAAAATTACTATAACAATTACTTTTATTATTAAAAACTACATAATATTATGTATATATACATATAATTGACTACAATTATTGTCTAATAAAAATAAATATTAATTATTTGATTACAACATTAGTATTAATTATTTATTTACATTATTTTATATTTTAAACTAAATACTAATAACAATATATTAAAAAAAATTTTTTTATAAAAAACATTTTTTTATATAATTATTTATATAAAAAAACATTGTATTATATTTTACTAAAATTATTATTATATTATTATATTATATAAAAAAACAATATCAATATTAATTATTAATAATTGATTACTATTATATTAATAAAATCACTTTATTATATCTAAAAAACCACCTTATATTTTTTATTTGATTAGGAAAGACATTAATATTTGATTATATTTATTATATAAAAAAACACATTATTACATAAAGAAAAAAACAATATATTTATTATTTGGTTACAAAATTGTTTAATACATAACATCAAGAAAAAGATAATATCATATATTATATATAAGAAAAAAATATTATATAATTATTTGATTGCATTTATTGTATCAATAAATGAACACATTATATGTAAAAAAAAAATATATATAACAATTTTTGGATACATTTATTATATAAAGAAAAATATCATATCAATTTTATTTATTAATATTAATTATTTGATTAAGAAAAATACAATATTAATATTATTTATTTGATTACATTTATTATATCAAGAAAGCTAACAATATATTAATACTAACAATATATTAAGAAAGATAACATCTTTTATTCTTGTTGAATTTAAGATATATATATATATATATATATATATATATATATATATATATATATATATCTTTTTGAAAGATTCTATCATAAAAAAATTATTTCCATGAAATTTTTATTTCATTATAAAATATAAAAATAAAATAATATATACAAATAAAACACCATGACATGAAATAAACTGTCATCTTAGGGAGGGATAGATTTTATAGTTCAAGATCATCTGTTATCAATATCCTTAAAAAAAGTATGATTCTAAGTTTCATTCCATGTAATATATCACATCAGTTCAAGGTTGCTATATTTTTCACAACTATGTGATATATCGCATGAGTTCAAAGTTTCTATACTTTTCACAAAGAAAACAATGTTAATTCTTTTTTAAAAGCTTCACCGAAGCTTACTTTTTGTAATGTGTGGGACACAAACCAACCTTTTCATGTGATGAACATGCCACCGACGTTTCAATATGAAGAAGAAAACAAGATGTTACAACGTGATGAACATAGTAATGTTGTGTTGTGTTGAACATACTAACAATAGATAATGACGAACATAGTAACGTTGCAGTCTAACGAACATAATAACATTGCAATATGATGAACATAAATTGACATCGTAATGTGATGAACATAGGCATGTCGTTGTAACATAAAAAAACATTGCACTCGAGTGCACACCATCCTATCATTGCAATGCGATGAACATTTCCTCATGTTGCAATGTGACACACTTATTCTAACGTCGCAATGTGACAAACAATTCCAAACATCGCAATGTGTCAAACAAGTTTAGTTATGTATCTACCAAACATATTAACGTCACAATGTGATGAAGTAATAATGTTGCAATGTGATGAACATGTTAGAGTCGCAATGTGATGAACATAGTAACATTGCAATCTACCAAACATAGTAATGTCACAATGTGACGAACATTGGCATGTCGTCGCTATGTGGATAGTAACGTCACAGTGCAACGAACATAAACAAAGGTTGCAATGTGTCCCACATCACCCTGTCATTGTAATATGATGAACATTTCCTTGCATTTCAATGTGATGTACATATCCTGACGTCACAATGTGACAAAACTTTCAAACGTTGCAATGTGATGATGATATACATACCTCATAATGTGACAAACATTTCCAAAAGTCATAATGTCTAGAACATATATGGATGTGGATAGGCATGTCATCACATTGTGTCTCACATCATCTTATCATCACAATGTGATGAACATTTCATGATGTTGCATTACGACACACTTATTGAAATGTCGCAATGTGACACAAATTTTCAAATGTTGCAATGTGTTGAACACAGTAATGTTGAAATATACCAAACATAGTAAAGTCACACTGTTACAAACACATAACATTTCAATGTGATGAAAAAATAGTGTTTTAATATGACGAACATAGTAACGTCACAATGTTATGAACATAGTAACATTGTAATCTACGAAACATAGTAGCGTCACAATCTGACAGAAATAGGCATGTTGTCACAATGTGGATAGTAGTGTTTCAATGTGTCAAATATAAATACATGTCGCAATGTGTCCCACATCACCCTATCGTCGCAATATGACAAACATTTCCTCACATTGCAATGTGACGCACATATCGTGATGTCGCAATGTGACAAACACTCCCGAACATCGCAATGTGTCGATCATAGTAAATTGGCAATGTACAAAACATCACAATGCCGCAAAGTGACAAACATTTCCAAATGTCGTAATGTGTCGAACATAGTAATGTTGCCATCTACCATGCATAGTAACATCACAATGTGACCAACATATACAAACTCCCCAATGTGACAAGCATTTCCGAAGATTGTAATGTGTCGAACATAGTAACAATGCAATCTACCAAACATAGTAACACTGAAATGCAACGAACATAAATGGATGTCACATTGTGACAAACATATACACACGTCACAATGTGACCAACAATTATGAACATCGCAATCATAATTTTATGATCCTAACCTAAGGATGTCAAGTGACGAACAAAAGATAATGTCACAATGTGATGAACAAAAGCTTATGTCGACATGTGATGAACAAAAAATTATGTTGGGATGTGACGAACAAAACATGATGTCACAATTTGACGAACAAAATATGATCATCATTGCAATGCAATAGTGCCATAGTAAACTATGGTGAACATAATCAACATGGCCCACCATAATGAGATCCACATGGTCAAAGAAGGTTATCCATGGGCATGTTCAACCATAATTTTTTTTATTTTTTTTTGAAGGTCATGGCCAAGCCACACCAAATTGGTGTATGAGATCCCCTTGTTTATGGGACAAGGGACCCCCTCCACCCAACGATTTGACTGGTAAAGTCTATGGAGGTATACATACCCTACGCCCCTTTGGATTTGAACTTGTGACCACTTAAGAGGAAACACATGTTCTTAACCATTAGGCCCACTCAGGTTGTATCTCATCAATCATAGTCAAGCATGGTCATGGTAAACCTCACTCAACCATGATGAATGAAAACCATGGGCAACCATAGCCAACCTTTCCTACCCAAACTCAACCAAGGTATACGAAAGTAAACCATGGTCATCATCAACCATACTCAACCACAATCATTTTCAATTAAGGTATTATTGTATTAATACTTAAATAATATATTATTAATGTATTACTACTTTAGTAATCTATTTATTAAGGCATTAATAATTTAAAAATTTATTTATTAATGCATTATTAGTTTATTAATAATTAAACATGTTACATTAATATATTAATATTGTACTAATGTATTTATTAATTAAGTAAATACTATATAATTAAGTAATACTTATTAATTAAGTAAATCATATATAAAAGTATTACTTAATTAACACATTATATTTTTAAGAAATTAATTAATTAATATTTTTTATTATACATTTATGTAAATTAATACTTCAATTTATATATTATATTAATATAATAATGTATTACTACTTTAGTATAGTATTTATTAAAAATGCTTTAATTTATCAATTAATTAAAATAATACATTACAATATACATCAATGCAATTTATAGTGATGACCTTATGTAACCATGATGATGGTCTACCATAATCAACCACAATCATTTTCAATAAATGTATTATTACTTTAACAATATTTTTTTAATGTATTATTACTTTAATCATGTATTATTAATGTATTTATTTATTATTGTATTAATACTTTAACAATGTATTAGTTAAAAATGTATTAACATATTAATTAATTCATACATTACATTATTAATGTATTGATATTTAATATGTTACATTATGCTCAATGCATTAATACTTTAATTTATATATTACAATAATGTAATAATGTATTCTTAATGTATTTATAGTGTATGTATACATTATACATTAATCTAATAATGTATTACTTCATTAGTGTATTAATACTTTATTAATCTGTTGTTTAATGTATTTAAGGTATTTATTTATATATTTAATGTATTAATTTATTAGTGTATTATTAGATTATCAATGTATTAATTAATTAATTAATGCATTACATTATTTATTTAAGAGTCATTTAATATGTTACATTAGACACTAATGTAAATTAATACTTTTATTTATAAATGTTTATTATATATTGTATTAATGTTACATTACACATCAATGTAATTTATGAGTACTTTAACTTATTAATATATTACACATTAATGTAGTACATTAACATTAAGGCAAGGTATTACTAAATACAATAAATACATTAATACATTACATTATCATTGTATTAATCAATTAATATATTACATTTATACATTAATACTTTAATTTATACATTTTTTATTATATATTATATTAAAAGCTATATATTAAATTAATGTAATTTTAAATTATTATATTAATTAAATGTATTAATATATTAACATTTTTCACATTTCCAAGCTAATGACGTTGATATGCGTTAAAATATTTATAAATATTTAAATAAATTGATGTTGTATTTTAAAGATTTGATTAATGGTAAAAATAGATATGAAAAGAAAAAAATTAAATTTTTATGAAGAGAGTAATTAAAAATAGATTGTAATTTGTGTTATGAGAAATTAAATCATTTAAACATAAAATTAAATTTTATCAAAATTATGTAATTTATGTTAATAGATATTAAAAAATGTAGATATAAAATTAAATTTTATTAATAATTTTATTTAATTCATAATTATGTATATTTATATGATTAAACTTTTGTATATTTTATGTTAAGAAACAAAAAGGGAAGTTCTTGTGATAAGTGGAATAAGTTGCAGGGTGAGAATACTCATTATAACCCCATACTAATTCATTAATAGATTGATTCATTTACTCTTATGGTGTGTAACAGAACATACCAATCATTCTTATATATTAGAAAGATCAAAACATTCATAACAAAGAGATTTTGTTACTCCATTTTATGACAATCAAAAAATAAGTCATATCTCCCTTCACACAACATAAATTCAATCATCAACCTATCATAATTAACAAACAATCAAATGATCAACCCCTTCATGTAGAACTTGGAAGTTTTTATAGAACTTATTCCCTTATATTGGAATATATCAAAACCATATCTTAAATAAATTATCCAACTACATAATTACAATCCATCATCCTTCACTAGAACATAACCATTAAGAGCCACTAAATCAGGACTTCTTCCTCTTTCTTTGGTTTGTCATTGGTTTGACCAAATATCTTCCTTTTCTCCATGTGGAACCATTGTATGTTGATCTACCACATCATTCTACTCCAAAAATTAAGGGGCCACCAAGCCTTAAGTGTAGACGTTGACTTTCCCTTGAATATTTTGTTCAAATTATTCCTTACTCATCATCCAAATGTTGGATCCTTGTTATCTTTGGCCATTCATTCCAAATGATTTATCACCATGTAGGATTCATTTATCAAATGATTACTCTTGTTGCATATCTCAAGTTTACTCATGTAACTAAAATTTCCCCATACAATCCATCCATGAATGTGGGGAAGCATCCGTTAAGTTTTCCCATGACATTTTCTTTGGAAAAAACGAAGTCCCATCCAATCTTGACCTACATTGTAAATGGTTAGACTATTGATCAAGGCCATCTACAATTATGCATTTACCTACTATCCATAACCAACTAGATGATACACTCTACTCATCAATTCATGAAGTCATTTCTATCGTACATGTAATCTATCTCAAGCTCCAAGTATAAAGAATGCATGGTCTATTGCAATTATTTGGAAAAAGAATAAATATAGTCCAAGGTATCAACTACATTTCGATCAGTAAATGGTTCCTCAAGCTAATCATAAACCTATCAGAACTTATATCAAATGTTTTCCATTCATAATCACACTTGCTTCATATATTTCTCCAGAGGAATTCGTACACATTTTCGAATATTTATCAATTGTGATCTCATCCACCTTAAGATATAATCATTTTCTAGTTTGATGAAGCTCAACAGACCCTTCGTCAAACCTAACTACCTTATGGGAAACCTCTTCTATGTAATATTGATAATGCATGACATATCCTTGGTCAACTAGATGGAAATATCTAGAGTTCTCTCTTGTAGTCTAGGACGAGAGGATCTTGGAAGACACCATGCTAAGGGATGGTCACTAATTATTAATGGTTCAAAATTTGTCTATGGTGTTTCCTCCAAATTAGTTGTATTATTTATCCTCATGATGAATGGTAGAATTTCCCTTTAGATTCTATGGTAGTATACTAGGCTATTTAAAAATATTCTTGGGATACTTGCATCATAGCCCTACAAAATCCAAATTTCAAGCCATATATTCAAGCATTTCCATTGACAAGAGATTATCCTAAGATGACTTTGGAGACTGTGTGGTCTTCTATTAAGGGGAGGTTTCAAATGTATATAATGGCATAGTACCTTTAGCTTAATCTTGTGGCTAATTCATAAATTGAGGTTGTGTGATCTTATCCACAACAATATCCATTTCTCAATATTCATCTATGTCTTCCTTGTCTCCCAAATAGTGATTAATCCTCACTTTTATGTCCAACCTAAAGAATATGAACAACCTCACCTTTATGTTCAAAAACTGACACATTTCAATGATTTGGATTGGATCATTATATAATTTTTCATTTATCATTGCACTTTCTGGGTGGAAAATTTGAAGGAATTGGCTTAAATGGCTTATTTTAGCAATAAGTCCAAGTTTGTAAAGTAGGGATCTAGAACCTTATTGAACCATTTTGAGGCATCAAACAAAATTTTTGAGGGTCAAAAATTTGCAATACTATATCATAGGCCCTCAAATATATTCTACACACCGATACCTTTCCAATGGTGCAAATATCACCTCAATTGGAGCTTGTATGCATAATTTATTCCTCCTGCAAGTTGACCTATATTGTTGACCACCATGGTGCAAGTGGATACCAAGTCATCCCCCATTACTAACACATGTGGGCCCAACCACAAGTGGACTTTCAAGAATATTATATAAGATCCAAACCTTATCACTAATTGAGGGTTATGGCATGAAAAAATCCTAACCCTATACAATTATTAGTCTATGTTAAATTTGAAGCGACTATGAGGATAAGGGTTCCATTACTTAGCATTGTACTTGTTCCATAATTTAGAAAACATCTAGGAGTGGTATTTTGATAGAATATTAGAGGATCTATGATATTATATAGTAGTTGTTTAGGCCATAGTGTCAAAAGAAACTCCATAGTGAGTGTCCCTTTCTTTGTTCTTCTTTTTCATAGGCCTCACCTTATAGTTGGGTTTTCTCACATATCAGGTTTCGCAGGATACATATTGTGTTCATTTGTGTGGATGGTGTGTTCATTTTCTTATTCTTTATTTTATGTATTTTAGTTGTTTTCATAAATTTGAGAAAATAACCTAGTGCTAAGAAATATGAGATCTAAGGAAATAAACCTACATAAAAAAATATCTTAGTATAATACAATATATGTTGTGACAAACTATTCAAGTGGAATATCCATGGAAATTTACAGATCATATTGGCAATACAATTTTTTTTTAAGGTATTTGTGGAAAGTTGTTGGATCTAGGAATTGACTTAAGAAGGAATATACAAAACCCTAGCCATGGTGGATGAGTCTATTCATAACAATCCTTAGGGTGTAGTGGAAGAGATGTTTGGATAGAAGGGAAAGTAATTGACATCTCTTGCAACATGGCCTCCTCATGGTGGCTCTAGAAAAAACATTCAGAACCTTCAGGGATTTTGGTGGGTTTAAATTCATAAATTGGATTGGATGGGAAATCAGGAGATAGTGAAGACCCAAATAAGGGCTAAAAAAAATATCCCAGGAAAGAGACACCAAGTTCCAATACCATCAATCATTCACAGACTCTGATTAAAATGGAATCCAAAGTGGATATAAAGTCCTATCAAGGTGATATTGATGTTGTTAGGTTGAATCATTAGTTGCAATAGTTAGAAGTGTATTTTAGTGTCCATAATGTAGATGAAGAGAAGATTTTTTTTCCCCAACTAAAACTAGAGGGTCATGCACTAACTTGGTGGGAAAGCCACACATAGACACTTAAGCTAGAGGGTGATCCAACAACAACTGAGTGTAAGGATTTAAAAAAACCCTCTTAAGGTCTCAGTTCTACCTTATTGGGTATGTAGATGAGTGCTCATCTCTTTGTACTTTATTTTCCATAATTAAAGAAAAGAGAGCAAAGCATAGGCCTCACCTTCTAGTTAGGTTTTCTCTCGTATCAAGTTTCCTAAGATACATCTTGTGTTCATTTGTGCAGATGATGTGCTCATTTTTTTATTATTTCTTTGTCATATTTCAGTTATTTTCTTAAATTTAAGGAAATAAGCTAGTGCTAACAAATTTGAGATTTAAGGAAACAAACCTGCATAATAAAATATTTCATTATAGAACAAGATATTTTGTGATGAACTATTCCATTAGAATATCCATGGAAGTTTATAGATCATTCAACCTTGAAATTCATAAAAATAATTTAAGGTCTCCACCAAGAAAGACCTGTCTTTGAGGATATTAAGATCATCCAAGAGAGGCAGCACTCATTCTTTTATGGACAATAGTAATTATTCTTAATATGAAAAACCAAAGTCTAGAATAGTGATAAAACCCACAGGTCCATAACTAAAACCCACAGGTCCATAACTAGACCATGGCCTTAGCTTTGTACGGACAACCATATTTGTTGGAATCAGTTGGACTATAGTGCTAAGAGGTTATAATGTACAAGGGTTCTTCACTGGGCTTATCTTTGTGATGTAATTCTAGATTGAACCTAAACACTATTTCATATAACATCTAAATAACTTAGTATTATCGAGAATATTAATGATGACCATTGCAAATAGTGTCCAATTTGATTCTTTGTAGAGTTGTGAAAGATTGAGAGTAAACTCTAGAATGGTGTGTCTCGATCAAAACTTGAACTAATCCTAGCTCCTTTCTCTCCTTTAACACTTCAAAGCATGTCACCTCTTATTTCTCATTCCCTTGGCTAGTATGATTCACTAAAAAAAAATCTAGGATGATGTATATAACACCATAAGGGGCTTATTTACTAAAACCTCCTAGCCATGAACATGTTTCCTTGTTTAGTGTTTATTTAATTAACAAAATAAAAAAGGAAGGGGAAAGACCCATAATTTTTCTTTATTCATTTATTTTGGTCTAACATATTTTTTTCATCGTTAATTGTGAAATGTCTCTTACTACAATGAAAAATAATGATGTTCTTGCATATCCAAATAAAATCATATCTAAAGATTGTCATTTTTCTTACCATGGGAGAATTTTTTATCATTAGAATATATATTCTTAGAAACTTTTCACACCAACCATGGCTCATGTCATGTACCTACGATAATATGTTCCCATTATGGTTGACGTTGTTAACCCCAAGGTAGTTTGCATAAAAAATAGAAAAATTTAGAAGAAAACATCTCATAAATAAAAGTAGACCCAATGATGTTAGCATTACCATAGGCTTACATTAGCTTCTTTAGTATATACGTGTACCAATTAGCTTGTTTAGTATATACGTGTACCAATTAGATTGAACCATTGTATGCAACCTTTAGCCACGTATATTGTGTATTTTCCTTTGATGTATGTTCTCATAGTTTGGCATGCCAACAATTGACATGTAACCATAGCCCTCTCATCAATGATCCACTAATTTTCAGTTCCACGTCTACCCTTCGAAATTCTATACCGCTCATACAAGAAAAGCTATCATTTCTTACAACCATGTTTCCCCATGTTTTAAACATCTTTATTATAAAGCTAAAATAAATCTATATTAATTTATTTTAATATTATATATAATTTTATTATTATGGTGTTATTGTTTTTTAAACATCTTTATAAACTTCAATTTTTCTTAATTTAATAACATTGGACGGGTTTAAAATATACATGAACTTAAGTGCTCTTCATGTCATTATCAACAAATTAAATACAAAATTAAAATAAGAAATGGCCAAAAAAAAACTTGTTAAATGCATCAACTTGGTTCTCCTAATCTATCTATTTAATTAAACATATAACCATTTAACTAACCACATTATGATTTATATTTATCCATTCCATTTTCTTCTTTAAATTAACCCGTTCTTCTTAATTCTATATATATAGTTATATAACTTATAGAAAACTTATTAAATGACAGAGAAAGATTCAAGCGGCAAATCCTGCGACCACGAATATCTTGTAAAATGGATGGTTGAGAGCTAATATGGTGAGATTAGATGGGAACAATGAGATGAATATGTGGAAGTATTAATTAAAATTCATTTGAAAATCAAAGAGGAAGTTGTTAGAATAATATGGTTTAAAAATCTTCCATTACTACATTTGATACAAAATTGACGTTGTTTTTTATTACATTGATTACAATAATTAATTAATTGTGGTGTTGCGAATTTTTAGAAACTATGTAAAATCACACTTGTTTTTCATTCTTTCTTGTTATTGATAGATATCAATATTTTAAGCATTTTCTATGACCTCAAAATTTTTGTTCTTGTATATCAAAACATATGGCCTCTATCATGAGGTCAAATGACCATTAACATATTTTTTTTTTTTTGGACTAGAGGAATCGACAATGACGCCCATCTCGTACTCGTGTGACATGGGGTTGATTCTAGTAGCTACCACTATAACCGCTAGGCGCGACCAGGTGGGGGCACAACCTTCACACAGGTTTTGTCAAGGCTTGAACCGATGACTTGCTTAACAGCCTATACACCTTAGCAGAATGTGCAGTTGCCAATCGATCAACACCCCTTCTCCTGACCATTAACATATTCATGGAATAGTCAATAAATTTGATTGTCAATATATGTCAAATTAACATTGGTGCACTAAATGATTTTTTGGCTCTTGCATGTCAAAAAATATGACCTATATCATGAGGTCAAATGGCCATTAACATATTTTTGACATAGTCAATACATTTGATTGTCTATATATGTCAAATTATTAATGGTGCACTAATGTTTTTGTAAAAAATATCGAAACTTAGATATATTGATCTAAAATGCATTTGAACCAACAAACAGGTGTAAGACTCAATACCTACAATGTAATTCATCAATTAAAGAAGGTTAAGAAAACTTTTCAGGACAATGTAAATCTAAAAATTTAATAAGATAGAAGTGAGAAGGAAAAATGGAGTAATTAAAAGATTTAAAAAATATAAGAGAAAAGGTTGATGAATGGAAAATGAAGGGGCATGGTTGTTGGCCTTCCCCTTACTCCCCCAACTTTCCCTATCTCCTCTTTATACTTCATTCTCAGTATGGAAAGAAGAGGAAGAGGCGTAGAAGCCAAGAGAATTGTACCAGAGATCGCCAAAATGAAATACTAAGCTCCCATTCGAGGTCAGTTCTCCTATTTATGTTTCCAATGTAAAATTTTTGAGTTCTTGGTGATTGAATTTGTTCGATTTCATTGTTTTCATGTAGGGTTATCTATGTAATATTCTTTTTGTTTATTCGTGGTTAATTGTTTCTATTAGTTTCATTATTGGTCAAGCATGAAAGTCCCAAATTGGAATTATGTTAATGATCCTCAGAAAAAATTTACATTGTCACTTTTATGAATGATAACAACTCCGAGATACCCACCATTCATCCCACTCTGCACAAAGATCAATGGATCTCAATATTTTCATAGTCCAATTATCTAGAGAATTTCTAAATTAGTTTAATCCAGTTGTTGGGAAAATTTCTCACTCCTCTAGACTGTTACTCTCTCCCAATGTTGAATTTCTCTTTCCTTGGTCAAATTAGCAATTTCCTTGATGGATTCACTGCTACCCTTGAAACTATCCCTCACCCATATGCAATACATAACACGCATAGTAGTAGAGATAAGCGTTCTCTCTTGCTAGGCTATGAAATTAGTTTCTAGGAAATTCATTAATTATAACACTATTAAAATTTGGTGTTGTGGCTATTAATACAAAAGAGGAATCAAATATGACAACCGATGTGTTTTACTGGTGAGTATTTTTATCACAGAATATTACACCCTAGTCAAAATCCTTCACAAGGTTCAAAATGAGTGGAACATTAGAAGTGTTACCACTATCATCTAGGCAACAACTTCCCTTGTTTTAGTGATGGATACATCCCACACAGGGGAGGCTTCCCTAGTAGCTTCAAGGATTCCTAAGGAAAGACATAATCATGTATAAGGAACATCATATAGCTATCGAATTTACCATCAATTAGGTATACTTAGGAAGTCATGGATTAGGTGGTTATTCAAGGTAAAATTTAGATATGGGTTTGATGTGATTTAAGGCTAAGTTAAGGGGGTTTATCAAGTTATTATTCCATATAAAACAATCCCCAAACACTACAAATCTAAAAAAATTCCAATGGCTATTATAAGATTTGTGTAAAAGATGAAACATTACAACCCTAAATAAGTTATAAAAACAATAAATTTTATCTCTTTAAACAAGATGCAAACTAGTAGAAATTAGGGACAAAATAATGGATAGATTTAGGATTTATTTCACTTGTAAAATATAAAATTTAACATGTATATGAAAACTAGTAAAAGAAATATGTCTAGTTCTAAATATGCATCAAAATGTAGTAACAAGGATAATTTATGTAGTAAACGTGGTTTTTAGGTTAATTACATGCACAAAACCAACATGTCTAGGGAATTAGCTTGACGAAAATTTATGTAAGTTGTCACAAAACCCTAAATTTACCCTAAAACATAAAATAAAAGGTGAAATTTTAGAATTGGGATTGACAATATGGGAGAAGACTAGTCCCTGCTACTTTTTTGGGGAATATGGGGTCAACTAAGTGATGTAGGAGCACTTTGCCTCCAAACTCAATCTCTATGACTAGACCTAGTGGTCTTTGATTTTACCAAGGGAGTGGGTTCCCTAATTTAAACTTATGGTTATTGCTTATGTTTTAACTAAATTTTGGAAGTCTTGTGTGAGATAGAGTTTGTTGAGTTGATATTGATAATATGTAATCGAATATACCATGTTAAGAGGATATCGAGAGTTATAGGAATATAGAGAGATATTAGGGTTACATATCAAGGAGAGGAATGAGGATCTAAGAGATCTCGGGAAATATTTAAGGATCTGACCTAATTGGAAGTTTAGATTACTTCTTGTATTGTTGTAAGCCTACGAGAATGAAAAAGGAGGCCAATTTAGATAGAGTGAATGAGAGAGGAGTGTGTGTGTGTGTGTGTAAGAGGTCAAGTGTGTCCAACATGCCAATTAATTGTAAATTAGGCCAAACAGGGCCTTTGGAGTACAAACGTTCTGCATATGGGGCCCAATGTTCCATGCTAGGAGAACAATGTCACCCTAGAAGGACATGACATCTCTCTTTGAGATGATTTTATGGCCCATTTTAGCAGTAAGTCCCAGTTTGTAAATTTGGGGTCTAGAACCTTCCTAAACCATTTTGATGCATGAAACAAAAATTTTTGGGGGTCAAAAATTTGTGATAATCATAGGCCCTTCAATCTATTCTACACACTGATACCTTTCCAATGGTGAAAATATCACCTCAATTGGAGCTTGTATGCAGAAGTTATTCCTACTGCAAGTTGGCCTAAATTGTTGGACACCATGGTGCTACTCAATACCAAGTCATTCCCCATTACTAACTTACACATACCCCCTACCTCTACCTCGACAGGTTCTGTTGACCTCTCGGTCTAAGGATCGTTCTTCAGACTCTTGATGAGCCAAAATGACTCTTTGGGTCCCCTGCAGGAACCTTCGATCACAAAAACCACAGGTCCTTCAACGAAAAACCCCGCCTGTGCGCTCTAGCACTAGGCGTGATCCTTCGCCCACATGACCACGATGCTATGGCTTGGTCCATGCCAAAAGGCGTTATCACGAATCGAGACTTCATGAGTATTGGTGTGATACAAACGCAAAACCGCAAATCCATGAAGCCTCGAAACCCGAAGTGGGGCCTCTCCCCAAGACCAGATCTGAGGGTCCTGTGATATCATCGATTGATGGCCATGATTGCATCACTATTTCACATTTTAGGAATTCTGTTGTGAGTCCCTTTGACTCTTTTGAATCCCTAAACTCTGAACCTATGAAGTTCACTCACGCAGATCAATTATCACCCTTCTCTCACGATCTGCGGTTCAAATTGTATCGTGAGTTGACATCTCGTGAGTTCTTAGAACTCCTCCCGTTGACTTGCTCTATGTCGCGATTCAGCAAAAATCCAAACTCTCACCACATGTCCTCTTTATGGATGACTAGGATCAAATCGTCTCCCATCTAATCAAGTGTTTTCTCTTGTATTCAATTATGTTTTCTCGATGCCCAAAACCCTGAATTGTACCCACATTGAATAAACGGTTCACAGGTCTTTCTATCCAACGGCCTAGAGTCAATCTGGATTTCTCATATCGGGGATTTGAAAGCCAAGGTAGAACCTTGTTTTCCCAACTTGTGATCCCAGGTATCCCGAAACGAACTAACGTTCCATATTGACGACCCACAGTTTGTCTCTATCCAATGGTTGTGATTGAATTCACGATTTCGTGATTCAGGAGTTTTAACAATGCCTCCTTACAAATATCTGAGTGACCAAATCTTCAAACGCTTGGATCTACTGCCACCTGTCCTCTGAGTTGATGGAAAATTATGATCTAATCGAAACTTTGATGAGTCCATTCTCCTCTACATACACAAGGTTAAACCTCGTGTGCCTCCTTCTGGATCTGACAACTATGAGTCCTCTATGCTCAGATCTGGCAGCCCAGATTTGATCTTCTCTATACGCATTCCTCCTGTGTCTGGACGTGGATTCAATGGTACAGATATTCTCTCCCGGTGTCAATCCAATGGTAGTTTTTATTATCCTCTTGAGCTTTGTCTCAGGCTTGGACTTCAAAGTGACTCAACCTATTGTTCATATTTGTTATAACTCTATGTGCAAAGGCACTATTGTTCCTGAGCTTAGGTGATGAATCTCAACCTCGACCCTTCGCACAATTGTGCTCCATGTGAAACTTCATGCTACTCCTCCTGAGATTCTTCGAACTTGAAACAAGTTTACTCTGTTCTTTCTCCTTGCCCTTGATTAGCCTTCAGATGGCGGTCATTCAACACCTTCACCTAAGTGTTGGCCTGCTGCAATCCTTGCACAGGCCTTTGCCCTCCCTAAGCTTCAACTGATATGACCTCAAAGGTCTATGTCTCTTCTATCCCTCGAAGAGTTGAAAGTTCCCTCTTGGCAACTCCTGCTCAGGCACACCTTGCTAAGCCTACAAATTATTTAGCAAGTTTGTGAGTGTCTTCTCCTAGACACTTCTCTTATCTACGAACTTGAAACAGAGTCCTTCTCATGTAATATTTGCATTTTCTCGATGCCCGCCTGGAAAAGCTTCACATAATCTTCAATAATTATGTCTCCTCTCTGTGCCTTCCTATGCACAGTCTTGCCTCCAAGGTATTCAGTAACCTTGAGGCTTCTCCCTTGATTTAATAATTCCTCTGGTGCACCCTCCTAGCACATTCTCACCTGAATCCGACACAGAATTCAGATGTTCACTCTTTTCACTGGCTCATTGAGTTCTCAACGCTATGTTATGCAACCCCTCGCATTCGGCCACTAAGAACCCATAGTGAAATCAAAGAAATGACAGACAACAAATTTATGTCTATCCCTGCAGATAGAAACCTAACACACATCTACAACATAAATGAACACACACACGACATCCATTAAAATACACAAAGAATCATATGCAGTAAAAACTGCTCTTTTCTCATTAACATAAATATTTGATTACAATGTGTACAAACCTCGGACTGCTACAAAGTCTCGGCTCTCTCTTTTATTCCTATCCTCTATTCTACTACCACTACTACTAAATAGAAAACAAGAGATCTTTTTACAAAAGTGGGCTCCTCAAGATCTTTCCTCCATCTAACCTACTCTCATTGTTTACAATGAATTACATTAAATGGTTGTCTAGTCCGAATCAGATCTAGATCTCAACCTGTCAACCATTAAAGGCAACTTTATCTACATCCTACACAAAATCATGGCTTGGATCTACCATCCTTACAATCATTTAATTCATTTAATTTCAATTTTAAAATTGAAATCGAGAGGGTTGGTGCCTCTCTTCTCCTTGAATGCGCTCTTTGATGTGCTGGCTAGCTGGAACGTTGGCAGGGTGAAGCAATGCTCCTGCATGATTAACACATGTGGGCCTAGCCACATGTGAACTTTCAAGAATATTATATAAGATCCAAACCTTATCACTAATTGAGGGTTATGGCATGAAAAAACCCTAACCCTATACGTTTATTAGGCTATGTTAAATTTGAAGCCACTATGAGGAGAAGGGTTCCATTACTTAGCATTGCACTTGTTCCATAATTTAGAAAATATCTAGGAGTGGTATTTTGATAGAATATTAGAGGAACTATCATATTATATAGTAGTTGTTTAGGCCATAGTGTCAAAGGAAAATCCATAGCAAGTGTCCCTTTCTTTGTTCTTCTTTTTCATAGGCCTAACCTTATAGTTGGGTTTTCTCACATATTAGGTTTCTTAGGATACATATTGTGTTCATTTGTGTGGATGATGTGTTCATTTTCTTATTCTTTATTTTATGTATTTCAGTTGTTTTCATAAATTTGAGAAATTAGCCTAGTGCTAACAAATCTGATATCTAAATAAATAAACCTACATAAAAAAATATCTTAGTATAATACAAGATCTGTTGTGAAAAACTATTTAAGTGGAATATCCATGGAAATTTACATATCATATTGGTAATAAGGAATTTTTTTAGGGTATTTGTGGAAAGTTGTAGGATGTAGGAATTGACTTAAGAGGAAAGATGCAAAACCCTAGCCATGGGGGATGATTCTATTCATAACAATCCTTAGGGGTGTAGTGGAAGAGATATTTGTATAGAAGAGCAAGTAATTGATATATCTTGCAACATGGACTCCTCATCATGGCTCTAGAAAAAACGTTCATAACTTTCAGGGAGTTTGGTGGGTTTAAATTCATAAATTGGTTTGGATGGGAAATTAGGAGATAGTGAAGACCCAAAAAAGGAGTAAGAAAATTCTCCCAAGAAAGAGAAACCAAGTTCCAATACCATCACTCATTCACACACTCTGATTAAAATGGAAGCGAAAGGGGATATAAAGCCCTATCAAGGTGAGATTGATGTTGTTAGGTTGAATCATTAGTTGTAATAGTTAGAAGTGTATTTTAGTGTCCATAATGTAGATGAAGAGAAGAAGATTTTGTTTTCCCAACTAAAACTAGAAGGTCATGCACTAACTTGGTGGGAAATCCACACATAGACACTTAAGCTAGAGGGTGATCCAACAATAGCTGAGTGTGAGGATTTAAAAAAAACCCTTTAAGGTCTCAGTTTTACCTTATTGGGTATGTAGAACAATGTTCATTTCTTTGTACTTTATTTTCCATAACTAAAGAAAAGAGAGCAGAGCATAGGCCTCACCTTCTAGTTGGGTTTTCTCTCGTATCGTGTTTCCCAAGATACATCTTGTGTTCATTTGTGGAGATGATGTGTTCATTTTTTTATTCTTTCTTTGTCATATTTTAGTTATTTTCATAAATTTAAGGAAATAAGCTAGTGCTAACAAATTTGAGATTTAAGTAAACAAACCTGCATAATAGAATATTTCATTATAACACAAGATTTGTTGTGATGAACTATTCCAGTAGAATATCCATAGAAGTTTGTAGATCATTCAACCTTGAAATTCATCAAAATAATTTAAGGTCTCCAACAAGAAAGACGTGTCTTTAAGGATATTAGGATCATCCAAGAGAGGCACCACTCATTCTTCTATGGACAATAGTAACTATTATGAATGTGAAAAACCAATGTCTAGAATAGGGATAAAACCCACAGCTCCATAACTAGACCATGGCCTTAACTTTGTAAGGACAACCATATTTGGTGGAATCAATGGGACTATAGTGCTAAGAGGTTATGATCTAGAAGGGTAGAAGGGTTCTTCATTGAGATTATCTTTGTGATGTAATTCTAAATTGAACCTAAACACTATTCCATATCACATCTAAATAACTAAGTATTAGTGAGAATATTAATGATGACCATTGCAAGTAATGTCTAGTTTAATTCTTTGTAGAGTTGTGAAAGATTAATAGTAAACTATAGAATGGTGTGTCTAGGTCAAAATCTGAACTAATCCTAGTTCCTTCCTCTCCTTTAACACTTCAAGTCATGTCACCGCTTATTTCTCATTCCATTGGCTAATATGACATTTATTTTGATCTAAAATATATGTTTTCATGATTAATTGTGAAATGTATCTTACTACAATGAAAAATAATAATGTTCTTGCAAATCCAAATAAAATCCTAACTAAAGATTGTCATTTTTCTTACCATTGGGAGAATGCTTTATCATTAGAATATATATTCTTAGAAACTTTGCACACCAACCATGGCTCATGTCATGTACCTACCATAATATGTTCCCATTATGGTTGAAGTTGTTAACCCCAAGGCGATTTCCATTAAAAAAAAAAAATTAGAATAAAATATGTCATAACTAAAGGTAAACCCAATGGCGTTAGCATTTCCATAGGCTTACAATATGTTCCCATTATGGTTGAAGTTGTTAACCCCAAGGCGATTTCCATTAAAAAAAAAATTTAGAATAAAATATGTCATAACTAAAGGTAGACCCAATGGCGTTAGCATTTCCATAGGCTTACATTAGCTTGTTTAGTATATACATGTACCAATTACATGGAACCATTGAATGCAAACTTTAGCCACGTATATTGTGTATTTTCAGTTCCACGTCTACCCTTCGAAATTCTATACTTCTCATACAAGAAATGCTATCATTTCTTATAACCATGTTTTCCCAACTTTTAATTATCTTTATTATAAAGCTAAAACAAATCTATGTTAATTTATTTTAATATTATATAATTTTATTATTATGTTGTTATTGTTTTTTAAACATTTTTATAAACCTCAATTTTTCTTAATTTAATAACAGTACATAGGTTTAAAATATACTTGAACCAAAGTGCTCTTCATGTCATTATCAACAAAATAAAAACAAAATTAAAATAAGAAATGCCCCGCCAAAAAACTTGTTAAATGCATCAACTTGTTTACCTTAGTCTATCTATTTAATTAAACATATATCTATTTAACTAACCCATACATTATGATTTCTAATTATCCATTCCATTTTCTTCTTTAAATTAACCTATTTTTCTTAATTTTAACCCATACATTATGATTTCTAATTATCTATTCCATTTTCTTCTTTAAATTAACCTATTTTTCTTAATTTTTATATACAAAGTTATATAGCTTATAGAGAACTTATTACATTACATAGAAATGTTCAAGTGGAAAATGGATGATGGAGAGCTAATATGGTGAGATTAGATGGGAACAATGAGATAAATATGTGAAAGTTTTAATCAAAAGTCATTTGAGAATCAAAGAGGAAGTTGTTACAATAGTATGGCTTAAAATTTTTCCATTACTACATTTGATACAAAATTGATGTTTTTTTTTTTACGTTGATTAAAATAATTAATTCATTGTGGTGTTGTGAATTTTTAGAAACTATGTAAAATTACACTCTTTTTTCGTTCTCTCTTGTTATTGATAGACATCAAAATTTTAACCACTTTTTATGACGTCAGAATTTTGGTTCTTGTATATAAAAAAATATGACCTCTATCATGAGGTCAAATGACCATTAACATATATCTTTTTTTGGGGACTAGAGGAGTCCACAATAACACCCATCTCATACTCGTGTGACATAGGGTCGATTTCGACAACTACCACTATAACCCCTAGGGATGACTAGGTGGGGGCACAACCTTCACGCACGTTTCGTCGAGGCTTGAACCGATGACTTGCTTAACAACCTGTACACCTTAGCAGAACGAGCAGTTTCCAATCGACTAGAACCCATGCCCCTGGCTATTAACATATTCTTGGCATAGTCAATAAATTTGATTGTCAATATATGTCAAATTAACATTGGTGCACTAAAGTTTCAATACATTTGATTGTTAATATATGTCAAATTAACATTGGTGCACTAAAGTTTTTTTGGCTCCTGTATGTCAAAAAATATGACCTATATCATGAGGTCAAATGACCATTAACATATGGTCAAATTATTAATGGTGCACTAAATTTTTGGTAAAAAATATTAAAACTTAGATATATTGATCTAAAATGGATCTGAACCAACAAATGGGTGTAAGACTCAATACTTACAATGTAATTCAATAATTAACGAAGGTTAATAAAAAATTGTAATACAATGTAAATCCAAAAATTGAATACAACATAATTGAGAGTGAGAAGGAAAAATGGACTAATTAAAAGTTTTTAAAAATATAGGAGAAAATGTTGAGGAATGGGAAAGGAAGGGGCATGGTTGTTGGCCTTCTCCTTACTCCCCCAATTTTTCCTATTTCCGCTTTCTACTTCATTCTCAATATGGATAGGAGAGGAAGAGGCATAAGAGCCAAGAGAATTGTACCAGAGATTGCCAAAATGAAATACTAAGCTCCCATTCGAAGTGAGTTCTCCCATTTAGGTTTCCCAGCTAAAATTTTTGAGTTCTTGGTGACTGATTGTGTTTGATTCCATTGTTGTGGTGTAGGGTTATATGTGTGATATTATTTTTGTTTATTCATGGTTAATTGTTTCGATTAGTTTCATTATTGGTCAAGCATGAAAGTGCCAAATTGGAATTATGTTAATGATCCATAGAAACAATTTACATTGTCACTTTTATGAATGATAACAACTCTGAGATACCCACCATTCATCCCACTCTGCATAAAGATCAATGGATCTCCATATTTCGATGTTCCAATTATCTAGAGAATTTCTAATTTAGTTTACTCCAATTGTTGGGAAAATTTCTCACTCCTCTAGACTGTTATTCTCTCCCTATGTTGAATTTATCTTTCCTTGGTCAAATTATCACTTTCGTTGATGGATTGACTCCTACCTTGGAAACTATATCTCACCCATATGTCGTACATACCACACATAGTAGTAGAGACACGCATTCTATCTTGCTAGGCTATGATATTAGTTGCTAGGAAATTCAATAATTGTAAGACTATTAAAATTTGTTGTTGTGGCTACTAATATAAAAGAGGAAACAAATATGACAACCGATGTGTTTTAGTTGTGGGTATTTTTATCTCAAGATCTTCCACCCTGGTGAAAATCCTTCACAAGGTACAAAATGAGTGGAACATTAGAAGTGCTACCACTATCATCTAGGTAACGACTTCCCTTGTTTTAGTGAAGGATACATCCCACACAGGGGAGGCTTCCCTAATAGCTTCAAGTATTCCTAAGGAAGGAAATAATCATGTATATGGAACATCATATAGCTACCCAATTTACCACCAATTATGTATACATACCAAGTTATGGATTAGGTGGTTATTCAAGGTAAAATTTAGATATGGGTTTGATGTAATTTAAGGCTAAGTTAAGGGGAATTATCAAGTTATTATTCCATATAAAAAAATCCCCAAACACTACAAATCTAAAAAAATTCCAATGGCTATTATAAAATTTGTGTAAAAGATGAAAAATTACAACCCTAAATAAGTTACAAAAACAATAGATTTTAGCTCTTTAAACAAGATGCAAACTAGTACAAATTAGGAAAAAAATAATGCATAGATTTAGGATTTGTTTCACTTGTAAAATATAAAAGTTAACATGTATATAAAAACTAATAAAATAAAGATGTTTGGTTCTAAATATGCATAAAAATGGAGTAACAAGGATAATTTTCTTGTAAACTTGGATTGTAGGTTAATTATATGCACACAACCAAGATGTCTAGGGAATTAGTTGGATGGAAATTTATGTAAGTTGTCACAAAACCTTAAACTTACCCTAAAACATAAAATAAAAGGTGAAATTTTAGAATTGGGATTGACCACATGAGAGAAGTATAGTTCCTACTAATTTTTGGGAATATGGGGTCAACTAAGTGATGAAGGAGCACTTTGCCTCCAAAGTTAATGTCGATGACTAGACCTAGGGGTCTTTGATTTTACCAAGGGAGTGGGTTCCCTAATTTAAACTTATTGTAATTTCCTATGTTTTAATTAAATTTTTGAAGTCTTGTGTGAGATAGACTTTGTTGAGTTGATATTGATAATATGTAATCGAATCTACCCCGTTAAGAAGATATCGAGAGTTATGGGTATATAGAGAGAGATATTACGGTTAGATCTCAAGGAGATAAATGAGGATCTAAGAGATCTGAGGAAACATTTTAGGATTTGAACTAATTGGAAGTTTAGATTACTTCTTGTATTTTTGTAAGCCTACGATAATGAAAAAGGAGGCCAATTTAGATACACTGGATGAGAGAGGAGTGTGTGTGTGTGTGTGTGTGTGTGTGTGTGTGTGTAAGAGGTCAAGTGTGTCCAACATGCCAAAAAAAGGCCAATTAATTGTAAATCATGTCAAACAGGGCCTTTGGAGGCCAAATGTTGTACATATGGGGCCCAATGTTCCACCCTAGGAACACAATGTCACCCTAGAAGGGCATGACATCTCTCTTGGAGCTGATTTTAGGGTTTTAATTATCTTCATTTATGTAAAAGATGGATTTTTAATGTAATTTGGCCAACTCGACCTTTTATGACCTAATTTTAATTAAAGGTCATTGATATTGTATAAATAGAGAGAAAATACTATCATGCTTTCATCATCACTCATCACACAAGTAGTGTGGTCTTAAATCCAAACCCTTCTTGGGAGTTATTGGCTGAAAATTTAGGTGCACTTTCTCCTGGAGGCTAAATTTTGCAACTTGGATAATTTCTTGGTGAGGTTATTTTGCATTCTATGGATTTATGGATTGATTAATCTTGGTGACGTAAGTAAATTTGCATCACGTCATTTTATTTGAATGGTTTATGGTAAATTTTCTTATTCATATTAAATATTATGAAATTGCTTGCTTGACAAAACCTAGGAGTAAAGGACTTAATTTGCTACTTCTTTGCTCTTCATTTCCTAGACTTTGCTAAGAATATTTTGACTTAGGTGAAATTATGGAGCCCTAGATATTAACACATTAGTGGTCATTACCTAGTCAATTGTTGCTCTTAATATCTTTTAAATAGTTTAAGGAATGAAGGTTGGCTAGAGCCTAAAATTATTTACACTCTAGCAAATTCATCCTTAGGGTTTGGATGTTTGAGGCCTTGAAGAACCGACACCTCTTCCATCCATCTCTTCTCCTTAGAAAAGTACAATCATTGTGTCATTTCTTCCAAGACAAAATTGTCACCTATAGACTCCATTACCCTATAAAGGTACTAACATACCCACTATTGTGATTGATTGATAAACAACATTCAAATTATCTTTCTTGAAACATTTACTAACCTCTACTAACCCTAAACTACACTAACTCCTTAGTTAACTTGTTTTTGTTGCAAATCTTTGTTACAACCATACTAACATACATTGATTGGATATATTTGTCTACATAACTTGCGCTTAACTCATTCAAAATTCAATTGTGACAATTGCTAGTCAATCTACTAGATAAGTGCTAACTTTGTAAGGCGTTTTCTCGCAATTTTAACCACTAGAATTTGTTGCTATTGCAAAAGATTTCTATAACAATCTAACTGTAGAAAATTCTCCGAAAAAAGTGACTTATTTTTCTAGGTAGACATTGCCAAACTTGCTTGTGACAAACTTTTATCATTCTGCTAGGTTAAATCTATTTCTTCTTGTCATTTTCAAGCCCTTTCAAGGCATAATTCTTGTGGTTGTTATAAAATATGAATTGTTGTTATAAATTGTTGCATTGTTGCAGATTCATATCAAATAGCTTACTTTTTTAAGGTTTATGGTCTTAAGAAGCGCTAACATCATATTTGTGTACTTGGAAGTTGCTATATTTTCTTGTTGTCCTGTTCCAGGCAGGTACACCCCATTTTACAATTTGCTTCATTCTTTAAAGACCATTAAGTACCTTTTGAATTGAGTGAACACTAAGAGGGGGATTTTCTTCCATCCTTGAGTTAATTATCATCCCTTTAGGTTACTGGCGACTTATTCGCTCAAGTAAATCTTGATATATCCCTAAATAGAAAGGGGTTTCATGTTAAGGTGACAGTTATAGGTCACCCCCTTTTACGCAAATCTTGCATCCACTTTCCTTGGGCTTTGGGAAAGTACAGATTGTGTGATAAAAATACCCATATATTTTTTTGGGAAGTGTGAAGTCAATATTGCATGATGCTACTAAGTAAAAATATACAATGTTCATAAAAATTTTTTAGTGGAAAAATCTATTATAATTCTATTCACTATTTTCTATTAAAAGATGGGGTTATTTCATTACCATGATGTTGCAATGCTTATATTGACACATATCTTGTAAATAAAATAAATAAATATAACCTTAGTGTCTTTAATGGTTAAGATCATGTGTTTCCTCCTAGGAGGTCATAGGTTCAAATCTAGAGGAGAGTACAATATGTACACCTTTTTAGCACTCAAATTATTGTGTGTAGGGGATCCTTGTTTGTTTTTCCAATAAGGGTCAAGGGGCATCAACCCTCGTCCAAGGGAATTACCTGACATCAACCAACCCTCATCCAACGGCATCACCCGACATCAACCAATCCTCGTTGGGGTCATCTAAGTCATCAAAATCACCTAGGGATCTTAACATGGCTGGATTTTTTTGGAGAACCCTTGTCGAGGGGCATTACCCGACATCAACCAACCCTAACATGGCTCATTTTCTGTTTTGCACAACCCTTGCCGAGGAGCATCAGCTAACATCAACCAACCCTCATCAAGGGGCATCTAAGCCATCAAAATCACCTGAGGATATAAACATGGATGGATTTTTTTGGTCAACCCTTGTCGAGAGACATCTAAAGCGTCAAAATGACCGAGACGTCTTAACATGGATATAATTTTTCAGCTAACACTTTTTAAGGGATATCACCTAAGATCAACCAACTATCATCGAGGAGCATCTACGCTCTCAAAATCACCTAGGGATGTTACCATGGATGGATTTTTTTGGCCAACCCTCGTCGATGGGCATCTAGGTTGTCAAAATCACCCGAGGATCTTAAAATCAATTGAAGATCTTAACATGGCTGGATTTTTTAACCAACCCTCATCAAAGAGTATCACTGGACATCAACCAACGCTCATCGAGGGACCTCTAAGAAAGCAAAATCATAGGAGGATCTTAACATGACTGGATATTTTTGACATCCAACATCAATAGACGGATTTAATAAAAAAGATGTATATTTTTTTAAATATAGAATTCCAATATTTTATGTTTGAAAAATATAAAAAATTGTATATTAATTAAGGTATCTTGTCCACGCTAATCGATAGATCTCTACATTATTAATTTTGTTTTAACTAGCGGACAAAACGAAACAGCCGACGAAAGATGGTGAAATGATCCCCACACATTCATTCATATATATAGTAATATTGTAAGATAAAATAGGTCAATATCATATGCGTAAGTCGAGTCTCGTTCAGACGCAAAGCTGTTCTTCCGATATAAATAGTTTCAGTGTTCTTGAATAAGTAGAAGATACAACGTCTCAGATCTCATATATGGCAGACATGCAAAGCCACAACATAATGGCATTGGCGAGGCGAATATGGGCTTTCTTGCTGCGCGCGTTTCTTGTCGCCTTTCTGGGTGTTGTCCTCGCCTTTACTCTCTTTTCGGTTTATCTATTATCATATTCCATTCTGGCGGGCTATATTCATCTCTCTCTTGATCTTCATATAATCATTTTATTGTCGATTTCAGTCTCGGCGTTCAGTCATTTGCTGGTAGCCTATCTGCACAGAGATTTTATAGTGGATTTAATTGTGAGCTTCCTCGGGCCCCGGGTGGATGATGTTGGAGTTTATATGGATATGGGAAATACAACAGTAGAAGATTTTATTGTGGACATCCCACATTCAGCATATCCTTCTGCACTCGATGTCCATTGGTTTGGTCATCCATAAATATACTGACATCCCAATGCATGCAATTGATGGGAGATGATTTTTCTATTTTCTGTTTTAAATATTTTTCAATAATTTTATTAATTATATAACAATTTTTCTTGTTCATGTTATTGCCATGTCTAACCAATTTTACTTACCTCTGTATGTCATTTCCATGCATAACCAATTTTTACTGATAATCAGAATATGAAAGTATATATGGTTTTTTTATAATAGGTTTGATTTTAATGATAATTAGAATTATGCCCTTAGTTTTATGAAAATTCATAAAAGTAGAAGTT